>CAXIVR010000010.1:104776221-105376221 GCA_964035755.1 Teleogryllus oceanicus | reverse complement strand
ATACTGTGCCAGTCAATGCAATCTAAAATCGACGAAATAATTCAACATTCTCCTCCTTTCTTTTTTGTCCTTCCACTCTCATATCCTTTCTTTTTTGACAATCAATATACAAGTTTTCAAAAAAATGTTTTATTTTCCATATAATACTGAAACACAATGTTTTGCATAATATTCATAACATCCTCAGGTGTAAACAAAATTCATACAATTATGTCTGAAAATGAAACACAAATTTTGATGATATTCTTTAGAATGAAAGTATTAAAAATAAAAAAAAACACAGTAATTCGAGATGAAATTATGGAAAAAGTCAGAGAAAAAAATATAAAACAATAGAAAGATTAATCCAAAAAACACCGGCAATATCAGACGTTTAAAATTGGTTCCGAAATAACAAATTAATGGTAAATGAAAAGAAAACTGTTTTAATGCAATTTTCCACTTCAAATAAACAATTCTATACTCCAGTGAAAATGAAGTGTACCATTGATGTTATGGCAACAACATTTTTAGATCTCTCAATTCAGTCAAACTTTAAATGGAACGTCCATTTACATGAATTGAACACAAAATTAAGTTCATTATGCTACGCGTTTGGAATTCTTTCAAATTCAGTCAGCCGTCAAACTGCTCGTTGGGTATATTTCGCGAATGTTCATTCCCGCCTGAGATATGGCAAATATTCTGAGGAAATACATCTTATAGCTCCCAGACTTTTAGATTACAAAAAATAATTGTATGAATAATTACCAAATCCCACGCACGTGATTCTTGTAAGCCTATCTTTATTAATCTAGGAATTTTACCATTACCGTGTCTTTTTATTTACGAATCAGTGGCTTTTGTCAAAAATTACTTGCTTAAGGGCGGGAATATATTTTCAGAAAATGCCGATGTCTATTACTATAACACTCGACGTAGAAATCATATTCATCATATTCATCATCAACAGCTCATTACAAATAATTCACATACAATAAATGTACATTATTTTACTACACTTTTCCAGACTACATTAAACGATTAAATTCGATAGAAAAGTTTAAACTCCAAGTGTAATCGTTTCTGCTGCATAACTGTTTCTGTACAATTAGAGACTATATTGAGCATCACAAGAAAAGTAACATTAATTTTAACAGTGCTATTTAATGCATTATTTACCATTTGGACAGTATAATTGTAAACAACCTGTAACAAGTATTGCACCGCAGCCTTCGGGTCAATGACCCCCATTTCGGTCAGGTTTTTCGTCCAGTTTCCCTGATCCATTGAACAAATGCTGAGATGGCCTCTGGTTTTGCTACTGGACATAAATGTAACTTCATTATCTGTGCACGTTTTCTAGAATTCAGCGGGAAATATAGTTATTCAAATTATCGTTCTCCATGTCGCGGGAGGAAGTATTATCCCTTGACGAAGGACATGATGGATAAGAGTGCAAAATTTACTGCTGGTTTATTCTTGAAAATAGATTTTATAACTTCGGAGCGTTTTTTTTTGTTTAACTCAAAATTCAAGTGGCATATGTCTTAGTGTAGGGATCACAGAATTTTGAAACCGTGCACAGAATTCACTTCTCCCCATAACTCGTCATATATAGTTTTAGCTGTAAACTAGCTGATTTAGTTGTTTAGACGTAAAATAAATAAATACTCTCTGCTAACCGGAACCAACGCGCCTGGCTGGTTTCTTCGGCAGTGACGTGGTACCGCATCGTCACTTAGCCTCGTTAGTTCATCAGTTCTTCACAGCTCTGCAATCGGAGGCGACGACTGGGAATAACGGCTAGTTATATTAAAATTGGGTTTTCGTAACGTGGCAGGTAAGGATATAATCTTCAAGATGGAATATGGAACGGCTTTTCGCGTCTTTCTCGGTTGTGCCTGTTCAGATGAATAATAATAATAATAATAATAATAATAATAATAATAATAATAATAAAATTGTCTTTATTAGTGGCGAGAAGTATGGCTGCTTACTGAATTAAGTGAATACGCTTTTAATGAGTTAAAATGGGTGAAACATACATTACAGTACTACAGGTTTCAGATATGCAATTTTGGCCTCTGAACTTGAAATATTTTATTCAGATGTTTTCTTTGAATGGAACTCAGTTTCTACGTGAAATTAGTGAGTAAATATTTCGTTATCTTTTTTTGACTGATGTGCTAGTTATTTAGTACAGATGTGTTAATATTGTTGACAATATTAAAGACATACTGTGCAGTTTGCTGTGCACAGGCAATGTTCAGATACGCTGCAGACTGGCAAGTTTTGCACATAACTCAATGTGTGCAAACTTACCTAAATAACTTTGGACTTCGGCTGAAAGAAATAGTCCGCGTCTGGACGTTGTAGCGAGCGGTCGTGTCTTGGAGATCCTTCTCGCCCGGGTAAAGGGATAATGGGCTGCGACTTGCAGGGGTACCGGGCCCGCATCGGCGACTGGGCCGCCCGCGTTGCGTGAGTGCTTCGAAAGGGCAGCGTTCCTGCCCCAACGCTGCGGACGCCTTTGCGTTGCTTATTATGGCAACACTGTTAATCATTGGCGGCGTCGAGATGAATCCTGGCCCGGTGGCCACGCGACGTGGCGCACCAGTAGATGTTCCGTGGATTTTTGATTGATTGATTTTTTCGTGTTTCCGGGCGCGTCAACTGCTTTGGTCATTAGTCCCGTTAGTGTAGTGCATGATTGTTTTTCCCGGGAGATAGCGGTGATCTTCCCCCCTGGATGGGGAGATCCGGTGCCGACCTACCGTCGGCTAGTGGGGTTCCCCTTAACCAGGACTCTCCCACTAGCGGGGCACCGCCCCAGCCGGGACAAGCTCTAAACTCCCGACCGGTCTCCCGGAATATGTGATAATGTAGTGCATGTTAGTGTGTGTGTGTAAGGGGAGAGGATAGGACAAGGAAGAGAAGGACAGATCGCGCGCGGTTCGTGGCCAGTTTAAGGTACTGCTCTGGCATTCGCCTGGTGTTGATCGGAGAAACCACGGAAAACTGAGCTGCCGGCCGCTAGAATTCTCCTCCACACAGCGACTGAATTCGACATAGCTGGAAAGCCAGTGTCGAAAATGCTGCCGCCGTGGGGAGTGGGAACCTAGGACCTCCCGTTCAGAGGCGCTGCAGTGACATCAGTTGATGCACTGAGCTACCGCTCCCGGTTGTTCCGTTGAGGTGTGTCGAGTGTTGCAACGGCGTAGGTGGTCTGCGCGATGAACTGTCGGGTCTTCGACAGGAGTTCCTAAAGGTGACTGCAAAGCTTGCTGCGCCTCAAGAGGACCTGCAGGATCTGTGGCAGCAACAAGAATGACTGAAGTGGAGGTGACAGCTGGGGCTCAGTCGGGCACTGCGGCCCTGCCAGCGGAGGTGACTTCGCGAGCGCTGGCAGCGAGTTCCCCGAACGCGGTGTCTACGGCGGCGACGGCAACAGGAACATCTGCAACTGTTGTGAGCGGCAACCAAAAATCGAGAGGGGTCGTGCCCCAAGAAGTGTGCTGTGTTCGGTGACTCTATTGTGCGTCACACCAACCTCCAGGTCAAATGCTTCCCGGGAATCAGCGTCGAGCAATTGAAGTTGCAGATCGAAGCCAGCGATGTGCAAGCCCCGGAAGCTGTTATAATTCACGGAGGCTCAAACAATTTACGGGGATGTCGATCGTTTGACCACCTCATGGGCGACATCTACGAACTTGGTGTAACAACTAAAATGTGCTTTCCATCCGCCCGCATCGTACTAAGTGGCGTCATTCGCCGCCGGGATGCTTGGTCCCGTAAAGTCGATAAGGGGGAATCGCGACATGGACTATGTGGCAGAAGCGCTCGGGTTCGGATCTCGGAGAGCGCCCTAGGTCGGGACGGCGTCCACCTCAACCGGAGGGGCGTTGCGGCGCTCAGTGGCCTCCACACCAGCGTTGCTGAGTTCTGCACACGCCCTCGTGTCGCCCGTTGACGCAGTGAATGGCCGTCGATCTCGCGCCGCGCGGCGGTGACGGCTATCAGGGATGTTTTCCCTCTTATGTGTGAGAGTCTGGCTTCGGGCAGCTGCGGGGCTGGAGGAGTCGGGCTTCGGGCAGACTGCGGCGCTGGAGGAGTCGGGCTTTGGGCAGACTGCGGCGCTGGAGGAGTCGGGCTTTGGGCAGACTGCGGCACTGGAGGAGTCGGGCTTTAGGCAGACTGCGGCACTGGAGGAGGCCGGCCTTGGGCAGACTGCGGCATTGGAGGAGCCGGGCTTTAGACAGACTGGCGGCACTGGAGGAGTCGGGCTTTAGGCAGACTGTGCACTGGAGGTGGCGGGATCTGAACTGTCGGCAGCGCGAGAGGAGTTTGGCCTCTGAGCAGGCGTGAGAATAAATGAAAAAACTGTAGTCAGATATGTTCAGGCGAGGAACTGTTTTCTACGATTGTTGTAGGTATACTGTCGAAGAACAATTAATAAAACATTGAGTTTTGGAACCTAGTTGATAGATGCGATCCAAATATCGTTAGGGACAGAAACATGGTTAACAGATGAGCTAATTCTGAAATGTTACGTTACGGTTATATATTATATCGTAGAGTTAGAAAAACAAGAGGGGGTGGAGTTTTTCTCTGCGTCAAGACACCGTTAATAGTTAGGAATAGTTGGTTTAGTAAAAACTTTGGATTGGAAATTGACGTACAAGAAAATTCCGTGGAAATTATTGCTTGTTATAGAACGTCAAACGACGGTTATGAAATTCTGGATGACATCGGTGACAGGTTGGAAAACAGAAACAGTCGTTCTATTCTTGTCGCTGGCGACTTAAACCTTCCCGACGCTAACCGGAAAGGAGAGGTATGCGACACGAAAATTCAAAAACGCGTAAATCGGCTGGTATGGAAGCAGGGATAAACACAAGCAGTCGACCAACCCACGTGGCAGAGCGCAATTTTGCACATTTTCCTTGTTTACCCTGCAGAAATATTCCTTTTTTTTTGCGACGTCTTTCAGGAAATTAACGACCACAAAGCAGTGATGGTAAAAGTACAAGCAAATGTGATTAGGCAATCTAAGGCGAAAGGAACGATAGTCCGGCTATATAGAAAAGCAAACGTCGAAGGATTACGTAGTTTCTTAAGAGAAAAATACGACCAATTTCCAAGAAGACAAGGTGGTATGGAAGAATAATGGAGAGCTTTTAAAACAATCGTAGAAACAGTTCGTTCCTTGAAAAATACTGAAAAGTAATCGTGACCCTGAATATTTTAATGGGGCGATACGGCGTTTAAAGAGAAAAGTTAGACTAGCATTTAATAGGAGACATTGCAGCATTGCTGACATAATAACTTTTAAAAAATACTACAGGTAATTAGAAAAAGAAAAGAAAATTGCGCATGAATTATTTTTTTTAAATATTTATGGAGGTATGAAGAAATATTTGGTCAGGATTTTACAAATATGTCCGCAAACGTAGGGAGAATAAGGAAGAAATTCAGGAAATTCGAGTCGCAGATAACGCGCAACTACACGACGACCAAGCGAAAGCTAACGCGTTCAACGCTTATTTTGTATCGTTATTCAAACCAAAACGGGCGCTGGAGGAAGTTCATTATTTTCCAACAGGAAATCAGTTCAAACTTCATGCATGGGAATTCCGCAAACGTATAAAATCACTGGAAAACGGTAAATAAGCGGGCCAGACGGCATATCAGCAGATTTTATTAAACTCGGTGGTGAGGCAGTATTGCCCTATTTGTTAAGATTATTCAATGTTTCTATTAATAATGCAGGTTTAACAGACGATTGGAAGACAGCTATAGTTGTTCCAATTTTCAAAACTGGTGATAAAACTAAAGTATGTAATTATAGACCAGTATCTCTTACATCAGTAGTATGCACATTAATGAAGTATTTAATAGCGGTATATTCGCCGCGAATGGGAAAAACGAACTGGATTTTTTACGAACAGCATGGGTATAGAAGTGGATATTCGTGCGAAAGCCAAATTGTTTCCCTTTTTTCCAAGATCTAGTTGACGAAGTTGACGCGGGAGGGAGGGTGGATGCAGTCGTAATTGCCTTTTCGAAAGCATTTGACGTAGTACCGCATGATCTACTTAATAGGAACTTATTAATATCAGATGATGCCAGACTTGTTAAGTGGATAAGCGAATTTCTTAGAGATAGGAAACAAAAAGTTCGAATTGGAACTCAGTTTTCGACTACGGGTATTGTTACTTCAGGGGTTCCACAGAGAAGTGTTTTAGAGCCATTACTTTTCTTTGCATACGTGAATGATCTCCATATTAACATACAATCAAAGGTGCGTTTCTTTGCAGGCGATTGTGTTATATACCGAAAAATCAAACGTAGCACTGACGAACAAATATTACAGCAGGATTTGGAACATTTACGTGATTGGGCTGAAAAAACGGATTGAAACACGGGAATTAACGGATCGAAAAGCAAAACAATAACGTTCGGACAGGGACGAAACTATGAGGAACCAGACTATCGTTTAGGTAATGTCATCATCCCAAGAGTCTCATCATGCAAGTAGTTAGGCATTCATCTAGATAGTAAATTAGGGTGCAAGAAGCATATAAATCAGGTAGTGAGAAAAACGTGGAAGTCCTTGCATTTTGTAATGCGAATTCTAAAGAAAAGTTCTTCAAACGCCAAAGAATTAGCATACCTTTCGCTGGTTCGCCCTCTCTTGGAATACGGAGTGGTATGTTGGGATCCGTACAGAAAGTTCCACTGGATTGATTGATTGATTGATTGAGTTTATAGGGCGCTTCAACTGCTAAGGTCACTGGCGCCCATGTCAAAGTATTTCTAAAATAAATAAATTGAAGTAACAGTAAAAGTGTTCCTGATGTAGTTTACCAGCTAATTTAAAAACACATACATACCCTAAGAAGGCGAGCTACAATTACGCATAAAAACAAAGTACATAAAAACAAAGTTCAAAAACGTAAAGCTGAGGCCAGGAAAACAAAAACTTTATTGCCCTTATATGTCAGATAAAAGTATGTATTTCGCATTCTCTCAAGAAACAAAAAAGTTTTGAGAGCGCGGTCTCGTCATCTCCGAGCACCTCTCGTAGAGAGTTGCCCAGACTCTCTTTTCGTCGACTGCCAACAAATTTCAAACAATGCAGGAGGACGTGTTCCACAGAAAGAATCGCCCTGCATGAATCACAGGTAGAAGGAGATTCACCTCTAATGAGAAAACTGTGACAGAAGTGGCAGTGACCGATACGAAGAAGGGTTAAAATAACCTCCTCACGCCGGGAAGGTCGGGATGAGGAGCGCCAGGAATTAACACAATTTTTTATTGTGCTTAGTTTATAGGTGGTATTGTGCCACTCTAATTGCCACGCTCTAAAGATGGATCGTTTTAAAAAAGCTTTAACATCGGACGATGGTACAAAAGGAATGTCAACATGAGTATTCTCCGTCGCCGATTTTGCCGCCCGGTCAGACAGTTCGTTCCCCATGATTCCAACATGGTACTAAAACTCGAACTCATTACTACTAACGAAATGTTTGTCCTCATTACTCCAGCATTAATTCAACACGATGTAAAAATTCTCTTATCGTAACATTCAGTAGTCACTTTCGAGAAGCTCTCGTCCTACACGGAGAGAGGAACATATTTTTGAGGCCACTGACCATAAAACTTCAAATAAAACCACTTCAAATAAAACATACGTTCCCGGAACTCGTTGCGTCTCACACATGCACTACTTCATGAAGTACAAGTTACGTAATGTACGTAAAGAAATAAACGTGTGCTTGAAATGAATGTGTACTTGTACAGCAAACAGGATATTTTAACAGCTCTTAAATGTACGAATGTATAGTGAAATGTGTGCAACGTTGAAATGTATATTGCGTGCCAAGCGAGTGCCGCAACACAGGAGAAGCGGATGTCTGCAGGGTGTACAAGAGATGTGGACTACTGCACAGTATGGACAGAAGTCACCAAGTGAAAAATACGCAGTACATAGCTGCTTGACCACCACAACACGGATTTTCGCCAGGGATATTCGAGAAGCTCTCGTCCTACACGAAGAGAGGAACATATTTTTGAAGCCACTGACCATAAAAGTCATTTGAAGGCCCTAGACCGCATTTTTAGGAGTTATTTTACTAAATAGATTTTAACAATGTTGCCAGAATATGGCGGATTGAATTTGATATGAATATTTACATTTTTTACAACAAATCCTTCATATTTTTAAGTCAAAGTGGAATTCGTCACATCTCCCTGAAGTTCTCTTTCTTTAGAGACCTCATTCATAAAAATGGGTTACGTGTGAGAGCTGCAAAACTCATGTGTAGTACTGAAATAATATAGGTGGGGAATTTATATAATATAAACACTAAAACAGGGTGAAGTAGCAGCATCTGGACAATCGTGCCAACTATATTTCCACTGTTGTTGTCTAAGAAAAATTGATATAAATTCCATCTAACATTAATGAAACTAAGCAATCTGATTCCTGTAGTGTTTTGAATTTCTCCTTAGCACACTTCAAGTTATTCTCATCTGCTTACTCTTTCTGTTCGTAGTTGTGGAGAGAGAACGCATCCCTATTTCCTCAAAAATGTGTATGCGTGAGGGGAAATAGAAAACAGAATATTGCAATAATCACATACATCAGCACTGTATCTGTAACACTATAGTTCAATGATTAATACATCGATATGTTTAATAATACATTTATCTTGATTATCATCTAGATCTTTTACTAACCTGTTCAAAAAACATTTACAGCACAGAATGTACTACGAGAATTGTCTTCCCATTTCTCTTGCAAATGTTTCAACTTGTCCAAGATAGGTCTATAAATCAACTTGTTGAAAATGACTAATCACTGTACGGATAGTATTGTTTCTCAGCGTTTTCAATGCAATATCATGACTGGTCCCGCTAACTTGAAAATTTGACCGAATAAGTGCTGATAACGAAAATACTTGCATAGGTAAAACACAAATGAAACCTAACAAGACAAGTCTCCTCTCTTAACTGTACACAATCGTCTATTCTATGCCAATATTGTTTCTTTCGTCTTTTGGACGACGTAGAGTATCAATGATGATGCAAATAAATCTCGTCATTCTGCGCAAAACACGTTGCAATATTCACAAAAAGCGTAAATATTTGTAGGATTGTAAGCCTTCTACGTGTGACGTCACACAGATGGCCACCAGCGCCGGGGACATACAGGTGGTGGCATTGACTATCGACAGGCGCCGAACTGGCAAAAATTTAACAGACTGTCTAAAAGACCTTTAACCTCAAAGTTTGAGTTTCTAAGGCTCTAAAACGCTTCGTTTAAGAGTTATTTAACATATGCATTTCGACATTGCTCTCTCACGTTGCGTGTTGCATTTGATACGAGTACTTAGATGCGTTTTTTTTTCAACAAATCATTCATTCACATTTTTAAAGTCAAAATGCAATTCGTCACGTGTCCGTGAAATTCTCTTTATTTAGATACCTCATTCATAAAGATTGGTTGCCTGTAAGAGCCGCACAAGGCATGTAGTCTACTGAAATAATATAGAGGACGATCACTGTCAAGAACATGACTCATCCTTCAACAATAATGCAATGCTGCAGGTTGCCGAATCTTACACGTCGCTGGATATAACATGCAAAACCAAGAGCTCGACGCACGTGTCTGCAACACGAATCGTATGGAAGCAAACACTGAAAGGATCGCACCGTGCACGTGCCTGCCAAAAGGTGACGTCGATGCCACACGTGGCTGGCCAATAGCAAACGCCCAGCCGTGATGTCACCGCCAGGCTTTCTTGGTGGGGGGGGGGGGAGCTGTGTGCTCAGCGCTGTGAATCTAAGGCTTTCCTTTAGTCTCTGATGCAACTTTCAAAAACGTAGCAATTAATTTGAATCTCCTTATCATAGTATAGTATTGAAATGGGTGTTGCCAAGAGAAGGAAGAGTATAATCGTGTACTTGAGTTTTCGTAACGCGGCAGTTGAGGGCCATATCATGGATACTGTTAATCTACGATCTTATAATTAAGATGAAATATGACACGGCGTTTCCGTCTTTCCCGGTCATGCTGCTAGAGCCGCTTGATCCGAAGCACTGCTTGATACGGTCGCTATCATGCGACATCTTGCGGCAGGGCCGAGAAAGACGCAATAAGTCGTGCCATATTCCATCTTGAAGAACAAAAAACAAATATAATTCATGTCGTTCATTATCGCTGTAATCTGCTTTAACACAAGTTTATTTCATTTTATTTCTGTTACTTGACGATTCAATATTGAACTCTCAGACATTCCTTCCACACTTGGACGAGCAATGCGTTTTTCGGGCCTTATAAAAGTACGTGTGCCAATACAACTTTCAGTTACATTTCCACCACAGCCTCAGATAGGTTTCTCTTCATTCTTCAGCATGTATTAGAGGTTATCCTTATATAGCGTATTCTTAGTCTTTTAAGACACTTGTTCTCGTCGGGTGTAGCTGACATACGGTGACTATTCATTGACGATCTCTTTGATCGAGTTTAATTTCGTTCCAAGGCAAACGTGGTCTGCCATGCGCTGAGGATGCACTTCAAAGCAGCATTTCTTACATTCGCAGCTGTCAATTTCTCCATCTTCAGACTCCAAAACGAAAACAATTCATTCTTTGTTTATGGAGTCTATAAAGTTTTAGAACGGTCATTTTATTGTTTTAATTTTTCAATGTAATAAGTCAATTTAAAATTCTAAGGATCAAAAGATATGGTGAATGAAAGTTTCCGGGCTGGTAGGCCGTGGTCCAGTTGGCACTGAAGAGCCAAACGTTTCGTCCACGTCTGCGGTGGACATCTTCAGTGGCGGCAGCGTCGTGGGGGTAGTCTCCGGGCGAAATGACGAAACGTTTGGCTCTTCAATGCCAACTGGACCACGGCCTACCAGCCCGGAAACTTTCACTCATATTGACTCCGGCCGTGAAAGCCTACGATGCTATGTAAAAATATGGTTCCAAGATATAACTAATCTAATTAAATAAGAATTTTTTATACCACAGCTAATCAAATGCTAAATATGTTCAGTCTATAAATTCAATTGCCCGGCTCACCTATTTACTCCCTAATCAGCTTCCTATTATTAAAATTATATTACTGACAAATCTCAATAACACTTGCCTTCCAAATATTTCGACCAGTGGGTACCAACAAACGACAGTTTGTTACGTTCTTAGTTGTATGCAGATTGGCCGTCCATATGGACTACCTATTTCTGAAATTTTTGTTTCGCTAAAGAATTCTTTGACTCTTTACAAGCTGATATAAATAACCAGTCTTTTTTCAAATAACTTATTTATTCACAGCTACATCGGCAACATATTATTTAATGAGCTTATGTGATGTTAATCATGACGAGTCATTTTTTGTATAAATCAACTGAAATAAGGAAGCGAAAAGGGAACGGATATGTTAACAGAAACTCATCTAACATTGGAGGGGAAAAATTAATTGGATGATTAACCATTTTTCTGGAGAAGTAAGCTGAAGAGAATAATGTTAGGATAGGGACTGATGATATGTGGGTACATAGCGTAATGAATAGATGGGATAGTTATAAGAATAGGGCAGCGAAACTGTAACAAGGGGAATGGAGGGAAGGTAAGGAATAGTAAAGATATCACTCACAATAAAGTGGATAATGGTAAAATAAAAAGAGATATTAAGATGAGATTTAATGAGACGCCAAACAAGCAGGTGCGTGCGTTTCTTTGAAATCGTGGCCACGACGGTGACCTGCTCTTCTCCTATGGGTGATATCTGGAGGGAGGGAACTTGGCGACAGTTTACCTGCGTGAAACAGTCGGCTGTGGGTTGCATTTTAAACAGATCACCCGGTATAATTCTCCAATTAAATGTAGGCATTCAATTATCTAATAAAAGTGTCGTATCTTGTAGTGCTGAATATATCTTATATTCAAAAATATAAAATTTAATAGTTTGAAGATATTTGTTACTCGACATGTTTTAGGTGTGATGAATGGATATTAAATTTTAAGAGCAACTAAGATGCTATTTATAAAAAGAAAGGTCTCTTTAAACTTTAAGATATTTGCAGACTACTTTCAAACAAATTTGCAGACCACAATTGTAAACATTGACTTCAGAAATACAGGGTTGTATTGTAAGGGGTAAGTAATGTGTCACACCAATGGTTCATATTAAAATAAAAGTACAAAATCTCAATTTCCATCTTAATTTTAATTTTATTTCCCAAATTGAAAAGATATTCTCTTACTACCCAAAACCTTCCTTGCAGTGGTGCCACATTAAATCAAAAAGAGGTATTCATCATAAACGAAACAGAATGGATTATGTCAGTGAAGACATAGAACACATCCACGATCATCTTGCAGTTGCAAGGGAGCCAAAGCAAGATAGCAGTGACTTAGAAGTGAAGTTACTTATAGAAAAGAAGCGTAGGAATAGAAAAAATAAACCAAAGAAGAATACTTTGCTTCATTAAGAAAAATGGAATAGAACGTTGAATTAAAACCGATGCAGATTCAGTTAAATTTTTACACATACAAGTTGCAGTTTTTTCATTAAGGAAAACAAAACAACTCTCATAGGAATAGAGGAAGATGAAAGGTGATACAGTGAAAATGAAAAACTGCCATTGGCAATTTATTGTTATCCTCAGGGATATAGTCTAAGGACATTGTTTATATTTCCTATAGACAGGTCATTAACAAAATGGCTTACAAATTTAGACATTTCTCAGGTGTAAATAGTTGTCTTAGGTTTATTGAAACTAAAGTCTGAGAAATTTAGTCTTTCAGAACGTGAGGTTTCAATTCTACTAGATAAAATACCTCTCACAGACAATATTCATGATATCAGGACAGATGAATTTTTCTTTGTGAATTATGGGGAGTTCAGTGAGGTCATTAATCTTGAACATGTTAAGTCACGTAAGATTGCGTGCTTATGACCTTATGCAACGCCCCCTTAAATGAACATTTTATCTCCAACTGAAAAAATGAAAAGATATTTTGCTTGCGTAAGTGCACCTTAGTGTACTAGTAGTGTAAGAAAGAGCTCCTTTTCAGTGAACGTCTTTATAAATGGATAACCGAAATAATTCTTCATAAGCGTGGGTCCGCATGTGTCCATCCCAAATCCAATTTTGGTGTAGGTTTTTGCATAGACAGACCACTGAAAAAGGTTATTTATAGGTGTGGGTGCGCATGTGGGTATGGGATGTGTTCTTTTTACTCGTCTTTTCACAAATGGAACACTGATACGGTTTTGCATCCCTTTGAGTGCGCATGTTATTATCTAAGATTCCTTTGTAAGCAAACGTGTTTTCAGACAGATTTGGGGAACATTTTACACTAGTGTGGGTGTGCAAGTGAATATCCAAGACAGTATCCATTGTTTTTTAGTGAATTTTAATTCGGTGGTATAATGGTTAGCGTGCTGGGCTGTTGTACCAAAGTTAGCGGGTTCAAACCTGAAGCCGTGGATATTTAAGGGCGAAAAAATGCTGTGTACGCCTTCCTTTGGAGGGGACGTAAAACCGTCTGTCCCATGTGGATTTACTGCATACAAAAGATCCTCACCCCTAAAAGAAGCGTCTGGGCTAAATTCAAATTACCCGTGATAATACCTTTCTTCGCTAGATGGTGAAAGGAGCTTAGCGAAATTTGCGTGGACAGACGGGAAAGGGGGCCAGATGGACCGTCTCGATACGTAAAACAATGTATTTTCTAATGTATTCTTTCAGGTAAAATACTACAAAAAATTATCATCAGTGTGGGAGCAAATGTGGCTATGGAACAACTCTATTGTAATGAATGTCTTCTCACGAATGCAGCACTATTAAGGTTTCTCATCGGAGTGTGTGCGCAAGTGTTTCTGCATGTGCCCCTTTTAAAAACGTCTTCTCACAGATGGAACACTGAAAGGTTTTCACCAGTGTGGGTCGCAGTGCCAAACAGTGTTTTTAAAGTCTTTCCACAGATGGAACACTGATAGGGTTTTTCACCAGTGTGAGTCCGCACGTGCCTACGCAGTGTCGTCTTGGTGCTCAACGTCTTCTCACACATGGGACATTTAAAACGTTTTTTACTGCGGCTGCGCGAGTGTGAGTGAGCTCGCTTCAGGTGCATGGTCTGGTCACAGTTGGTGAAGCTACTGTTGGGGATGCAATCCAAGACACTTTGGCTCTGTTGGGTCTGGATTGTGCTGGCTTTCTCAGATGCAAAACTCCCTCCATCTATCAACAAAGAAGGTTTTATCAGACAAATTCAGATGCAGACTAGCAACAACAAACGCCTTACGCTTAGCAGCGATCAAACATTTGTTGATGCAAAAAACATGCAACTGGAGTGCAATAGTCAGGAACGTGAAAGAGGGCACGGTTCCAAAACAGATGAAAGAAACCGTCTTTAATATTTTATTTTTGCATTTTTCTTTAGAAATATAAGTTGTAATAATTAGAAATGTTAGGAAAGGATGTTTTTTTGATAGTAAATCTGAAATCCACGGAGAGGCATACATAGAATGCATACAACAATAAGACAATCAGTGGGGAAAATTGCATTTTGAGCTAGAGCGCAATGTCGAAATTACAATGCCACTGAAACAGAATTGGACATTTCCTCCATGGTTTTCAAAGTAGGTAGCGAAGCAACTACGCCGAATTTGGAGCTCGAATTGTTACAAAAAAATATTGTGAAGCATTTGGCTTTCAATTTCCCCGAATTAGAATTTTATAAATTATCAATAGATTATTTCCCAAAGTTAGCATATCACGGCGAGAAAATAACTACTACGTTTGCTTCAACTGACGTATGTAAACAAGTGTTTTCTTCCATGAACCTTCGGAAGACTTCCACAAGAAACAGACATGAGCATTTAGCATCACTTCTGAGAATTATTACAACGCAATTTGAACCCCAAAATTAAAAATTTTAAAAACAAATAAAAATTTAGTTTCATATATCACTATAATATTGTGTTCTAATTTTTGTAATCTTTTTAAATTTAAATTTTTTATTTGTTCGTAATTTTTTTTTCGTTTGCTTGTCCCGCTCCCCAAAACGTTTCTTCTATGGCCAAGGGCACTGCACATCACCGCCGCATTACACATTCAGCCCAAAGGACCGTTTTGGAATTAAATCCTTCATAGTCTTTTCTTTAGTAAGCAAGATGATCTTTTAGCAATCTTTTCGTACATATATGGAATTTCTTTTAAATCTTTGAAAACTAGTATTCCTGCTAAGAGGCATTTGACGCAAACCATTCAAAAGAATAGAGACAAAATATACAAAGGGGAAGAAACAGAATGGGAAATAATAGTTTTCCAATTCAATGATCCACGTGGAAATAATGACGCGACTAATCTTTAGGAAAGAGCATATCACACAGGTGTTTCCAATATTTTCCGAAAACTGGCAAATTAATTTTGTGCATTATCACTATATCCCGAAAGTTCAGGCATTTATTTTACTTGTAATAGGTAGGGAAAATGGCATTTATTTTTAAAAAAAAAGGTATTAAAAAATGCATATATTCTAGCAAAGGTAGGGGTGCAAAAAGGCATGTAAACAATAAAAATTCACATGTAAAAGGAATTGTAAAAAAACAATTAAAATTATTTAAACGCTAAAATTTACATTATCATTTCATATGTAGGAATTCTATATTTTCTTTGTCATCTTAATACCGCATGACTACGCGGTATCACGGCTACGAATTTCTTTTTCTCGCAACGTTGTCTTTTCAAAATGCTGTTGTGAACTCCCTTTTGAATATTGAAATGCTATCAGTGAAAACGGAATCATATTTTTCGTTCTTCAAACTTGTGTTATTGCCAACTCTGAGAAAGATATATTATGTATAGAGAGCTGTCTACAATAGGATCGGTGTTCATACTCAAAAGTAGAATGGGATTGCTCGCGGGCGAACAAAGCCTGACGACTTCAATGAAAAAATAAAAAATCTTGATAGGCATCATCTTCCTTTTTCAAAACAATAAGCAAAAGAATGAGGAAAGACAAAAAATGGCATCAAAAGTTAAAATAGGTTAAAAAATGCAAAATTAAATATTGTAATAATGAGGAAGAAGGCAGAAAAGACTAATAAAAGAATAAGGTAAAATGGCAAAAATAGGCATCAGACGCTAAAATAGGCAAGAAAATGCAAAATAAAAATCTACTAAAACAACTCCAGATGTACAATTAATTGATTCCTATTGTTAAAAGTCATAAAATAGTAAAAATAACAAAAAGGCATTCTGTTATTTTTGTTATTTTTCTTTTTTTTTTATATTTGTTATATTACAAACCTCCAGGCTCTGATTATCACAATGTGAGATATTTGACCCCTAAGTTGCCTAATGTTGAGGCTGCAAAATAGCTCGTATTGGTAGAGGAACAGATGATTCGTGTTGACAAGGCGTCTTCCTTCTTTTGTACACTCGACACCAGGGAAAATTCTCGGCGGAAAGAAGTTTCCTGTCGTAATTCGAGCGTAATACAATGTCAGTCCGCGCCAAAAACTCTGTTCACGGAGTCTGCACTACCGTTATAAAATTGTCAAAAGCTAATTTTTCGATGCAGTCTAGATGTGAATTACTTAGCCTTTTTTACTGACGAGGCGATTCTTTGTGAAATCGCTCGGCTGAAGATTTTCAAACAAGCAATTCACTTTCGTGGCCACTTCTTTGGAAATACATCTGATACTCAGAATTTGTTAACGATGGGATATTCTCTCTCAGGTTGCACCCCAGTAGCTGCCGCAATCTCTTGAGCGACTGTGAAAGCAGTGTCCTTCTAAAGAGTTTCATACGAAAGACGTGTTGCTTCACTCTTTTGAAGCCCGCCCGCGGTTTTTACAGAATAAAAATATCGTAAGTCATAGGCAGGACGTTTAAAATGTATGCCCTTTGCTGTTAATTAGCGCCAAGGACTTGTTATAAATTATTGAATTCTAAGTACGGTGTCAAATTTGAATTAATTCTGGCCGCCTATGAGCCAACGCCTAATGAGAACAGAATTTGTGATTCCGCTGGGTATTTGCGCACTTAAGTGCTTTAGCGGTGCCGCCGGGTTTAATTGCGACGGAGTTATCAGCTACTTTCAAGGATCTGCAGTTCGATACGGCCTTGTCCCCCCATTCTTTTGAGAACAACTCCGGCATAATGTTTACCAAGTACTGTACTCACCGCCACAATTCTTTTTTAACCTGTGTTCACGAAATAATTAAAAAATATATCATACACTTACCTGGGGAACATGAAGTGATCTCCTGTTTTATTGCAGGGATAGAAGCGCTACAACAGCCGGATGCAAGAGGATCCTACAAAAAAAAAATTTCTCAATGCAGTACGGTATTGATATGGAAAATTTGAAATTTCGTTTGGAGAGGTAACTGTAACTGAATAATTCTAGTAATCCATGTTGACTTTTAATGATTTGTATAACGGCATCTTAAATTACACTGGTCAACAAGGTTTTAGGTTCCCACAAACGAAGAATCTTTTTTGGGCTATCACGTATGGTTTGGCAGAAATATTTGACATTCATTGGTGAGTATCAGAAGCTTTGTGAAACACTACTTCTCCCGCCTGTTCATAAAAAAAATGGACAACTCAAATATCCCGTGCTTTTGTGAAGAGGTGTCAGTTTGTAAAAGTAATTTGAAAGGCGCTTGGAGGTAGTTAGATATTCTGAGAATTCCTTCCCATTGTTTAACTTAATATTGCAAATCGTACAACAGTAGCCATTTAATTAGTTTATAAGTATTCGAGTTAGTTATTCATCAGCAGCGTTTTATGGTAATCTTTCACGCAGCGTTGCCATACAAACTGCGACATTGCAGTTTGAAAAGTTATTCCGAGAATTTCATAGATGTTTGGCGACATGCATGGGATAGCTATGGGTTAAGGAGGCTTTGTTTTTTTAACGGCAATATTAACAAGGGTTAAGAGACGCGTTGCATCAACGGCAATGTTACAATGTCACTACGTTCAATAAATGGTACATTGAACATATCGAAATCGAGAAGAATATAAGAAATACAAAATATTTTTTTGCGATAATTATACATTTCGTTATGACACTGTAGGCTCGTACTATATATGCATTCATAAATTGATATATTGGGTGTCCTACAGTTCTGAATGATTAATTTATACGTAAACTTACCCTTGGTTGCATATGTACTGAAAATACTCGTCTTGTAAGAGCTGATCTTAATTATTTGAAGCTGATGTTTCTTTGGCAGTAGTAAGAAAGGGCTACTCTTCCTATCGAAATAACAACAGATATACATCGAAGGCGCTTCGTTTGAGTTAGTTTAGACTTTTTCAAGAGACGCAAGAAATTGCAATATATTACGTAACCGTTCCCAATAATGCGACAAACTATATGCTGTTTGAGCACTTCTAGTTTTACATTTATCCTTATTTCAAATAGTTTGTTTACTGCACAATTAAACTATTTGCGATCGTAATCTACTCATACAATCCACTCAATCACTTCTTAATTAGAAATGGAGAACCAATCTATGGTATTGAAGATTGGTTCTACATTTCTAATCAAAACCATAGTTTTAAAAATTACCATACAGTAGTTTGTGACATTACCCAACATGCATACCTGTATGAGTATATGCTGTGCAAGAACGTATGTACATGTAAGTATGTATGTATTGAAAATGATACATAGTAAAAACCTAAGGCGGAAGCGTGTCGTCCTAGACAAAGAAGTCTCAGAACGGAACGAATTTATTTGTGAAAATGACCTGTGTAAGACGGAAACCTAACGCGGAAACGCAATGGCTTTCAGAGAACGTGAAGTGATTATTACCTTGGATTTGATAACGTGTCGCGTCAGGGTCTGTCTGCACAATGTCATTATATCACTGCACTTTGGGTCTTTGTCGGGGGTGCCGCTAGATGTCGCATGGTTGCGACCGTATCAAGGAGTGCTTGCAATCTCATCTTTTCGCAACTTTCTCACTGTCCCTCTGAATCCTTAATGTTGGTCGTCACCACCCAGTTCAATTCTCAAAAGCGCCATCAAGTTTCCTTCACGCAACTATGGAATTCCGGGAATTCTGTCTTGTCACCCTAGCGTAGGATATGGTATATTGGCTACATTAATTGTAAAATTCGGAATAATGCTTATTCTTAATTATCCGTTATTTGCTGTTGATTTGTTTATTTCCTGCAATATTCTCGTCGATAAATTATACTTTATTTTCACAATTTTGTTTCACCAACAAAATTATATCGAAAATACTGTACTTCAGTTATATGGAGAATTTTTTACAACACTGCACGACGGAAATCTGCCAAGACAGAATTTTTTAAGGAACCGTGAGGTTCCGTCTTAGGTTACACTGTATATTGTGCCTAAAATATACCCATATTAGAATAATTGTATTAGCTGTTAACAAATATTGATCGCCTAAAATAAGAACCAGCGAAGAATAAATCAATGACAATCATTTTTATATTATAAAAAGTAACCTTAAAAACGAACAAGTATTAAAATTTTCTGAGTACATAAGCATTTATTTGAATTATCTGTCGTACATGAATTTCAAACTGCACATAATACTAAGTCATCTTAAACTGTACCTGTGGCGAAAAGGACAGAATTTGGTGGTGTGACAGAATTTGATGTTGACAGTTGGTATGGTTTGTTTATGTGACAATTTGAAAAAAAAAAAACTAAATACACCCCGCTTGCAAACAGAATATAAAGAAATGTATCTTCCCAGTTCAATGAAAATAATTGGAATAGAAACTCTAGCAACTGGTTTGGTCAACAAAATTCTGAAGAGGGATTTGGAAGCCGTTGGCCTAGACCATGGCGCCCCGTCCCTCTGGACCTACAGCGTTGGCGCTGAAGATAAGTGTTAACCCCACACTACTCTTTTTCGCAAACATATTTAGTGTAATTGAATTATATAATCAAAATCCTAATTTATTTTAAATTATATTGGAAGGACGAGAAAAAGATAGTTGCAAAATAACAACAATGAGGGTGTTGTAGTTTCTATAGCAAAGATTGGAATAATACATTTTAAAGTATTTAAAAATACATGGTCGACATCTTCCCAGTCTTCGTTGTCGTTTTAAAAACTAAATTTTGAAATATTATTAGGATAAAACATGGTCGCCCATTATTGTTTCGCCAACTCGTTTCTTTTATTCGTACAAAAGGGAAGAAAATAAATTATTTAAAAACTTTGTAACACTTTTTCACTACTCTTCAAAAGATAACAGTAATTTAATGAGTATCGCTAAAGGCTGCAATGCACAACGGAGAACTTTGAACTCGTCGCTCATTGCAAAGTCGCAAGCCTTTCACCACTGAGGTCCGGGTTCGATTCCCATCGAATCTCGTGTGAAATTTGTTCCAACAAAACGAGTTCGGCTGCTTCACAAGGGCTAGTCCAACCCTTGTGAAGTGTCCTAAACCCTACCCCTATCCTTATTCCTTCCTAATTCTGGCCGCTGGGTAGTGACGCAGGAGCGCGCGGTAGGAGGCGCGTACGTGGAGATGCTACCTGGCGGTCCTCTTGACAACCAACTATGACGAGACACGACAGACAATGTTAACGGAGGATTACTCCATAAAAAAACAAGCGCAGTAATGGGAGGATTACTCCCAGAAGCGCAAAGCGCTCAACGTCCCCCAAGGGGCTTGAAGACGCGTTGCGTCGAAGTAGACGCAACAAATTAAAAAAAAAAGAGAGAATATCACAGTGACGGACGCTCGCTCACTAGCAGGCTGAGCGGCGGGGAGGGCGTCGCGCGCATGCGCTGCCGGCACCCAACCTGTCCTAAAGACGCTGGAGAGATTCGCGCACCGCCACTGCATGGATGCGCTGGGGCCGATCTGTGACGCTGATCGCACACAATAAATTACAAAATCTAAATAAGCTCAAAGGAAAAGAATGATTTTTTTATTTCCTTGGGCGTTGACACACGACTTACACACCCGAAGAAAACGCCACTGGCCTAGATCCTCATATTATAATTTCTAAAGCCCAAAAATCTGTGATTCTGGAAACAATTGTTTGCACGGTGTTAAACCAGCTCTAACATCGCTTGAGAAACGCCCGTATGGGCTCTCGCAGAGTAAACACCAAAGGTAAACTCTACGACAAAGAATTAATAATAATTATTATTATAATAAAATTTCCTCAGAAGAAAAAAGAAATTTGTTCTCGGCTATTAATATGAAATAATATGAACGGTGAATCATTAATATATAACCATATTGGACTTTCTAGAAGAACAGTTACTTAATTTTACCTTTATAAATTTGGTGACTACACAATACCATTTCCCAATATTTTCCTTCCTTGAATAATACTTTAAAATAAAATTTAGAATATTATTAAAATTCAATTGAAAACATCACTAAATTAAGTCTGAAAATTACAGCACGTACTCTCACAAGCAAGTCGTAAAATAATCATGTATCATTATTAAAATTAAGTTTCCACTGGTATACATGAATTCTAACTTGTAGTCAATGTTGTGTACTGCAGAAAACAATGACTGCAACAATTACTAATATTTACATCACCATAATGATTTCCTTTAAATTAATTTATTCACTAAGAAATGACTATTCATTGACGACTTTGATGCCGTAACACCTTGAAGCCTCCTAATTCTGTAATCCACACATTTTTCAGAAGTCCTGGTTTAAAAAAAGGCAGGAGCAAAGGAAACTCAGGTCACCCTTATGGTCATTCAATAGTCATTTTCTAATTCCCTTCTATTTAGGAACAAAATCAACATCTTTATTTACTGATTGCGAAGAGAAAAACGAACTCACCCCCAAATTCCAAGCTTGGTCCTCCACATCATCATCAGATTCTTGATTTTCCTAAGGAAAAGACAGACAGGGAGTTTTTAAAAAAGCTTATAAACGAGGTCCATGGATGAGTTAGTTAACCACTTCCCTTTCAATTTTAAAACTCAATACTTATATTTAGAAAAACCTAAAAAGATTTTATTTTTATTAAACTTGCATCCGAAGTTTGTCTGTCACTTATCCCAAATTAAATTCTGAACTCTATTCTCCAATAGCTGTCTGCAAGTTTGCAGTTTGGAAACTCTAAAAAGTATCATGTGTACAATCCAATACCCTATAGCTCAGGCACTGTATGGGCTGGGACAAGGATGAGCACAGTAAAGGGCAGGGTCAAGAGCAGAGTCGAGAGCACGGCCATGAGTAGGGCCAAGAGAAGGGCCAAGAGCAAGGCCAAGAGCAGGGCCAAGAGCAGGGCCAAGAGAAGGGCCAAGAGCAAGGCCAAGAGCAGGGCCAAGAGCAGGGCCAAGAGCAGGGCCAAGAGCAGGGCCAAGAGCAGGGCCAAGAGCAGGGCCTAGAGCAGGGCCAAGAGCAGGGCCAAGAGAAGGGCCAAGAACAAGCCCAAGAGCAGGGCCAAGAGCAGGGCCATGAGAAGGGCCAAGAGCAGGCCAAGAGCAGGGCCAAGAGCAGGGCCAAGAGCAGGGCCAAGAGCAGGGCCAAGAGCAGGGCCAAGAGCAGGGCCAAGAGCAGGGCCAAGAGCAGGGCCAAGAGCAAGGCCAAGAGCAGGGCCAAGAGCAAGGCCAAGAGAAGAGGCCAAGAGCAGGGCCATGAGAAGGGCCAAGAGCAGGGCCAAGAGCAGGGCCAAGAGAAGGGCCAAGAGCAGGGCCATGAGAAGGGCCAAGAGCAAGGCCAAGAGCAGGGCCAAGAGCAGGGCCAAGAGAAGGGCCAAGAGCAAGGCCAAGAGCAAGGCCAAGAGCAGGGCCAAGAGCAGGGCCAAGAGCAGGGCCAAGAGCAGGGCAAGAGCAGGGCCAAGAGCAGGGCCAAGAACAAGCCCAAGAGCAGGGCCAAGAGCAGGGCCATGAGAAGGGCCAAGAGCAGGCCAAGAGCAGGGCCAAGAGCAGGGCCAAGAGCAAGGCCAAGAGCAGGGCCTAGAGCGGGGCCAAGAGCAGGGCCAAGAGCAGGGCCAAGAGCAGGGCCAAGAGCAAGGCCAAGAGCAAGGCCAAGAGCAGGGCCAAGAGCAGGGCCAAGAGAAGGGCCAAGAGCAGGGCCAAGAGCAGGGCCAAGAACAAGCCCAAGAGCAGGGCCAAGAGCAGGGCCATGAGAAGGGCCAAGAGCAGGGCCAAGAGAAGGGCCAAGAGAAGGGCCAAGAGAAGGGCCAAGAGCAGGGCCAAGAGCAGGCCAAGAACAAGGCCAAGAGCAGGGCCAAGAGCAGGGCCAAGAGCAGGGCCAAGAGCAGGGTCAAGCGCAGGGGGCCTGCTCTTGGTAGGGACAAACCATGCCAAGGGGGCCAGGCCCAAAAGGGACCAGAGCCAATAGCAGGGCTTAGAGCAGTACTACACTGAGGGGTCCTGGTCTTGGGTAGGGACAAAACCATGACCAAGAGCAGGGTCATGAGTAGGGCCAATAACAGGGTCAAAGACGAGGGCAAAGCCGGAGCCAAGAGCAGGGTCTTGGGTCTGGGTCATTCCTCACGAACCGTTTTAAATTTACGAACTCACCTCTTCTTCTGTCCAAGTGTCCTCAGAATCCTCCGTCTTTATAAACACGGCTTCTGGGGGCACTAGCTCCTACAACAAAATGATTTCACTCACATATTAATTCACTACAGACTGCACAAAGGGGAAAATTGCTGAACATGCTTTTTTACATCCATATAAGTATATTTCACAATATTCTTACAAGAAACTCCAAAAACTGTTTTCAAATGTGTTTTTCAAATTCAAACATCTTCGGATGTGCGGCCGCGTCACTCGCGTCTAGACCATTCCCGTGCACCAATCGAGACACGAGGTGTCATTCGACACGTCTCTGTCTTCTGATGGGGCACTGATAATTTGTTTTCGGATCCGACCACAAGATTAAAAAGGAAAATTCCAAATATGTTTTTACGTGTTTTGGCGCTGCGATCTTAGTAAATCGGGAATTACATCAACGCCACCTAAAGAGATCTATGCAGGTGGCGCTGATTAAACTTCAGTGCCCAAAGGCATTTTTCTTTCAAGACGTTGGCAACACTGATGTTGACATCGTTAAGTGAACAAGTGAAGTTAATTTGAACAAGTGAAGTTAATTTGAACAAGTGACGGCATATTTTATCCAAGTTTTATTCATTGCCATTACTATTACAATATTTTTAAAAATAAATATGCAAAAACCTACGAACAGTATTATTGCCTTGGAACTTATTACATTTGAAGAATTTCAAATTAATACGGAGAAAACAAAACTGTGAGTAATGTTAGAGAATGAATGAATTTTGTACATTCGATTTCTCACGCTTACGTTCCTAAGTGGACAAAAACCGATTTACAAATGAATGTGACCCAGAACGTATTCTTATTAAACTTAACACCTTATTTTCATACACATAAAAATACTCGTCTTATAATGTTTACATAGATTCGCATACAAAACTATTAACAAAGCAATTGCACAAGTGAAAATGAACACAAATTAGACAGTTTGTAGAGTTTTAATATCTCTTCAGAAATTATGGGAGAGAAATACGGAAGTGTTAAGAAAATCCAGGGATAAATCAAAAGTAATTGAAGAATTTGCGTCAGAATTTTCGAAACTAATTCAAAATGACCTTACACTACGATTAGAGAATAATCCAGAACAGCTTGGCGGTGATCTTCGTGCGTTATTGTGCATATTAGCAAAAATCGTAAAAAATGTAATGTACTTAACTCTACATGCATCATCAATACCTTCCGAGTTTTTTTTACGCCGATTATAATTTTAAAATTGAAATATTACTCGTTCATATCCCGTATGGAGGTAACGTACAAGGCCATTAGATGTTGAGAATTTTTGAAGGAGAATATAACATTATCAGCTACTACAATTCATTGGTAAGTCGAATGCCAAACAAATTGAACAAAGCTCGCAGAAAGAATTTTTCAACACAGAAAATTTTTTAAAACATTACAGCTTCGGCGACACCACATTCAACTGTACATACGTATACGAGAAAGTGAAATTCGAAACACATTCTGTGAGGAGGCATGAAGATGCACACGGATTTGATTTGATTTTTGATTTTTTTCGTGTTTCCGGACGCGTCAACTGCTTTGGTCATTAGTCCCGTTAGTGTAGTGCACGTTTTTTCTCGGGAGATGGCGGTGATCTTCCCCCGCTGGATGGCGAGATCCGGCGCCGACCTACCGTCGGCTAGTGGGGTTTCCCCCTAACCAGGACTCTCCCACCAGCGGGGCATCGCCCCAGCGAGGACAAGCTCTAAGCTCCCGAACGGTCTCCCGGAATATGTGGTAGTGTAGTGCATGGTGGTGTAAGTGTGTGTGTAAGGGGAGAGGATAGGACAAGGAAGAGGAAGGACAGATCGCGCGCGGTCCGTGGCCCGTTTGGAAGGGTACTGCTCCGGCATTTGCCAGGTGTTGATCGGAGAAACCACGGAAAGCTACCGATCAGAGCAGCTGGCCGCTAGAATTCTCCTCCCGACAGCGACTGAATTCGACCTAGCTGAAAAACTAGTGTCGAAAATCCTGCCGCCGTCAGGACTCGAACCAAGGACCTGGTCAGAGGCGCTGCAGTGGCATCAGTTGATGCACTGAGCTACCGCTCCCGGTAAGATGCACACTGAGAATTGAGACAAATACGTAGAATGCGTCACCGACCATTGGTGGAACTAATCGCTGAAGTCTTCGCGCGGGCCTTATCCAAGGAGCCAGGATATTTTATATTATATTTATTTCTCCCAAAATTAGACAGTTTAAGAAATTGAAAACAATACAACTGTAATTTCTGTAAAGTTCTACGTAAGTCTGGTAAGTTACAAAATGGGACACCGAGATGATTAAATACAAATACAATTATTAAAAACAAAAATATAAAGATGATTACAAACAAAGAAATTAAATACAATAAAAAGTCTTCTTGCTGTTTTGCTGCAGCGTCTGCTACAGCGTCACTCTTCAAGCACGTGCAAATCAGCAGTAGACCATTACCATCAACCATCAGAGCAAAAAACAGAACTATCCCTTCACATCTTTCTTTGTGCCAGATATTATACACATATGACCGTCGTAGCCGATTCAATTCAAATTAAAATGTGCCAAACGGATTCAACTTAGTAATTAACGGACTGAATACTGATACGAATAAGAGTATGTTAGTTAATTAAACAGATATTCTTTTATATCACTTTATAGAGAATATCGTTAATTGACCTTTTCATAAAGAAATGAAACTATGTATTTTTGCATGTGCCTTCTACCGTTTTAATATATCACTGTTGCAATAGCCCTCTTTCTAAGTATTGTTCAGCGTTGCAAAAATATAAAGGAAATGTTCTTCACATTATCGTCAGTCCACTTAACTTCCTGGATAAATTAATAGGTTCCTGACAGGATTCAAGGCTAACTGTTATTGAGAATATTATAACTGCCTCCCCCTCCGTCGCGAGGTTCCTTTCCATAAGACATTGCGAAGAGAAGAAAATGCCATTCAGCACTGACATTGACGACATTTCTGTGGAAACACAAACTCGCACTGTTTGTGTTACTAAGCACTAGTCCATCCGACAGATATGTCTGTTAACACTGTCACAATATTACTTGAAGTGTTATGAGGTCACACTGAAAAGGGTGAATTGAATTAGTGTCGTGTTTCAGGCATCCAGAATTTTTTAAATTTTTAAATGCTTTGCTTTCTCTGACGTATAGCATAAAAGGATACAAAGTAGCTACGACATCAATTCACAGCAGTTCCTGAATTAGATCTTCAAGTACGAAAGAATAATTTTCTAAAAAACGTCACGGTGGACAATGACGAGACAGTATTTATAAAGAATGGACAAGGTGCAGATCAATAAACATCAATCATTTATGAGGCTAAACAGGAGAAGAATGAAGTCCGAATCGGAAGCAGTTGTAATAGCTGCCCAAGATCAGGCATTGAGAACACATTATGATAAAGTGGTTCTCAAAATTTCCGAAGATGATAAAAGCAGCATTTGTCAAGAACAAGTACAAACTGTTGATCATATCATTTCATGTTGTCCAATTCCAGCAAAGACCGAATAGTTGAAAAGACAGGGTGTGTAATTACTTCCCGTGGTAGATATGTAACTCCCTCGAAGATCCAAACACGTGCTCCAAATGGTACGAACACTCACCAAATTTGGTGACGACTCCTGTGTACAATTTTGTATGAGCAACAAATTCGAACTGATCGGACGATAGCGGCAAACAAACCGGATATTATTATCCGGGATTTATAAAACAAAAAGTGTTTACTCGTAGATCTTGCTGTGCCATGCGATAAAAACGTAACCAAGGAGGCGGAGAAACGCCTTAAATACAAGTTTGGAAATCGAGATCAGACGAATGTGAGGCGCAAAACACAGCTCGTCCGATAGTTGCCGGAGATCTGGGATTTGCTTAAAAGCTTGGCTAAACTCCCAGGACATTCAAAGTTAGTTGGTTGTTAGTGATTCCGGACGCGCCAACAGCTAAGGTCATTGGTCCCGTAGGTGTAGTGCATGCTTTTCCTAGTGCGGTGGCAGTTATCGTCCCCCGCTGGGAGGCGAGATCCGGCGCCGACCTTACTGTCGGCTAACCGTTGGGGTTTTCATTTGGTTTTCATTTGGAGTAGATTTTATACGCAACCGACTAGTACCATAGTCGTGAATTAGAGGAATGTAATAATAATAATAATAATAATAATAATAATAATAATAATAATAATAATAATAATAATAATAAATAACTGAAATAAACACTTCGAAGTGGTTAGCTGGCACGATCGACAATATGAAATGTCAGAATCTTCCAGAGAACATCGATACGGCACATGCTCTAGAAACGTTACATACGGTGATATACTCTGCAACTGAAATCACGAGAACACTAAAAATCGGAGGAGACAAATGGACCAGAAAATACACGAAGAGTACTTCAGACGCCAAAATGGGAAATGCGAATGTTAAGTCATTCTCACCTTCTCTTCGTCACTACAAGCTGCCTCTTGCTTCCCCGGTAGCCCAACAAACAGAGCTTTTGGACGCGCCAACTCCTCCTGCACAGAACATAGATCTTACAAAACAGAACTAGTAGTGCAACAACAATACATACTTTCTCGCATAACGAGGATAAACAATCAAAGGTGTGCTGAGAGGTTTGGAAAGACACTGAATTTAATTCCAAGGGAACCCTATGCTTGGGAATTAATTGTTTTGTCATGTCTTAAGTAACGGAAAGTAAGGATGAATTGAAAAAAAAAGAAAGAAAAAAAAGGCGAATTGCTTGTATTGCTGATGCTACGCCAAAGATATGATTTTTCGATTTCAGGGCTAGGGTAAAAGTTGATGACAATGTTACCGAGGAAATAAAAGTCATGTGCAAGCTGTGGAAAATTAGAACATTTTAGATTGTATTAGAAATGGTTGTCTGAAACAGAAAAAAAGGTGTAGTGTATGTGTTGATGGAATGATTATTCCTTTTAGTTGAAATTGCTCCATGAAACAGTATTGTTTCAATGAAACCAAACCCTACTGGATTGAAAGTATTTGTTCCGGCTAACCCAATTGAAATTGCAGTCCATTTTAAAATGTACCAAGGTCGGACTCCTTTCCCCACAGAAACGGAAGGATTTTCTCTCTGGGAAGCAGCTTATTATCCCTAACAGAATCACTTTTCCCAGGGCACATTCTACACTTCAATAGGTTTTTTACATTTATCAAACTGGTCAATGAGCTATTGCTGAGGAGATTTGCAACATTAATTGCAACAATAATGAAGAACTGAATACACAAAACGTCCAATTATATTATGATGTTTATGTAATAAAAAGGGTAAATCCAGATCACCACAAGATGATCACTAAATGGATGGACAATCACTCTGTTTGACTCCTATCCACACAGCATGCTACCGAACCTTAAGATGTATGCACACGGTGGTGCAAGAAGACCAAACAATATGTTGCTGTCACGAGACCTGTTTGCAGTAAAATGTATAATGCCATGATGGGTGGAGTACATCTGAGTGGTAGAATGTTGTCATTTGCTCCATCTACAGTGATAACAAAAAAGTTGACTGAACAGAGTAATCTTACAAACGTTTGATTCGATATTATGTATTAGTTGGCAATTGTATTAAAATGATTTGCTGGACAGAAAATTTACAATACAAATATTTGCACACGAGACAATACAAAATGGAAAATGACTCATTGAAAAGCATTGTTTCCAAGAAGATAGTAGTTTTGTTGAAAAAGAAACAGAAGGGAAAGGTACTTGACCTCCTTCCTTTTCTGGATTCCACCCATAATTGATGGAACAGTAATTATTATACTGGGTAAATGCCCAGCTCTATGTGACATAAAATTTGAGGGAAGTGTGACAAGTATGCAAATATTTTTATTGTAACTTTTCTTTGCCAGCAAATAATTTTAATACTATAGCCAACTAATGCACAATACCGAATCAAACGTATGTGAGATTACTCGTAACAAACAACTTTTTTGTTCTAACTGTAGATGGAGCAAATGACAACATTCTTCTCAATGGGTGTACCCATGGCCTCCATAGAAGGCCTTTTAGCGTTTTCCATTCGACGCACTGGTGCGCACTCAGGGCAGCTTTCGTGTTCCATCCGACAGCGCAAAGAAGCGCTGTTCCATTCGCACACCGACACGGACCCGGGGCGCCCTAAACTGCACTGACGATCGCGTCAGTGCACCGGGCCATTGTGAGGTTAGGTACGGAAGTTATGCATGCTGATTTAGATTGATGGTGAAATTGTGAAGGCAATTGAGGATCTTCTGTCACACAGGGATACTTCGAAGGATGGAGTATATTATGTTTTGCAAGAAATGTCTTAAAATAATGTTTGTGATTTACACGAAGTTCGGAAAATCAGATTGTGTTTTCCGAAAATTTAACCTTGAATGACTTCATGTTAACAAATCAAGTGCTATTTAGAATTAAAGTGTTTTAGGTAAGTCTCAATTTCGAAACGCTAATAAAGTGAAAATAAAAATAGTGACCCTTACAAAATCATTAAAATATATATGCCAAGAAATGTTTCTCGCACGCCCATACATATACCAGCGGAAATTTTCATGTTAATATTTTTAATGTTTTCAGTAATGAAATAATTCTGCAGAAGCCTTTCGGTTCAAAATCTTGTGTACTATGTCGATTACTGGCAAATCTCGAAAAATGAAATTTTCACTCATACGCATTTGAAGTTTTCTTAGCTTTTAAATAAAGAAAACACACGTTAATAATTTATGAATTATGAAGCAAGAATCACAAAAAGACTTCATAAAAATTATAACAACGATCATAATTCAAAATTATTATTTTTCGAGTTCCATCAGTGTGACTGACCAAGAATAGCTGTGTATAATTAGCGCACAAGCACTGACTCAGTTCCGGAATCCGTTTCATTCGTAGTTGCCCTTCACGTGTGTGGGGCAGCACTGTTGCGGAGCGAAGACGTTTTTGCCCTGCACTAGGGTGGGTTTCAGTGCAACGAATGGAAAACGCTATTAATGTTGATATTTGGGAACGCTGTCCCGAAGGCTGGTTTCTGCGCACGTGATCTGTGCAGTTGCAGTTGGGTAGTATGGGTAGGTATTCTCTTTGTATGGGTTTTGTTACACTGTGGTTACCTTTGTGTTATCGCCTTGGCGTGTATATGTAAATTGTGAGCTCCTTATGCATCAGTGTTGTGTTAATCGGAGTTAGATCGATGTAATGTTTACAATGTTCATACTGTAAATACTCATTTCATCTGGAATTCATATTAGTGAAGTTATAATAGTGAATGGAATTTTAGATTATGCTTTTACTCTTTGTTACGCTACTTGCTATTTTTTTACAGTATACATTATAGTATTTATCCATGAGGCATTTTAGTATAGTGTTTAGAAATTTTGATAAGTTGTACAAAGAGAATGCAACACAAGAGATTATAGGTTTTAAAGGAAATCCATTTTTTATGAATGAATTTTGAAATCATACGCTCTTGGAATAACACATGTGGTCGGATAAAGTAAATTATATGTTCTCAAATCAATTAATTGATTCAGTTTCCATCTTTTTATGAGTCTGAGGGTCATCGATGTTATTAATATTAATTTTTTCCTAGTAAAGTAGATTTGAAGGTATCATGAAATTCAGAAAGCATTTTTTCAATATAGGTTGATTTATCCCAAAGAGTATCATGGGTTTATCCATGATAGCATGGACGCCATCTTTGTCAAACTCTACCACTAAAAGACAGGGGTTGTCATCGAAAAAAATGTTGGTTTTTCTAAGTTTTTCTAAAATGAGCAAATCATGTTCATTATTTTTATAGGTTTTGAAACAGGATGACAATCTGTTTGAAAATATTCGACAGGTAAAATTTCTTTGTTTTTCCTGTATATGGAGTTCACCAATATTCTTAATATTTTGGATTACAATATTTTTCTTGTCAAAGTCTTGTTTATACGTGCGTATACGACAAAGTAACTAGCGGTGCCTAATCCTCTTGCCAGCTGCCATCTATCGCCGCCCAAAATATATTTTTTTGGCTTTTCTCAACTTTCCGGTTTTCAAATAGTAGAACCGAAATATTATTTTAAGTTCATTAAAAAGGCTAAAACCTTGTTGTAAATAGCAATTTTCATTGAACAATTTGTAACCGTTTTTAAGAAAATGGCGTCAAGCATTACTGTGAATGCGAAATTGAAAGCTCTTTTTCACAGGAATCTGTTAAGTTTTTGAAAAAATTCATTTCATCTCATATTAAAAGGCTATTTCAGACATAACCATTACAAAATTTACAAGGCAGTGAACTGTGACGACCAAATTTCTAAACATTCTAGACAATTAGAATACAAATTTATGTGTACAGCAAATGATCTATTAAAATATATTCTCCCTCTAATTGGCAAAGATCATTTCTGATCCTGATAGGTAGGTACTGACGTAGTAACTGATCTTTAAACTGGGTTTTCAAGTGATCAATTACTTTGGTGATATGAATGATTGCTACAATTTCCTTCATCACTTTTCACTGTATTTAGGAAAACTGCAGCCTGAGAATGCAGAAATTTCAACCACAAAATTGCACTTTAGCTTCCAAAAATTTTATATTGCAATTGGACATTTGTTTAACAAAAGAAAATATGCTTTCAATGGTTCATAAAATCCCTTCCAATGCTGGCATTAAAGCAATCTATCCTGTCTTCTAATTGCCTTAAATACATCGATACTCAATGCCAGCTTCATCAGAAATATTACTCTTTTGATGGCTACTACTTGATTAACCACAGCATTTGGGACTGTGTTATGTTCAATATGTGCAGCACAACAAACTCCAATAATCTGTTAACCGACAAAGATAATTTTGGAAAAACATTATTGATGCCTATTCCGCAAGAAATGCCAAAATTTCTATTCCTGTTATCTGCACAATAGGCATTTAATTTGTCTTTTACTTGATTAAGCAATGTCAAAATCGAACTGCTTTTCTTTTGAAGTTTCTCCAGGAACAGAGAGAAATTCAACGTTTAACCTTCATTAAAAAAAAAAATCAAAGTAAAGAATAAGAGTCAGAAAATGCTTTACGACTTATTTATTTATTTAGTCAAAAACTGTATGTGACGTACGGGGGAGAAAATCATCTGCACATGCTTTCTTGAGTTTCAGAATCCCTTCCCAACAATTTAACTATTAACAGTTGAAAGATGAAAAAATATTATTATTATTAATAATAATAATATTAATAATAATAATATTAATAATAATAATAACAACAATAAATTAAAAAAAGCGAGAGATTAACATTTCAAAACTGTCGTGACCGGCCGCACGCAATTGAAAGAGCCGCCGCCGAGTGACGTCAGCGGGGCGTTACCGCCCCTGGCGGCAGATGGTGACAATCAGTGCGGGCTAGCCGAGCCCGGCTGCGCGCGACCGACACGCCCGAGCAGCCGAGTAGAAACTCGGCCCCGCCCCTACTCCACAGCTAGTCGGCGGGTCTAAAGCCCTTCCGCGCTATAAAAGGCCCCGGCGCTACGCCAGGGCAGACAGTGAGCGGCTGTGGAAGTGAGAGTATCTTGGCGAGTATTGAAGTATTGAAGTGTGGAGAGCGGTGACGACGACGACGACGACGGTGCTGCGAACCTGACTTCCCTTACGGCTATTCAGTGACTTGGCAGCTTTTGGTATTTCATCTGGTTTATGACGACACGGCTACTCTCCCGGTACAATCTTCTGGTGATTCGGTACAGCGCCACTTGTACCTGGTTTTTGGAATAAAATCTTTTTAAGGATCCTAATGTGCTTATTTGGATACTTCAAAAACATAGATATTTTCGTTGCCGAATTATAGAAAACTTATTTGTAACGGTAAACAAAGGAACAGATTTGATTTTCCTGTATTGCTAATAAAATAGAAACTCACCCTAAGCTCTACTACCACTACGAGCAAAAGGAAAGCTCAACAAAACGTGCGCATAGTGAAGCTACATTTACGTCCAGAAGCAAATCAAGGGGCCATCTCAGCATTTGCTCAATGGATCAGGGAAACTGGACAAAAACCCGATCGAGATCGGGTGTATCTATGATATAATGATATGATGTCTCTATGATTTGACACATCAGAAAATATTAAAAATAATGTGACCGATTTCAAAGAAATCCCCAGTTCATCTAATATGTATGAAGGTAACATTTCGGTCAAGATTGCCTCTACTTTGGTTCTTGCAAAGCCAAATTTCTTTTCAAACCCGGTACAAATAAGTTTAGAAGTACAGTCCAGGGATTGAAAACTATTATTATGATTTAACGTATGAAATTAAAACACTGCTTCTGCTTTTTTGCAGGAGGTTAAAGAAGCCAATGGAGCTGTTTTATGTTCATCTGTATCTAAATAATTTGTTATGACACTATCCACCAAAAGTTACTGAAAAGGATCCACCACAAATTCAACAATTTTCATCTCGACAAATAGGTGATATGCTTTAGCTAAGTCCACAGTACATTTACAACCTCGTGTTTTATTGGTGCCATATTGATCACCAACAAATTAATTTTTACATATACATTTTTAAAATATTATAATAATCTATCCCATTGAAACTTTTTAAAAATTCTGTTACTTTTTTCGTATCAAGGTTCTTTTAATTATTCGATTAGTATTCTTCACTGGTATCGAACATGGTGAAATCCTCCATTAAGTTGGTCAGTTTTTTAGCAAGGGGCTTCGTGCACAGTTAAAAGAAGTAGATAAGTCATGTTGTATCTAACGTCACCTATCCAGAAACTCGCAGAATTTTTGCTTAACCTCCAGGACTTCACGGAGCATAGTTAAGCAATTCAGCTATCAATGCCGGCACTTAAGAATTAATACAAAATGATGGATTTACTAACTTTTCGCAGATCAGTTTTCATTAATTTGTTTACTGTTTCTACAATCTAATTCTATAATAATTTTTATAAAACCGCTACAAGACAAATATACAATCAATTTAAAACAATAATCTGTAAATCGAAAACATACAGTTTATTTCAATTTTATGATTTTAACTAAATAGTAATAATCTAATTCAAGTTTTAAAATAATTTATGTATTTTAACAGATAAATGAAATTGTAATCTTTCAACAAATATCTGCTTGGTAGGTTTTCAAAAACCCATTTGCTTTACGCTGTAATTTGAATGGGGATGCATTACCTCACCACAACGCGGACCAGGGTTGACAGAAGTAACAATAACTGCAATAATTAATAAAGCGTGATATTGTGTTTAAAAAAACTATTCCCTAGTCTAAATATTGTAATCAAAACTTAATCTGTTATTCTGTGATTTTAAAAGTGTTTTGATATACAGCAACATGTGTGGTCAGCAACAAACGTGACTAACATTCCTTATAGTTCCCTGTTTGTTTAGAATTTGTGCAAGTTTTAATTACATGAATTTGAAATACATTTGGAGTATTTCTGTTTCTTTATCTGGCAACACTAATAGCGTTTTCCATTCGTTGCACTGAAACCCACCCTAGTGCAGGGCAGAAACGTCTTCGCTCCGCAACAGTGCTGCCCCACACGCGTGAAGGGCAGCTACGAATGAAACGGATTCCGGAACTGAGTCAGTACTTGTGCGCTACGCAGTGAAATTATACACAGCTGTTCTTGGTCAGTCACACTGATGAAACTCGAAAAATAATAATTTTGAATTATGATCGTTGTTATAATTTTTATGAAGTCTTTTTGTGATTCTTGCTTCATAATTCATAAATTATTAACGTGTGTTTTCTTTATTTAAAAGCTACGAAAACTTCAAATGCGTATGAATCATAATTTCATTTTTCGAGATTTGCCAGTGATCGATATAGTACACAAAATTTTGAACCGAAAGGCTTCTGTAGAATTGTTTGATTACTGAAAACAATAAAAATATTAACATGAACATTTCCGCTGGTAAATGTATGGGCGTGCGAGAAACATTTCTTGGCATATATATTTTAATGATTTTGTAAGGGTCACTACCTTTATTTTCACTTTATTAGCGTTTCGAAATTGAGACGTACCTAAAACACTTTCGTTTCTAAATAGCACTGGATTTGTTAATATGAAGTTATTCAAGGTTAAATTTTCGGAAAACACAATCTGATTTTCCAAACTTCGCGTAAATCACAAAAATTATTTTAAGACATTTCTTGCAAAACAATATACTCCATCATTCGAAGTATCCCTGCGTGACAGAAGATCCTCAATTGCCTTCACGATTTCACCACGAACTCAGCATGGATAACTTCAGTACCTAACCTCACAATGGCCCGGTGCACTGGACTGCACTGACGCGATCGTCGGTGCAGTTTAGTGCGCCCTGGGTCCGTGTCGATGTGCGAATGGAACACGCAGTTCTTTGCACTGATGCGCCCTAGCGGTCGAATGGAACACGAAAGCTGCCCTGAGTGTGCATTGGGTGCGCACTAGTGCGGCGAATGGAAAACGCTATAAGTCTCATTGGTGTAAGAGGTGAGTGATAAATTGTCTATAAGTTTAAGTAAGAGGGAGGGAAAACTAATGTCTAATCTTCATTTTTAGTAAAAAATCAGAAATACCTTAGTAACAAATATATTTCAAAAATTATGACACAATTATGTTTGGAGGTATAAATTATAGCACAACTCAATAATTATGATAGAATCTAGCAGCACTGAGGAGGATGCCTTTAGCAATTGATATAATTATTCAGTTGATATCAGTCTTTTGTTTTGCCACATTAAAACACAGCAGAAATATAGTCACTGCAAAATAAAAAAATACAAACTAAGCAGTGTTTTAGACTCAATTCTTATAATAAAAAAATTTCATTGCATTAGTATCACATTTAATTCAATCAAAATGTATCTTAGAACATAAAAAGTTCAACTATAATAACTTTTTAAAAAAAGCTATTGGCTGGATTTTTATTGATAATTCTGGACACTTGTTTATGATGGACAAGGCTTACAAAAGCTGTACTGTCCAGCCCAAACCTGTATGTCTGGTCCCCTTATGCATTAGCAAATGTACGGAAATAATATAACCTGAAAATATCTATAAACAACACTTGTGATGGCTTTTTATGGCAAACACAGTCGGATAAACAATAAGAGATGAGTAGATGAACTGTAGGGCAAATTCCTAGTTTTAATTGACTGGGATGCAAAACATCTTTTATCTCTAACGACATAACAAATAAATTAAATATATTTAAATATATTTGTGGGAGAATTCATGCAGCCTTAAAAATGAAACAAGATGGAAAACTTCATGCAAGTTTTGTAAGATAATGGCAGTGCCAGATGTCGTATATGGAAGTGAGATCTGGACTCTCTCAAAAAGAGAATCAAATCAAATCTGCTGTAATAAATTTTCTTCAGGCAGCGGAAGGGTGCTCTTTCGTGGTCAAGATTAGAAGTGAACATACATGTTAGGAGTTGCAACTTGGGTAAGATCTGTGACAAAAAGCGACTTAGTATAGTCACCTAGAGCATATGTGAAGTAATTGAGTACCTTGATTGACAAAAGAATGCAAACTAGCAGATCGTAGGAGCATTGGTTGTCTGAGGAGAAGATGGAGTATGCAACAAGCAGCATTGCATTACCCAAGAAGTGCAGAAGAAGAGATTTCAATATAACAAAATTAATTTGTTTAAAGCATAGGTCTATTTACATTACTAGGGCCATTCCTGTGCCTTGTATTTGCAAGCTGTACAATATTTAACAATGGTAAAGACCATTCTTGAAAATGAGTTCCCTATTTTACTTGAATTTATATTTCATTGATAAGTTAAAATGGTGATTTCAAATTAATTTTCAAACTCTCTTTTATTCTCCTTTAAATTACCTCAAAAATTATATTACATATTTTTTCTGTCCTTTTCTAGAATACTTGATTAAAATGTTTAATTTGTTCCTTTTCAACCACTTAATCAAAATTAGTTTTTCTTTCAATTATAACTTTTCAATTACACATATTGAAAGAATTTTGTCCTCACTAATTAGACCATTACAACTTTAGCCTGACAGTCATCTCAGTATTGCAGTGTAGGCTACATGCTCATTTGAAAATTACATTAATGCCCTCCCGAGTCTACAACAGTGCCTAAATTCTTGCAAATGCAGACTAAGTTTCCATGACATTTGGACTGGAACAACACAGGAAAATCACAAAAAACACTTTTTATGTTTTGAAGTCAAAGCCATTAAGGAATTATTTATTGCTAATATAATAAGGAACATGCTAATATTTTATTTACCACATGAAATGTGTTTCACATGTACTTTCTAAATAATATTTGTGGAGGACTAAGCCATAGATATAACTTACCTCTATACAAATCCTAAGACTGATCATCAAATTGTGAATCTCCAGCAAATATTTACGATTCATATTAGAAAGAAAATAAACTTACTTAATTGACCAGCAAAACAAAATTCCTACTGTATAGAAACAAAACGACAATATTCAAGACAAAGATGTCAATCATATTGTTAGAGAATCACACAATGCTATGAAAAGTTAAAAGCAACACTCTCCAATAAGTCACATATGAGTGTATGAAGTCCACATTTACTTTACTTAAAATTCACTTTTCTTTTTTTAAATCTTTGTCCACATATGCATAGCCTCATTCAAGTTGAACTCTCAGCAATGACATTACACCTCAAAATTACTCCAGTATGAAGCTAAATCTTGGTGGGACATTTTCTCTACAATGAAAATTTAGTTGAAGACTTCAATGCTAAAGTAGGAAGAAAAGGAAATTCAGAAGAGGGAACAGTAGGAAAATATGGTATAGGACAACGCAATGAAAGAGGAGGGAAATTAATTAATTTCACAGAAAGCCAAAGATTGAAATTTGCAAACACTTTCTTCAAAGAAAATACAAACAATAAATGGACATGGTTATCACCAGAAGGAAAAACGAAATTGATGACATCCTCCTATACAAGATAGAATGTGTAACTAGGACAGAAGTAATAAGAGAACTTAACTTTGACTCAGACCATAGAACGGTAAGCTTAGAACTAAATGAACTAAATATAGGAAAGATCAAAGATTTCAACGCACAAGATGTCATTTCATGTCTAAGTTATAAGATAAATTCTAAAAAACAAGTCCATTTCCGTTTTATAATATTATGTTGCGGTTTTAGAATGATAATTGGCATTTTAAATTCCAAATTACATCTGTGCATGAAATACTAGTAGACTATTGGGTAAAACTTGTGGGGTCAAAACTGACCCCACAAGAAGAAAATAAAACAGAGTTTTATGATATTTAAAGTAGATAGTAACATATGCAATGTTTTGAGGGGCAGGTGTACAATATTTCAATAAGATCAAAACAAAACCATAGTTTTGTATACAAAAAAGAAACAAATAAAACTTATTCTTGAAATAAAAGGAAATAAAAAATTGAAAAAAATTAGCCCTTAAAACCCTCCAAACCTTCCAAGATAGGAACAGCCATAAAACAGTTTCCATATTTGGGATAACTCAAAAAAGGGGGAAGGAAAAAAAAAAAAAACCTGAATTGGTTATACAATTTATCACTTCTAATTAACTTGATACTTATGTCAAATGTTGATGTGATTATATTATATGATCAACACATTAGAACAATATTTTAAAATTTTAAAAAGAAATTAAATACTTAATTACAATTTACAAGCAATATAACCAAAATAATTCTATATATTTTTATTTTATTTGAAATGAAAATAATGTAAACTTAAATTTCACTAATTTATACTAATTTGTGAAAATATCTCGATCTTCTGTTAGTTAAGAATATTACATATGTTTGTAGATTCAATATTATGCACCACTATTGATAAATTATTTATTAAACAACTTAACGAAGGATTTACAAACACTACTCTCCCTCTCTCTTCTTTTTTCTCAAACAATTTCTAATGATCCAAAGTTAGTTGGGTTTTGAATTAGTATTAGGAAGTGCTATTGTGACGCAACTGTCAAAACGGCTCAATTTGAAAATAAATCGAGGATAATACAAAAAAGAAGTTTTCATCGGAGTAGATTTTAAAAATAACATTCAAATCACTGAAACGCTACATGCAAATTCTCTAAAAGTGACAATGAAGAATATTTTCTCTACTCACTACTTCTTAATATGCAAATGAATGCAGTTGAATTTAAAATAGCAAAAAGCAAAACTTTGTTTTCAAATAAAATGAAATTGACTTCAAATTTCAAATTAAATGAAGTTTTCACTTTGGAGATGATTCATGGTGCATTCAATTACAAAACTTGTTATATCCCTCCAGTGATGGTAAAACCTCCCCTTTCATTTTTATCTCCACAATGATTGGCATGATAGCTATGACAATTTGGAGAAGTAAGGAAGGTACCTTACCTTACGAAGCTTTCAAGTGCAAAAGCCTCTCCAGAATCACTTTTCAAAGCATTAACACCATTAAATCAGATTCACCATAAAATTCAGTTCTTTTGGCACAACACCAAATTAGACATTTCTTTGGAACCTTCACTTTTCTCCTGCTCCAATTAGAAATTCAACCTGGGTACTTGAGCAACCAAACTTAACATACTATCACCCATCTCTTAGCACTCTTCAATAGTGAAAAAAATCTGTACCTTCATAATGGTGGCTAGCATTGTGGAAAGATAACGGTTGCTGGGTACTTCTAATTGTCAAGATGTCAATTCATCAATTACACTTTACCACATTAACACTGATTATAGTATGACGCTAATGCTAATATTACTTACAAAGCCATTCCAGGAATTATCTTCCTTCACTTCTACTGGTTCTTCTTTAACCTAGAGGTAAAACAAAAACAATCTTTTAAAAGTATGTACACCATTAACCTATGCTGCAATTAGAACATACAACTACATATGATGTTCATTAATTAAGTCATTACTCCTTACCCTAAATTATAGGAATATTGGCAAATGACATTCTAACATTATGTCAAATATACAGAAAATGCTTACAGGTTCTATTTTAATAATGCTTTCCGTTAAAATATTAATCTCTTCCATCAGCACCACAGGCAGATCACAAATTTCAAATGAACAATTTTATTGCCTGTTGTTGACAAAAGTAGCTAGAAACGTATTGGAAGGAAACAGGTTGTCCTCAGGGCATACACTCCGACCCAGGGGTTGTCCTACACCAGCAGTGCACCAATGACCTCAATATCTATACACCTGTCGTATAATAAAACATACTCCGACATAAACATAGTGCCCCCTCGAGGTCACAGAAAGGAAGGAGAGGGGGAAGCTGTCATCCACGGCCGTAGAGAACCCACGGATAGAGCGATCACTCCAGTATATACTCCAGAGAGTGTACTATATGCGACTATATTATATACTCTCTGGATCACTCCCTTGTTGAGGGTAAGTAAACGATGCTCTCTTCCGCTGTGCGCGCCACCGTCGCCTACAAAGGCGTCTCCCCTATGTGTGTCAATTCGTAAGCAGGAGTTCAAATTTAAATTATTTTTCGCGACTTCCTTGCGGCCATATTGAAAATTAACTACATTTATTTAACTCTAAATTCGTAATTAACTGCTTTATAAGATCTTCTGCCTACTTATTTGAAGATTCCAGAGTTTTATGCTTTCTTTACTTAAACGCACTATGCATTGCATTTCTAGAAATATGTACCAAGGGGATTTTTAATCATAAATGACAAGAGCTAGGAATATGTGACAGTTATAATAATTACATAGAACAATTATTAGTAAACACTTTTATTTAACTTTTAAAAACAACTTTAAAAAGTACAAATAGGTTAAGAGCAAAAGAAACTAATGAATGAAACATGTAACACTGCTGTTTAATTACAAAATAGCAGTGTCCATCAAAACATACTCAGTGTAATGAATTGTATTTTTTTATGGATAGTATTGAAAGTCAACATTTTAAAAATATACTGTTATGTTATATAATGTATTGTGGCTGAATTTCTGTAAAGATGATTTAATTTTGATAGATAGTTTTCCTCTGAAGGGTTTTTATGGCGAGGGTGCACCACTTCGGCTCATATGTAAGTGTTTTTCCTCAAATTAAAAAAAAAAAAAATGGTAAGAGCAAAAAATCATTGTTGGTGTAGTTTATTAGAAGAATGTTCAATTCTGGTTGATGGTAAAGAACAATGCATTCTGTTGATTAGTTTAGTTTTTATGAGGAATTATGTATCTGGATACGTGTTTTTTTAGTGTAGTGTGAAGATTTATACCACACCTTGCAAATTAAGCCACGAGACAATTTTCTGTAAAAATATTTGTTAGTTTTCGATCGAGTAACGAAGTTGCTATTTGAATCATGAGCAAGCACGTGGTTGAAATTACTTTGGTTCATAAAAATCCGCTCATTGACTCGCAAGTACGCAGTAATCGGGGGGCGGGGGGAGAGGTAAGGTTGACAAATCATGGCGAAGATATGGTGTTTGTTGCTGTAAAAACATGTAATTATATGGAAATCCGTTCCCTACACATTAGTCTAGGGCTCGGATAATTAAGTAATAACATATTTTCCTAACGTAACTCGAATCAACGATATATTCACGTTTCATACCGGTTAGGGCCAAAACAAGTTGACTTTTCAGTACATGTTTTTACATATTTTACCCGAAAGTACATATATTTACATTTTTTACCCAAAAGAACATATTGTTACATATTGTTACATATTGGTACATATTACTGAATTTTTCCATTTCTCTGCAATTAAAAAAAAATTAATTCTTCAATTTTTTGTATGTGTTAAAGAATTTCCCAGACACACAATTCAGCATTGTCAAACATTTTTTAGCCTCTTTATAATGCCGCTATTGAATCGCGTTGAAAAGAGTATTTCATTATATCGACGGTTTTGCAATTAAAAGGGCAAGGCGTCGACGCAATCCAGCTTCTGATGTGTTAGTTTTCAGCACGAGTATCGCAGAGGACCGATCGCAAATTTGGTTTGAGAAAATGTTCAGTTTAGCAGGCGATATCGCGCACCCACTTCGGATCTTCCTGGGGTCTCCCTAGACCTTTCAACAGAAACTACACGCACCAACACAGGAGGCGCCGTTGACATTTTTCTTCCCCCGATTGTTACACGCGAGCCTCCGCCATTGTTTGAAAATTATCTCTTCGGTCCCAAAATCTGAAGTAAAATCACAACGCGGCACGGAAGCTTTTGGATTAAAACGTATGGAGCAGTGGTAACGCTGATTGAAAATTTAGCACAGGCAAGTATGGGTTTTCAGAGCAATCTAGCAATATCGCTATCGTAAAAATATTTTAAGTGGAATTTAAACGATTGATTTAGTGAATTGCTTAAATTTGAATCAGCATTGTTTTTATTCCCCAATCCCTGAAAAATATTGAATACCGATATTGTGGATTCCGTTTATATTTTTAGTACAACTTATTCTACATTTTACTAAAAAAATGACGAAGGACAAAATCTCTCTGACATGAATGTATGACTGAAGCACTTCACAGAAGAATTGGAAGACTTTTCTACAGAAGGAAAACACTTCTTTGCCAGATTGTACGTAAAACAAATGTGACATTTGCTCAGTGATTTCAAATCTTTCAACATACTGTAACATACCAATATGGGGACATGTTTTATTACAGAATATTTGTCGTAAATGGGCGAAATGGTTTGGGCAAATAATAGGCAATATGGCGCCTTAGTAACGACGTGATGGTTGTTGTCAGAATAAACAAACATTCATCTGACCGTGGAGGTGACGGCGTGAGTAGGAGGAAATATAAGAGATTTGTGGATTGCTTGAAGAAGCGTCAACTGATTATTAAAACGGAAGTTTGAGTATTTTGTCGAAATAAAAGAAAGGCGAGGCATTGTGTGTTTTAAAAGGGAGGATAAAATTCATTCGGTCGCATGTCGTGCCGGTGGGCAGTTCGCTCGCGAATAGATTAATTTGTGCATGTTAGGACTTGTAAAAATTCCGGGGGTCTACAGTACGTGTTCAGACTTTGAAACATTTTCGTGTGGTAGAGCAAGAATCGGACTTGAGGGACATATTCGAACTCTGAATATTTTCGTGGCAGAACCAGAAGTGAACTTGTGATACTTCTAAGATTTGTGGAACGTGTTGAGTTCTGAATATTTTGCTGTGCATCAAAATAAGACTTAGAAATTTTTCGCGAGTGAACTCTAATCATTCTTGAACTTATAAATGTATGCGGTTCACAAACGATACCAGACCATATTTTCTTGCTATAAACGGAAGATAGAACTGAGAGATTTGTTTTGCTGTGTAATCATAAAAGCACTGGATATTTATACGGTGAAAACGGGCCTCAGACATACTATAGTGGCGCTGGAACAAATATTTGAGTGGTGTGAAGCGGTGAATCGGCGGTGTTCGTTTTTAAAGAAGAGAAGTAGATTCGTGGTAATTGGACTTCGGGACTTCGGAGCCTCAAAAAAAGAAGGGAAGACGTTTCTTCGAGGTACCATCAATCAAGAGCACGCGAAGACCAGAATCGCCGTATAAGGTTCGAACCAGGTCATGACTAAGAAAGTTTCTCAATGTAAATTTTTTACATTTTAATTTGCTGCATTGATAGGAAATAAACATTAAGTTTCTCTTGAAAGAAAGATAAATGATTTTCGTTGGCCAATTCAAGCTAATAAGTAGCTAGATCAAATCTCTGTTTTCAGATTCCTCGCCATTCTGTAGAGATGGCAGATCGGGTAATCGGCTATTAATAGATAATAGCGATTATTTCTGACGTGACCCATCGACCCAGCTAGCGGGATAATATTCAGTTTTTATGAAAATAATAATAGTTAAAATATTATCGTAACCTTTTTCCTGGCGCCCATGTTATTAGAAATTTGGAAACGGGTAACGACGAATCGCCCAAGGGGTATGTTTGAATACATTCACGTTGTGTCATCAAACACGAATTTCGAAGATACATATCCACACCCAAAAAAAGTTGTTATTGATTGATTCGCATGATCGCCAAAGAATTGAGAGTAAGAAATCTATTTTTGAATTCATTTGTGTTGTGATATGGTTTGTGCAGACATTATCATAAGGAAATTAAGCAATCCAATGCTTCTGTAAAAATATCCACATGCAACAATTCCACATAGGTCTACAATAAGTAAGAGTGTATGGAGACCATGGATTCCATTTACGGGAAATTGGCGATGGTCCCATCTGGATATCGACTGACAAAACAACTGATGTGCAAAGAGAGCATCATCGGAATGTTGAAATAGGTTTAATGAATAGTTAAAAGTGTAAGTCTATTTTGATTACTTGTGAAGTGTTATCCAAATGCAACAATCAAACTACTGCAAAACTGTTACTGATACGATGGGATTTTCGTGGTCTCATGAAGTTAAACACAGTAATATCTTCCTTCTGATACTAATGTAGCGGCGTAAATGTGCAAGGCAGCGGAAGCCCTGCCAGTCTTGTATCCAAAATTACTACTCCTAACCTGAGTTGTACATGCGTTGTGTTGCAGAACTGATTCGATCTCAGGTTGACTCGTTGATTTCCAATAAAAAAAGAATTAACGAGATGGGGCATTTGAATTGATTTTATGAGCTACAATGCTTAAGATTTTTATTTTATTCATACAAGTTATATTTCAATTTGATTCTTATACTACAGCATCCATAAGCATATCACAATAATTGCTTTATGCTGAAAAGCTAAAAAAAATATACTGCTCCATTTTCAGTAGGCACTACAATTAAATCAACAATTGTCTTTCCTGAAACTTTCCGCCAGTTTTGGAATTGATCAATCAGTAGTTTCTTCTTTAACAATTTGTTCATTTATCATTCGAGGATCAATAGGGGATCTAGTGAAGAAAAAGAAATATTCAGTTCTGAAGAAAAAAAAAGGATTCGAAACAATTTGTGCTATTATAGCTGTGCTATGACGAGACAATTCCATCACATTGGATATTGACTCTAGAGGATATGTGCAGGTTTAAATACGCACTAGTGACTTCGTGCGATGTAGAAAGCTTTTTTAATCAGTACAAGGCTCTCTTACAAGATAACAGAAAAAGTTTCATTGCTGAAAATTTGAAACAAATGTTTGTTTCTTGTTACGGAGATCGTTTTAAACAATGGGATTATGAGGAGTATAATCTTTAATTTTGGTCTTTATGTTAACGAAATAGAACCCTATATACTTAGATAAAAGTATTTTAATAAAAAAATAATTAATATAATGATAATTAATGTTACATATTTCTGTATATTATAATACATATATAAGTACACATTTTCCCAATTTTTAGTACATAATTATCCAGGCCCTACTTATTACTCTCTTATCTATTTTCTCCCTCTGGTCTTCTTTCCCATAAGTCGGCATTCCTCTTTGTCACCTCTTTTCTTTCCCTCTCTTTCTGTCCAATAACCCATTCCCATTACCTCTCTCTTTTCACACTTATATCTCCTCCTTCTCCTTTCTCTTTCTTGGCATCTCGTAACTCTTCCATTCTCAAATTTTACTTTTCTTTTTCTTTATATTTCCCTTCCATGGGCTGACTTTTCTATTCAATAATTCTCTTTAGCTGTTAGTTTATACATAAAGTTCATAATTGTTTCTGATACCACTTTCAAATATTCACCCACTTCCTCTTTAAAATACAGTACGATCGTTGGCACCATTTCGAGTTCGTGTTACATCGTATCGTAAGGCACACAAAAATATATGTTTCGAAAATGTATTGTACGGGGAGAGGTAGCTCAGTGCATCAAGTGATGGATGTCACTGCAGCGCCTTAGACCGGGAGGACCAAGGTTCGAGACCTGCCGGCGGCAGGATTTTCGACACTAGCTTCCCAGCTAGGTCGAATTCAGTCGCTGTCTGGAGGAGAATTCTAACGGCCGGCAGCTCTGTTCGGTAGTTTTCCGTGGTTTCTCCGATCACCAGGCGAATGCCGGAGCAGTACCCTAACAAACGGACCACGGACCGCGCGATCTTTCCTTCCTCTTCCTTGTCCTATCCTCTCATCTTACACACATACTTACACTAACATGCACTACACTATCACATATTCCGGGAGACCGGTCGGGAGCTTAGAGCTTGTCCCGGCTGGGGCGGTGCCCCGCTGGTGGGAGAGTCCTGGTTAGGGAAAACCCCACTAGCCCCGACGGTAGGTCTCCGGTAGAACGCCGGACCTCGCCATCCAGCGGGGGAAGATCACGGCCATCTCACGAGAAAAAAAACATGTACTACACTTACGAGAAAAACGACCAAAGCAGTTGACGCGCCCGGAAACAAAAATCAATCAAGCGAAAATGTATTGGCAATTTTGGGTTGTACCTTGACTTTAGTACAACATCCCTTTCTTTCTTTCTTTCTTTGTTTCCACAGCTTGCTAATACTAAGTCCCTCAGTTAAGATAGACGACCAGAAAATCCGCCGCTTGTTGTCGCATGAGTCCAAGAGGCGACGCAAACTCCGCAGGCGTAACATGACGCGGATTCGTTCGAATGGGATTCGTTCCGCGTCGCGGAAAATGAACGCCGCGACTGAAGGACGGGGCCTCGAGCCACGGACTGGTGTTGCCCCACATTCCGAAGTGGGCGACCTATTTAGGAACTGAAATGCGTGGATCGAGATGTTTGTGCGATGGTTCCCTTAGAACCAACAATTCGCTCTGCCACCATGGAAAAACACTGAATACGCAGAATGGGTGTGTCGACGAGTTTCGAAAGAAAATGCTGTGTTGCAATGAGGCGAGTTCACGCAGTTACAAAGTTGTGCTATGGACTATCCGTCGTTGTCGTTCAGGTTCAGGATTTTCAATCTGGGTACGATGTCGCTGAGCGGCCGGGGAAGGTGGCGGGGCGCGGGGGGGGGCTTCGAGCCCGGGGGGGGGGGGGGCTTCGAGCCCTGGGGCTGGCGCTGGCGGTGGCGCTGTGGGGGGCGCGGGCGGGGGCGGAGGCGCGGGGCGTGTGTGCCGAGGAGGGGCGGGGTCGCGGGGGGCGGCGGGGCGCGGCGGCGGGGCTTCGAGCCCTGGGGCTGGCGCTGGCGCTGGCGCTGTGGGGTGCGCGGGCGGGGCGGAGGCGCGGGGCGTGTGGGAGGGGCGTGGTCGCGGGGAAGGTGGCGGGGCGCGGGGCGGGGCTTCGAGCCCTGGGGCTGGCGCTGGCGGTGGCGCTGTGGGGGGCGCGGGCGGGGGCGGAGGCGCGGGGCGTGTGTGCGCCGCGGGAGGGCGGGCCGCCCGTGGCGGGCGTGCAGTGGGCGCTGGGGGCGCGGGCGCGGGCGGGGCCGGGCGGTGGGCGGGCGCCTGGGCGACGGCCCGCGCTGGCTACGCGCCCTGCACGCCCGCGCCGCGGCGCCGCTGCTGCTGTGGCGCCCGTCTGCGTCGCTGTGGACGCGTACTGCGCCCGCGTGGTTGGAGAGGCAGGGCGGCTACGTGCTAGCGGCCCACCACCACGACCAACTCCTCGCCTTCCTGCTCAACCACACAAAGGACGCCGTCTATGACCATTTCAGGGAGGTCAGTCATTGTGAACATTTTTTTTTCTTTTCGCACTCCTACACTGAAAAAAAGAACTGGTTGTCGTACATTAAAAAATGGTTCTCCCACCCAGAATTAATAGTAAAATTTGGCCCAGCTATTTTTGTGGTTGACGCACCGTAGGTGTCGTGTGTGACCCTGCGTGGTGCCTTGAACCACCGCTGTCTCCTGATTCCGTTGTTCACGTAGTCCCGTGAACAACAAAATGTTTGCAGTTCGTGGTTGATTCTCTCGGAACTTCGGTGAGAGGTTCCACAACCCATATTTTTATGCTACAGTTCCTACATAAATGATTATACCAAAAACCCAAAATTTTGCATCAACCCTTGATTGCATGTACTGCTTACCTCGTTATATTCGTACCTGTAGTTTTAAATTGGTTTTGTAATTAAGAATTTATACAATTTCGCAGAATTACATAAATTTAAGCCAGAGCAAAATAATTTAAAACCACAAATATGACAAAAAGTTTTGAAAACTTGGCACTAAAAGCACTTGCTGAATAGAATAAGATAATTAAAAATTAAATCTGAAATAATTTTTCATACTACTTTGCCAAATATTTTCACTCCTAACCTTTAACAGCAACAAGTGCTCTCTTTAACACCCCAACCTACCAAAAAAACGAAAAAACAAAACAAAACAAAAAACACACACACACACAAAATTAAGCAAAACGCAATAATATAGAGTATTTTTAAAAACAACTGTTGTTAATTCATGTCTTATATTAACTTATTTGGTCTCTTGTTTCAACAAGTCATTTGCAACTTCTACTGCACAATTGCGCAACTTGTACTGCACACATCAATATGTGAATGTTAAAACTTTTACATTTCATGAAACTAATTTATGAATTTTAACCTTTACCTATTAAATGCTATATGCCACATGTTGCAAATGACTCAAGAAGAACAACGGTCCAAATAAAGGAATCATTGAAAATCAATTACTGTAATCAGCTTAGGCGCGAAAACCACAAACAGGAATATGAACAAATGTGGAAAAATATGAAATAGGCAAATTTGGGAAATTCATGTGAGAAATAAACAGATGGATACAAAGAAACAAATGCTACATTGTATTTGAAATAATTATTTACATTATCTTTTTATTATTTTCACAATGAACGTTTCACAGCAACAAGAACACATTCACGGCCCTAAGACAAAAAAAATTCAATGAATCCAAACTTAATTAGGTTATCTACGTTCCAAGAGATCTTGAATTGTAAGATACCAGTTTTGCATCTAAGAATACTGTAAATTTTCTCATAGTAAAAACATACATGTGTGCACATGAACATTTTGAGAGGAGCATATAGCCTCCTGTAATAAAAATATTTTATGCAGTGCTTTAGAACATGAAATATGATAAAGAGATCAAATTAAAACCCATTATATTTAAGTGTATTATTAGTCGCCCCTATGGTTAGCATTAGGAAGGGGATCAGACTGAATAATTAATAAAAATGAGCCTGCCCCCATTAGCGCTGAACCCTTAGAAATGGGAAAAGGCAAGGTTGAAAAGAAAAAAGTTATTTTATTGAACTTGTAATTATTACTTGCAAGTCTCTCAGTGTCTACATTCAAAATTATTCAATCAACAAGTTTTGTGGTCCAAAAATGAGATTGGAAAAAATGTAAGAATTTTTAATGAAGAAATATTAATTACAAAAGGAAATAGTTTTTATAAGCCCTAACATTTTTTAACGTCAATCCCAAACAACAATAATTAAATTTTTAAAATCATAGTTTTAATAAAAACTTAAAAATGTTTGAGTTAAAACAATGCAATTACATTTTCACATGAGAATGCTAGTTTCAAATTCAGCAATCACTATTTATTTTTTCTGAAATGTTATTGGCACCACTAGTGGAACAGGACACATGACAATCTGCTAATCAAATGAATATACCATTAACCCATATTTGCCCGGTGTTCCATTATTGGAACAGCCAACAGTGGATTTGTCTTTGACTCCTTATTGCGGAACGCACTTGGAGACTTCATTATAATACTATAACATAAAACAGGGATCGAATTTCCTGATGGTGCCAAGAGTTGATTTTAGTTCTAGATTGCACTCAGAACAGAGAGTGTTTATTGAGTTGTCGTTTCACTGCTCGCACTATGAGTGATACAAGGTGAGAAAAATCGTATTACATTTTTTCTTTAAACGTTTTTTCCTTTGAGAATAGTTAAATGACATTAAATTTTTATCAGTAAAGTCAAATATCTTTAAAATATTACAATTTAGCTGAGCTGGAAACAATTTTTCTAAAATGTTCCAATATTGGAACACCAGGCATGAATGGTACCATTAATTATTATTTCAAAAATCATCTTGATGTGTCCAAATTCAACACACAAAATTCAATAAACAATTTATTGGTTGAAAACAGGTACAGAGCTATAGTGCCGAATATCCAGGAGAATGTACAGTGAAACGTAGCCGAGTTGTCGTAACCAGAAGATGCACCAAAATATCGCCGAGTCGCCAAATCTCCGTAGAGGGAAGTCCGTTGTCGCCGCACTGTCCGTCGTAATCACGATCTTCACTGTACTACCACTTATCACCACTCTTCACCGTTACTCCGCCGCTCACTCTCTGCCTCTCTCCGGGCCACGGCCGGCTTATATTCGCCCCGGGCCGTAGGTCCGCAGACTGGCAGGCGTAGCAGGGGCGGGGTTGGGCCTCGCCCGCTCGCTCAGGCGTGGCGGCCGCACACCGTCGAGTCCCGCTGGCCTGCGCTTGTCGCTGGCCGCTGCCGCCAGGGGCGATAACGCCCTACTGTGGCGGCACCTTCAAAACTGTGCGGCCGGTCACGACACATCTAATATATTTTTCTTCTTAGATTATTAACAACAGAACAAATAATTGCAATTTTGGTGGAAGATAATGTTTACTTCAGTGCATATATCTGTATAATGCCCCCAGACGATCTATCAGTGAGGAGGACAGCGGGGATGAAAATAGGCAGCACACTGAAAAACCTGGAACCCAACTTAGATCACAAAGTGAGGCACTAATTATGCGATTCAGTGAAACTGAAAGACTCACATCTGAGACAACTAGAGAGTAATATTGGCTCTGGACACTATGATGAGTGCATTCATGAATCTCATGACACAATACTAGCAAATGAATGATATTTCGCGTATTAACTTCTGAGGGATTCAATAGTACAAGACACTGGATTTCAATAATCACAAAACAAGGAAGATGTGCATGTAAATAGAACACAAATAATCAATTTCAAAAATTTAAACACAAAATTGCATGAAAATTATTTCACACTCCATACTAATTATTAACTCTAATTTTGATATAGAAAATAACCAAATTGTAGTATTTTTTATATTTTAAATAAAGAAAAAATATTATAGATGTGACCTGACTTGTTGAAAAACTCTGGACCCGTTTGTGCCTGGTGTTCCAATATTGGAACAGTCCATATTTTGAAAAAGCTAACAGAAAAAATTGCAATTTTTATTTAGAACATAACTATATATCACCTATATCATATTTATTTGCTAAAATTATAATTATGTAAAAAATAAATAAACCACTGTGCGAAGGACAGATCGCGCGCGGTCCGTGGCCCGTTTGGTAGGGAACTGCTCCGGCAATCGTCTGGTGCTGATCGGAGAATCCACGGAAAACTACCGATCAGAGCAGCCGTCCGCTAGAATTCTCCTCCAGACAGCGACTGAATTCGACCTAGCTGAAAAGCTAGTGTCGAAAATCCTGCCGCCGTCAGGACTCGAACCTAGAACCTCCCGATCAGAGGCACTGCAGTGACATCAGTTGATGCACTGAGCTACCGCTCCCGGTGTAAACCACTGTGCGTTGTGTGAAGCCCCAACATCATTCAGCGGATGAAATCCTAGCAAGTGCCGGGTCGGAGCGAAGTGTTGCACTGAGTAAAAAGGGAGTACAAACACAAAGGGTGTCGCAATATCAAAGTTAAAAATTCGCTCGCATCTCAAGCTATCACATGATACTTTGTGTTTGTGTTACAAGGTTGGCATATTATGAAACCCTACTGTGTACTTTGAAGTTTTCACAGCAAAAATTTCATTGCCTAATGACATTCCTGTCATCAGGCTACCGCTACCCTCCAAGACTCAGCCACCGCTCCGGCTTCCATCACCTCCTCGCTGATAAAAATGCTATGCTATTCAGCGCTCCGATTAGGGAATCTCGGGTATTCTCTTCTGTTTCTGACAGAACCCTTCCTCCACCAGTTGGGTGTGCTGTTGAAAATAATTCAAAAGAAGCGAAGATGGTAGTAGTACATCGCATTGGGCCTACCGTTGTATATAACATTGTATGTGGGATTAGTTATATTTATTTAATAATGTGATAATTAGATAATAATATACTGATAACTACAGTTCAGTGGTTGCTTTCGCCAACTGTTGCCACAATCTGGAACTTCTAGCATTTCGACTTGAACGTGTGTACTAAACTTCTTTCACTCTCCGATGTCGATATTGCTGGCGTTCACTACAAGAATTCTCCGTTCCAAAGCACCCTAATTACAGTCAATACAATGTAAATGTTTGAATCGATTCACCTTTTGCGGTCCATGCGGCAAATCAGTGATCGAGGAGAAAGTATCGAGTATCAACAGCTCACTACAAGAAATCCACATACAATACATGTACGTCACTTTACAACGCATTGCCAGATGAAATGAAACAATTAAAATTGGTACACAAATTTAAGTTAAAAGTAAAATCTTTTCTGCTGCAAAATTGTTTCTATAAAATTAGAGACTATACTGATCGTCAAAAAGAAAAATAATTTTTACTTTAACAAAAACAAGATATAGTATAATGAATTAGTCTACATTTGCATTATATAATTTGAAAAAAGACTCAATATGCCTGTAACAAATAATGTACTTTCGGGTCAATGACCCCCATCTCGATCGGGTTTTTGTCCAGTTTCCCTGCTCCATTGAGCAAATGCTGAGATGGCCCCTTGATTTGCTTCTGGACGTAAATGTAGCTTCACTATGCGCACGTTTTGTTGAACTTTCCTTTTGCTTGTAGTGGTAGTAGAGCTTAGGGTGAGTTTCTATTTTGTTAACAATACAGAAAAATCAAATCTGTTTATTCCTTTACCGTTAAAAATAAGTTTTCTATAATTTGGCAACGAAAATATCTAGTTTTTGAAATGTTAATTTTCGCTTTTTTAAATTTGTTATTATTATTATTACTATGTTATTATTATTATTATTATTATTATTATTATTATTATTATTCATCTTTCAACTATTAATAGTTAAATTGTTGCGAAGGGATTCTGACACTCAAGAAAGCGTGCGCAGATGATTTTCTCCCCCATACGTCACATACAGTTTTTGACTGTTTTTGACTAAATAAATAAATAAATAAGTCTATGATGGTTTGGAAGGGTCTAAATGGCGATGTTAGTCGACTGAGGGGCAGGGCACCATTCGCAACGACAGAGGTCGACTGAATTGAAATTGGTGAGAACAGTCCAGGCGATGGGCGTTTGGGCGGCTGCATCAATTCCTGCAGCGAAACATTCCTAACTGAGTTTTATATAATGCCCAAATCTGTGGTTTTTCATTACAGGTTTTAACAGATGGCGCCATCTGGAATCGTCACCTTCAACTATATTCTTCAGCGCCAGTGGTTCTGGCGATTGGAAGGATATCAGATATTCGCCATTGTAAGAAAGATAACAAGGAAATAACTCAATTTCCACAAAATCATGCCTTCAAGAAAGGACATGAGTGGAATAGATTTCAGTATGGATTCAGAGGAAGTCGTAAAATTGTGGGGAACTCACAAAATGACTTGCACAAAGACCCGTTCTTACAAAGCAACCTCCAGAGACCATTTAAACAAGAGAATATTACGGACGATAATCATATAGAGAATAGAATCTTCGATAAACAGACTCGATCTTACTTGATGAAAATGTCGAACCTTGAAAGCAACTGGAAAGATGATTGGCCATTTCACATATTTCTTGACAAAAACCTTCGATCTGAACGCAACATATCTGACAACAAGCAGCATGAGACTTTCCATCAAGAACATCTTTATGTTCGACATCAATCGCAGCATGGCTGGACATCGCGAAAGCTCTCCGAAGTCCAAGAGAGTGAGCGCCAACCACTGACACGTTTTGAGAACATGATGGGCGAATCGCAGACGCTCCTCGAGGAACAAAAGAGCGGCGGGCGGCGAGTAAAGAAGCTCCTTGAGGAAGACCTGGAGGGCGAGCGGGGTTCGCAGAAGCTCCTTGAGGAACAAATGAGCGGCGGGCGGCGAGTGAAGAAGCTCCTTGAGGAAGACCTGGAGGGCGAGCGGGGTTCGCAGAGGCTCCTTGAGGAACAAATGAGCGGCGGGCGGCGAGTGAAGAAGCTCCTTGAGGAAGACCTGGAGGGCGAGCGGGGTTCGCAGAAGCTCCTTGAGGAACAAATGAGCGGCGGGCGGCGAGTGAAGAAGCTCCTTGAGGAAGACCTGGAGGGCGAGCGGGGTTCGCAGAAGCTCCTTGAGGAACAAATGAGCGGCGGGCGGCGAGTGAAGAAGCTCCTTGAGGAAGGAACAAATGAGCGGCGGGCGGCGAGTGAAGAAGCTCCTTGAGGAAGACCTGGAGGGCGAGCGGGGTTCGCAGAGGCTCCTTGAGGAACAAATGAGCGGCGGGCGGCGAGTGAAGAAGCTCCTTGAGGAAGACCTGGAGGGCGAGCGGGGTTCGCAGAGGCTCCTTGAGGAACAAATGAGCGGCGGGCGGGGGGTTCGCAGGGCTCCCGGAGGAGCCAATGAGCGGCGGGGGCTCCGGCAGCCGCCGCCCGGAGGGAGACGTGGCTGGGGCGCAGCTGCGCGCGGGGCGGCGCGTGCTGGCCGCGCTGTGGCGGCGCCACCAGGGCTTCCGCGGGCTGCTGCTGCGCGAACGGGCGGGGAGGGCGGTGGTGGGCGCTGGCCGTGGATGTCGTTGGGGGCAGCGGGGAGTGGCTCACCCAGTGTGAGCAGCGCAGTGAGGCATGCACGCGCGAGGCCAAAGAGATGGTAGCTAGACGCTCGAGGGACCTGAGTGGTGTAGAATTGCCTGATGTGCATGTCGGGGGTTATAATGCAGTAAAAATGTTTATGTTTGTAGGAGCAACATCCATAGAGATCGTAGGTCCGATCTATCGGCAATATCAAGAACTCGAAGTGCGGCTTCATATACGTTTTTATAGTAAAAATCTCAAGAAAAACACCCAAAAATCGAGAGTAAGTAATTTATTCAATAAACAATTGAATACATTATTCAAATGCATATAGAACAATCCATACAAACAGTTCAAAGCGTAATTTGGGAGTCATTTTCCAGAACTGTCTAGAGAACGTTACTGAAAATCCGCCATTTTTACTACAAAGTGTTGCTATTTTGAAAAATCAAAAATAACACAATAAACACTGGTAAGAAGGAGTTAAGGAATGAATGGAGGAAGGACCGGAGGAAGGACTAACAGGAGAAACGAAAAGAGAGAGACAAAGAGGAGCTGAACCAGAAGGGTAGGTGGCGGATGGAAAGTAGGACGGAGGATTGCAGAAGGAATGGGATGAGGAGCGGTGGGAACATTTCAGGAAAGAGTTGTGGGAAAGGTGAAGGGAGGAGCTGCGGAAGTGGAAGAGAGGGGTTAGGATGGGCTGTGAAGGATGGAGTGGGGTGCATGGGCGGGGGAGAGGAAAGGAGGAAGGGTAGCGGATGGGTTGTGAGAAATGGAGTGAGGTGTATGGGTGGGGGAGAGGAGTGGAGGAGGGGTAGCGGATGGGTTGTGGGGGATGGAGTGGGGTGCATGGGTGGGGGAGAGGAGTGGAGGAAGGGTAGCGGATGGGTTGTGGGGGATGGAGTGGGGTGCATAGGTGGGGGAGAGGAGTGGAGGAAGGGTAGCGGATGGGTTGTGGGGGATGGAGTGGGGTGCATGGGTGGGGAGGAGTGAGGGAGGTAGGGATGGGTTGTGGGGATGGAGTGGGGTGTATGGGTGGGAGGAGTGGAGGAGGGAGCGGATGGTTTGTGGGGATGGAGTGGGGTGCATGGGTGGGGGAGAGGAGTGGAGGAATGGAAGCGGATGAGTTGTGGGGGGTGGAGTGGTGGAAGGGGAGCGGATGGGTTGTGAGGGACGGAATGGGGTGCAAGGGTGTGGAGGAGTGGGAGAGGGTGTGGATGGGTTGTGTGGGATGGAGTGGGGTGCATGGGTGGGAGAGGAGGGAGGAGGGTAGCGATGGGTTGTGAGGGATGGAGTGGGTTGCATGGGTGGGGAGAGGATGGAGAAGAAAGCGGATGGGTTGTGGGGATGGATGGGTGCATGGGTGGGAGAGAATGGAGGAAGGAAGCGGATGGGTTGTGGGATGGAGTGGGTGCATGGGTGGGGAGAGGATGGAGGAAGGAGGATGGGTTGTGGGGATGGAGTGGTGCATGGGGGGAGAGTGGAGTAGGGGTGGGATGGGTTGTGGGATGGAGGGTGTATGTGGGGGAGGATGGAGGAGGTAGCGGATGGTTGTGGGGATGGAGTGGGTGCATGGTGGGAGAGGAGTGGGGAAGGAAGCGGATGGGTTGTGGGATGGAGGGCATGGGTGGGAGGAGAGAGGGTAGGGATGGGTTGTAGGGATGGAGTGGGTGCATGGGTGGGGGGGAGGAGTGGAGGAAGGGTAGCGGATGGGTTGTGGGGGATGGAGTGGGTTGCATGGGTGGGAGAGGAGAGGAGGAGGGTGCGATGGGTTGGGGATGGAGTGGGGTGCATGGGTGGGGAGGATGGAGGAAGGATGGCGGGGTGGGGTTGTGGGGGATGGAGGAGGGAGTGGGATGGTGGTGGGGGAGAAGGATGTGAGTGGAAGGGTAGGGATGGGTTGTGAGGGATGGAGGTGGAGGGGATGGGTGGGGAGGAGGTGAGGAGAGAGGGTGAAGGGGATGGGTTGTGGGGATGGAGTGGTGCATGGGTGGGGGAGGATGGAGAAGGAGGATGGGTTGTGGGGATGGAGGGTGTGGTGGGGAGAGGAGGAGGAGCGGATGGGTTGGGATGGAGGGGCATGGGTGGGAGAGGAGGAGGAGCGATGGGTTTGGGGATGGAGGGTGTGGGTGGGGAGAGAGGTGGAGGATGGGTTGAGTGGATGGGTGTGGGGAGGAGTGAGGGATGGGTGGGTGAGGGGAGTGAGAGGGAGGAAGAGGTGTGGATGGGTTGTAGGGGATGGAGTGGGTGGCATAGTGGAGGGAGGAAGGTAGGAAGGAGTTGTGGACGGGCATGCAGACGTCGGACAAGTAGAAAGTTATGCTGCCGGACGGACATTTAAATATTTACTTTGAAATGTTTGGGTTTTAGTGGGCCCGGAAACCTATATCCGTCAAATAAATGTTTCTATGTAGCAAAATTTACCTGGAACAAAGCGTTCCCTATTTTAATGTGCCTTGCAAGGAAATAGGGTTCTCCATGAACGTGTTTCCTCTGACCTGATTTTTGAATAAAATTTAATATTTTTTTGTTTAATGTAAAAACTGATTAGCGGTACGAAGCAGTTACTATGAAATCACACCCTCCAATTTTACATTTACAAATATCATATCTTACATACAATACACCCATAAAAATGTGTAAGCATAATTTCATAATTTTATATATGTATATATATATATATATATATATATATATATATATATATATATATATATATATATATATATGTATATATCAGATTTAAAAATATTTTCATTTTGACATCAGTTTTTTCTAACAACTTTGCAGAAGATGGAATGTTCTATACATTGTTAAATATATTTTCTAAGACTGCTTCAACTAGTGTAAACTACATTGTAAGAGAAAACTGCACAGAAGCCAAATTTGACTTCTTTCGACTTGAAATGTTTCAGGGAGAACATTATAACTTAACTGGTTTAGATCATACACTTGGTGTCATATTTAATCGCTTGGACTTCGCAATTACTATATTCCTTCCGGAATATGGACAGTCACTTTCCTGTGACTTCGTAGAGGCGTCGCAATCAGTCCTTAGGACGATAATAGCCGTGCCTCCGCCTGCGAATCTGCCTGCGTGGTCGCTGCCGCTGCGCGTGTTCTCCGCACGCATCTGGCTGGCGCTGCTGGGGGCGGCGGTGGCGTACGCGCTGGCGTGGCGCGTGGTGGCGGGCGAGTCGCTGGCCGCCAGCGCCGCCGCCGCGCTGCGCGCCTTCTCCTCGTGCGGGGCCCCGGCGGCCCCTCCGCCGTCGTCGTCGCCGCCGCCTACCAGGTGAGGACACAGACCTCCACGCTCTGCATATCCAGGGGCTTTCCTCACTTGCTTACTTCAACTTCAAGTTAAGTGATATTTGCCCTTTACATTTCACGTTTTTATAGGATAATTTGTAGGTTTCAATAATTTTGTACTGAAAAAGGATACCACTTGAAACGAAAAATAAGAAATTAATTTAGAAATATTATTTTCCTTTTTTGAGAACCTAATTTTTTATTGTCTTTATCTTACTTATCGCCTACATTTGCAGGTTCTAATCCTTAAATAGAATCTGACTGATACATTGTTATCATTTTATAAATAACATGGATATTTTCGCGCACTCCAAATACTGTGAACGTCGGTCCCATTAGTGTAGTGTAAATTTTATCCCAGATGGTGGCGGTGTATATATTAACTTTTGAAAAATGAATATTAATGACATTCACGAATCCAGTTTACTTATTTATTTTTATTTTACGTCAAAAAAACAGTTAAAAACTGCGTATGACGTGCTATGGGGAAAAGTGAATTGTGTGCACATTTTCAAAATTCTGTGATCCCTACACTAAGTCATATGCTACTTAAATTTTGAATTTTGAAAGGGAGAAAAAATACAAAAACTCCCATGTAGTAAAATCTATTTTCAAGGATAAATAAGCAATAAATTTTGAATTTTGAATTTTCGTTCCTAACCTTCTCATTTGAATGATAAATAGACAGCGTGCAGTCCTGGATGCCGGCTTCACATGCCGGATGTTCGGTTGACAAACTTCATTTATTGCAACAGTATTTAGGCATATCTCATAATCAAACAATAAGAGGGAAGGGAATAGTATTTATATTAAAAAATAGCCAACTTAAAAAATAAAAATTTAAAGATAAAAAGCTATGAAAAATACACAATTTTAATTTTTGTAGACATTTAATATAAATATTAACAAACTTCACTTTATTTTATAAAACATGGAGCTAGATTGAATTCCTTAGCATAATTCTTCAGAAAACAAGGAGTTGTAGACGACAGTCCGCGCATAATTTTGAAATTTTGAAATTTTTCATTTAGAGTAACCCTGAAGGTATACGACTTTTACGAACGTACAAAAACACGTGTACGTTGTTTTACTATTCGAATGGATACACATAGTTTAAAAACTCAAAAACATCAAGCTCAATATATATATATATATATATATATATATATATATATATATATATATATATATATATATATATATTGAAACAATGCCCACACACAAACTGCTTATAAAATTACTGGGCGTTTCAATGAAATCCGTTCCGAATTTATGTTTTAAACATGGGCGCCAGGAAAAGGTTACGTTAATAATATTAAAATTAATGCTTCAACCGTTTTCTAAATAAAATCAATATCACGCTAGCTGGATCGATGGGTTTCGCTAGAAATAATCGCTCTTACCTACTAATAGCCGATTATCCGATCTGTCATCTATACAGAGCGGCGAGGAATCTGAAAACAAATATATATTGTCTAGCTACTTATTAGCTGGAATTGGCCAAATGAAAATCGTTTGTTCTATTTCAAAAGAATCTTATGGATTTTTCTCAATGCCAGGCAAAAATATGACTTCAAAAATTTGTAACAAATAAAGAATGTTCGTTTGGTCACGAGCTCTTTCGAACCTTATCCTGCAGTACTCGTCTTCGCGCGCACTTGAACGAGGGCGCCAGGAAGAACAATTTTCCTCTTTTTCTCGGTGACGAGAATTGCAAAGTCCAAGTAGCAGATTCTTCTTTCCTGCTTTTACACAAATGTTGTCGAGTCACTGATCCTCACCGCCTCCAATACTTGTAGTTCTAATTTAATTTACTTCGCGAAAGTTCCCAGTTCTTTCTGATTACGCGACGAGAATGTTAAAGTTCAGCAAACTATTATTTAATCAGAATTATTCCAAGTCCTGTTGCGTACAAATTCATTCAAATTCTAATTTCAGGCATCGCAAAAATATTCAGAGTTCCAACTTGTTGTAATCTTATAATTCTATCAGTCTGAAATTATTAGCTCACACACGAAAATTACAAGTTACACATTTTTACACAGCAAATTATTCGAAGTCCATCACGTTATTTCATCCCGAGAAAATTCTAATTTCCGTTCGTCGCACTCAAGAATTACTCAAAGTCCGATAACTATTCACTCTCAAGAAAAAATTACAAGTCCCAATCTCACAAAATTAATCATCGCCGACTCGCACAGCAGCACGACACATGTCAGAATATGAAAATAATCTTTCTGTCCAGCTAGAACAGCTATTATTATTATTATTATTATTATTATTATTATTATTATTATTATTATTATTATTATTATTATTATTTATCAAAATCGCAGCCCTTCTATTCGAGACAGATAGACCAAGGAACATCCATTTTGGAAAAAATCCTACGTACCTTTTAGGGGCTAGGGGTGTTCACAGACGAACAGACAGTCGGATGAATGTTTTGCCGTCTATCGATTTTTCGGTATCAAGGACAAACAAAACGGAGATTCTGGCTACACTGCATGTTATAGGATTTTGTTTCTATATTTAGCAACTGGATTCATCCACTTTTTCGTTATCAGGATCCGGCAATAAGAATTTTTGCTCTAGTGCGTAAGCGGTAGCGAGAAAGTAAAAATACTATTTCATGATAATATTCTGGTGTGTATTGTTGCATCACTTGAAAATCTCAATGTTTCTAATTCTGCAATGAATTGTGAACTAAAAAGTGGTTCTTTATTTTAGGTCCGTCTCTTCGACCTGATTATGATACCTCAATGCTACCCAGACATCGAAACAATTGACCAACTGATTGCCACTGGAATAACAGCTTTGGAATCTGTAGACAGACAGCCTATCATAAAGAAGATAAGACTGTTTTGTTCACAGTCAAAAAAGAGTTTTTGTACGGAATTCCAATTTAAATTTTTGTTAAATGTCAATTTAAATTTTTTTAATAATTTCGATGAATTGTTTTTGAATCTCCTTGAACTTCGCTACGCTAGACTTACATCTGATAGGGAGTGGCTGCTTTGGGTTTCTGCAAACCCCCAAAAGTTCGGGTCGATGAAAGTTTTGGACGGAGCGTCACCATCATGGCAATACATGATTACGAAATGGTAAGTAATGCAATTAGTACATAATATGTAAACACGTGAAACAATAGATCAGATTAATCTTCCTAAAACCTCGTTGAAATAAATATATCATAAGAGTACAGGTGGTGTTAATATATTACAATATATAATAACATTTGTTAAGTCCTAACATGTTTCCTTAAAATTACTTAATTTTTTCAATAATCTTGAAACTATTACAGCTTTAACCCAGGCAATCCTAAGACGTAACATACAAATATAGAGAAGTATGTCACTAATTCGCACTGTAAATAAAAAAAATCAATCAATCAAAAATACCTCCATCTGCTTATGTATTTCTAGGAACTGGCCGTGGACCGACGCAATCAATCTGAAGATGATTCAGTTCCGAGACGCGGGACTTTATCTCAAGTGGACTGACGATTACAACAGAACATGGGGGATGTACTGGCGACTGCGTAATGGTGCTTCATGGCGTAGTAGTGAGGCGGGGTCGGAGGCGGAAAGCGACGAAGCCAGGACTCTGCAGCTGCAGGACCTGCGGCCGCACCTGGCGCTGCTCTGCGCGGGGCTGGCGCTGGCCGCCGCCGCCTTCTGCGCAGAGGTCGCGCGCAGTCGGTGGGGTGCTGCGCGTGCGCAGATGCGCAGAGCTCTGCGCGCGTTGGTGCCGCGCCCCAGGCCGAAAAGGCCCCTGGGTGCGCGCAGAAGCAGGAATTGAGGACTAAAGGACGCTCCAATAGCCCGGGAACGGCAACGCGAACGAGAACGCGAACAGGAACGGAAAGTTAATGCCTCATTCACAATGCAAACTTAAACGTAACGTAAGCCGTAAACGTATGCAGTAAACTTTTCACGTAAAAACGAGCATTCACAATGGCAAACGTAAGCTGGAACGTAGATTTTGCCTGAACCAATCAGAATTCAACATATTGATCGATGCGTTTCTAGCTTTTTTTTCGACTCTCCTATCGATTTCACCTTTTGCATTTGCGAGCAGCTGGTGCGCCCCTACCTATTGAGGTTATATGCGAGCAGTGAGCTTTAAATTGTGTACCGCAAATATGTTTAACGCCACGTTCAGATTTTGTCATGGAGAGAGATTTGGGCGTGCAGCTTGTGCTGTGGCAAGCTTCTGCAGCATTAATTTTAGGGTCGCTTTATTTAAAAAGAAGAAGCAGGCGCTTTATTTGCCATTTCGAATCAACACTTCGCAACTCGTACCAAAACTCCACAAACTTCTCTCCTCTACCTTTCAACTATACACACCAATGCACACGCATAAACAAGAATCGATCTGGAGTCGACCTTCCTTCTCGCGGATTTTGTTGTGCGTTTGTTTTTTCATGCTGCTCTCTGATTGGTCTTCGGTAGAATTTCGACGTAAACTTAAACGTAGAAGCTTGGAGCTTGCGAGCTCTTTAAGTTTACGTCAAGGCATTGTGAATGATCTCGCTTTATAACCCTAGGTTTCGCGGCTACGTTACGGTTACGTTTAAGTTTGCATTGTGAAAGACGGACATCTCAGGCAGGCGTTCACAACTCCACGGGAACGGGTACGGGAAGGATGGTCAACATTTATCTCAGCCCGGGAACGCGAAGCCTCTCGACCAATGAAAGTGCAGCAAATGGCGGCGAAGCTTTCCAGCTGATCGTGCGCGCGACAGGCGACTCTGGTTTGAAGCGGAATTGAGAGTGTAGGGCGATATTGAGGTTAGAGCGGGGATTTGCGAGGTTAGGGTGTGAGGCGGGTTTTGTTAGTCATTGTTGAGTTTTAGTTAATTTTCGTAATTATAATATAATTGTTTTTATATTCATATTAATACTTACAATTAAATTTCCCACAATTTTTAAAAAAATGTGTCGTTAAAGTACGTTGGAGCTGTTTGTTTATTAACAAAATTTTAGTTTCTCGTAGTTGTATTATCCGTAAGTTCGTAGTAGGTTTGACATTCTTTATACTAATAGTTATATTTTCTAATTAATATTCGTTTTTTACATTATTTAAAGTATTTTTTATTCATAGCCGCTTACGCAAATACATCAGGCAGATGGCAATACAAAGAGTAACACAGTAGCATAGCTGGAAGTGCTTCAGTTTCGGCAACTGTTTCTTGAAGTTCTCTTTTATGCCGCTACGGATTCATAGCGCTGTTCCCTCTTCCCGTTGGCGTTTAATGTGAAGCGCACGTCCCTTCCGTTCCCGTTCGCGTCCGCTTCACGCCCGTTCCGTTCGCGTCTCGCTCACGCTCCGTTCCGTTCGCGTCTCGCTTCACGCCCGTTCCGTTCGCGTCCTCGCCTTCACGCCCCTGTTCCCGTTCGCGTCCGCTTCACGCCCGTTCCGTTCGCGTCTCGCCTCACGCCCGTTCCCGTTCGCGTCCTCGCCTTCACGCCCCGTTCCTGTTCGCGTCCCGCCTTCACGCCCCGTTCCCGTTCGCGTCTCGCCTTCACGCCCCGTTCCGTTCGCGTCTGCCTTCACGCTCCGTTCCGTTCGCGTCCTCGCCTTCACGCCCCCGTTCCCGTTCGCGTCCTCGCCTTCACGCCCCCGTTCCCGTTCGCGTCCTCGCCTTCACGCCCCCGTTCCGTTCGCGTCCTCGCCTTCACGCCCCCGTTCCCGTTCGCGTCCTCGCCTTCACGCCCCCGTTCCGTTCGCGTCCTCGCCTTCACGCCCCGTTCCGTTCGCGTCCTGCCTTCACGCTCCCGTTCCTCGTTCGCGTCCTCGCCTTCACGCCCCCGTTCCCGTTCGCGTCCTCGCCTTCACGCCCCCGTTCCCGTTCGCGTCCTCGCCTTCACGCCCCCGTTCCCGTTCGCGTCCTCGCCTTCACGCTCCCGTTCCCGTTCGCGTCCTCGCCTTCACGCCCCGTTCCCGTTCGCGTCCTCGCCTTCACGCCCCGTTCCGTTCGCGTCCTGCCTTCACGCCCTGTTCCCGTTCGCGTCTCGCCTTCACGCCCCGTTCCGTTCGCGTCCTCGCCTTCACGCCCCGTTCCGTTCGCGTCCTCGCCTTCACGCCCCCGTTCCCGTTCGCGTCCTCGCCTTCACGCCCCGTTCCCGTTCGCGTCCTCGCCTTCACGCCCCCGTTCCCGTTCGCGTCCTCGCCTTCACGCTCCCGTTCCCGTTCGCGTCCTCGCCTTCACGCCCCCGTTCCCGTTCGCGTCGTCGCCTTCACGCCCCCGTTCCTGTTCGCGTCCTCGCCTTCACGCTCCCGTTCCCGTTCGCGTCCTCGCCTTCACGCTCCCGTTCCCGTTCGCGTCCTCGCCTTCACGCCCCCGTTCCCGTTCGCGTCCTCGCCTTCACGCCCCGTTCCCGTTCGCGTCCTCGCCTTCACGCCCCCGCTCCCGTTCGCGTCCTCGCCTTCACGCCCCTTTCCCCGTTCGCGTCCTCGCCTTCACGCTCCCGTTCCCGTTCGCGTCCTTGCCTTCACGCTCCCGTTCCCGTTCGCGTCCTCGCCTTCACGCTCCCGTTCCCGTTCGCGTCCTCGCCTTCACGCTCCCGTTCCCGTTCGCGTCTCGCCTTCACGCCCCGTTCCCGTTCGCGTCCTCGCCTTCACGCTCCCGTTCCCGTTCGCGTCCTCGCCTTCACGCTCCCGTTCCCGTTCGCGGGCTCTTGTGGAGCGGCCTTAAGGGGGGCCCAGGGGCACTGCGGAACCTGTTACAAGGAATATATTTTTGTGTGAGCACTTCTGCGTCTTTTTCATTCAATAAGCTTAAACGAATACTTTTGCCCTGGCAGAGCTTCCTGAAACAAAATCTTCAGTAGAGACTCTAAATTAAGAAATAATTCGGACCAGAGGATTTTTGTTATTTGAAAAATTTCAGATTTTGGAACACAGATGTTATTTGAAGGCACAAAAGATTCACCCACATTCACGTAATTGTTGTGTTTTCTGTTGACGCTACAGCACAATGTGTAACAAGGGCCGAATCTTGTTTTTATGAACTATTTTTCCCCTTTGGACGTTCCTGTTATTGTGGGTTTCGATTTTTGATGTTTGAATTATCGACTGTATTCTGTATTCGGGATACGTAGGGGAGCTTTCGAGCACCTGATTGATTAAATTTGTTGAAGCAAACGATTCTATGTCATTTCTGTGTAACGGTTGGACTTCAATGTCATTCCGATATCTGGAAAACTCCATTGAGTTGTTAACGCTGGATCCCAGAATCAATTGCAATGTAATTGAAGGAAAATTGTACAGATTTACGAACTGATGCTACATACACTCGTATTTAGAATCATATTACAATGATTTTTCACAAGTTGAGTACGAACATTTTCAGTTTTTAAGGAATACTGAAGGCATTAATATATTTTCAACGTTTTTGTACTATCCATCCTTTCCGGGGGCCACATATGAAATGTTATTTTTCTGCCGAACTAATTTAGCATTTACGAGGAAAATTCGTTTCAGCAACTATTATCTAGATCGACAGATACTGAAATAAAATTTCAGGTAGTTTATGAGCATGTACCGGGAGCGGTAGCTCAGTGCATCAACTGATGTCACTGCAGCGCCTCTGACCGGGAGGTCCTAGGATCGAGTCCTGACGGCGGCAGTATTCTTCATACTACTTCCTATATTACGTTTTCAAAATACCTCCATGACGGCGGCAGGATTTTCGACACTAGATTTACAGCTAGATCGAATTCAGTCGCTGTCTGGAGGAGAATTCTAGCGGCCGGCTGCTCTGATCGGTAGTTTTCCGTGGTTTCTCCAATTAACGCCAGGCGAATGCGGGAGCAGTACCCTACCAAACGAGCCACAGACCGCGCGCGATCTGTCCTTTCACTTCCGTGTCCTATCCTCTCCCATTACACACACACTTACACTAACATGCTCTACACTACCACATGTTCCGGGAGACCGGTCGGGAGCTTAGAGCTTGTCCCGGCTGGTGGGAGAGTCCTGGTTAGGGGGAAATGCCACTAGCCGACGATACGTTGGCGCCGGATCTCGCCATCCAGCGGGGGAAGATCACCGCCATCTCCCGAGAGCAACATGCACTACACTTACGGGACTAGTGACCAAAGCCGTTGTCGCGCCCGGAAACACGAAAAAATCAATCAATTAATTATGAGCACGTCTGACTGTAAGAGAATGCCAGAACCTGCCGGAAGCGACTATTGAGAAGCAGTGTGATTCTCAGCTTCTTTGAAATCGCAATGGACGTAGTGCAGAGTGGATGCATGGGACCTGCGACTAAGGTGGCATCGGAGGGGAGCCTTTTCCCTGCCTATTTTTGTTTTTAATGTGCATATATATATATATATATATATATATATATATATATATATATATATATATATATATATAATTTCAAGGGTTTTTATGTTACATAGTTTGCACAATCATTTTTTAACTACATTTCATCATACATGTACAATGTTTGAAAATAATAATATTAGAAACTAACAACTAAGGCTACCCAGGAAAGATCCTTTAAGTGTATATTTGCCTATTTCTACTTTCCAATGCTCTACTTGTAACTCTAGTTTACGTTAATCCGCGTCAGTTGAATGTGCAGATCTAAGGAATAGGACATTTTCCTTTGCAGATTGTATACACTCGTCAAATAGAGTTTTATTGTCTGATGATTTGTGTGAAAAAATAGTTTAAGACTTATTAATAATTAAAAATTGGAAAAAAAAAATGTAAAAAGTATTGTATTTACTGTATTTTGAAAATTTGAAGTATTTTAAATACGGATGTATTTAGCTGTTTAAAACCTAATGCATTTTGATTTTAAAACTTATTTACGAATAATTTTGGCAAAGTATTTAAAGACTTAATTTAAAGTATTTTGCCCAACCCTGCACACTACACTACCACACACGTCGATAGACCGGTCGGGAGCGTAGAGCTTGTCCCGGCTGGGGCCAAGCCCCGCTAATGGGAGATACCTGGTTGAGAAAACCCCTCTAGCTGATGGTAGGTCGGCGCCGGATATCGCCATCCAGCGGGGGAAGAATACCACCACCTCCTGAGAGGGAAAAATGTACTACACTTACGGGACTAATGACCCTAATGCTTGACGCGCCCAGAATCACTAATAATCATTCATTCAATCAATCGGAGGGGGGAGATGGCTACGGGAAGGAGGTGGGGTGACGACTCAAAAAAGTGATTTGTAGCGTTTCGATAGAAGCTTCAGCACAAAAAAGTTACATTAACATTTTCTGTAAGAAAGCACTCAAGAAAACCAATGAAGCGTATTATTAGGGCCCGGATAATTATGTAATAACATTTTCCTATCGAGTCGAATCAACGATATATTCACGTTTCATAATTGGTTAGTGCCAAAAGACGTTGACTTCCCAGTATATATTTTTACATATTAACCCGAAAGTATTGTGACATACCAATATGTGTGACATAATATGGTACAATATTTATTATAAACAGCGTAAATTATAGGGATAAATTTAGGTGAATATGCCAGCATAGCAACGGTAAGCGAACCGTCGTCAAGGTCAACAATCTTCATGCAGTGACAATCGCGGAGACGGCTAGATCATTTTGTAAGAAATTTAGGGATTGGCTAGGCACGGAAGTGCATCAAGTCTTGTCTGTAAAGAAACAATCGAAAAGATGCACCGAGTTTTTGAAGGGTTGAAAGAATATGATAGGCATTCATTCTGACTGATGCCGTGGTGTTGAACGGATCGTGCACAATTAATGTTAGGAGTTTTTTGGGACTTGGAAGCATCTACTGGGGAGTAGATTTTGGTAGAACTTTGAATTTGAATGCTAGGTGTGGACAGTAAAACTTAAAATATTTCAAGTGAATGAGTTAGAAGGACATTGAGGGCTTAGGCGAATTTATCAGTAACTGGACTGGAATGCTAACAGCAGATAGTTTGTTGATCGTTGAGTATTCAGCATACGCATGGGATGAACTTGAAATTCGTAAAGTGGCGAACGACTTAGACTTTATTAACTTCGGAAACAGTGATGAACGGTGATTGAAGTGTGCTTCTGCAAGAAAAGAAGAGAGAAGATGGTATCTGGACCAGAGGACAGCGACGTCGGAGAAGAATGAAGATGGTACAATGAGGCACCTTTGTCCAAGAGCGCGCGAAGACGAATACTACATTATAAGGTTGGAAGAGGTCATGACCAAGGTTTTTTTTCATATTGTGTAGAATTATCAAGTACCAAAATTGTTTAATAAATTTACATGTTTTGTGAAATGAATACATGATTCTCATGGAGCCAATTCTAATAACGACGTAGCAAGATAGAAATATATTTGCTTTTCAGATTCCTCGACCTCTCTGTATAGATGGCAGATCGGATAATCATCTATTAGCATACAATAGTGATTATTTCTATGAAACCCATCGACCGAGGTAGCCGGAAACTAATCTATTTATAATTAGAGTTGAAAGTTGACTTGTATTAGCGTAATCTTTTTCTGGCGCCCATTTATACAAATTCGGAACGGATTACGATGGAATAACATCAAATAATATTAGAAATCCCAAGATATAGTCAGAATTAAAATAAATCAATCATTAATATGTTCAGTTTATTTCAGTATATATATTTACATTTTTTACCCAAAAGAACATATTGTTACATATTACTGAATTTTTCCATTTCTCTGCAATTAAAAAAAAATAATTCTTCAAATTTTTGTACCTTTTTGTTAAAGAATCTCCCAGACAAACAATTCAGCATTGTCAAACACATTTTTAGCCTCCTATTTAAAATGCCGCTATTGAATCGCGTTGAAAAGAGTCTTTTCATTATATCGACGGTTTTGCAAATAAAAGGGCAAGGCGTCGGCGCAATCCAGCTTCTGATGTGTTAGTTTTCAGCACGAGTATCGCAGAGGACAGATCGCAAATTTGGTTTGAGAAAATGTTCAGTTTAGCAGGCGATATCGCGCACCCACTTCGGATCTTCCTGGGGTCTCCCTAGACCTTTCAACAGAAACTACACGCACCAACACAGGGGGCGCCGTTGACATTTTTCTTCCCCCGATTGTTACACGCGAGCCTCCGCCATTGTTTGAAAATTATCTCTTCGGTCCCAAAATCTGAAGTAAAATCACAACGCGGCACGGAAGCTTTTGGATTAAAACGTATGGAGCAGTGGTAACGCTGATTGAAAATTTAGCACAGGCAAGTACGAGTTTTCAGAGCAATCTAGCAATATCGCTATCGTAAAAACATTGTAAATTGAATTTAAACAATCTATCAGTCAATTGATTAAATCTGAATCAGCATTGTTTATATTCCCTAATCCCTGAAAAATATTGAACAGCGACATTGTGGAGTCCGTTTATATTTTTAGTACAACTTATTCTACATTTTACTTAAAAATGACGAAGGACAAAATCTCTCTGACATGATTGTGTGACTGAAGCACTTCACAGAAGAATTGGAAGACTTTTCTACAAAAGGAAAAAAATTCTTTGCCAGATAGTACGTAAAACATATGTGACATTTGCTCAGTGATTTCAAATCTTTCAACATACATTCACGGCGTGTCATCAAATAGAAATTTCAAAGATACATATCTAAACCCCAAAACAGTTCTTATTGATTGATTTACATGATCACCTAAGTACTGAGCGTCAGAAACCTAACTTTTGAATTCATTTGTGTTGTGTTATGGTTTAGTGCCGACATTCCCAAATGGAAATAAAGCAATCTAATGCTACATGGATTTCTGTAAAAATTTCCACACGAAACAATTCCACAGATCTACAATAAGAAAGACTGTATGGAAACAATGAATTCCATTCATTATTCGGATACAATGGATTCCGTTTATGGGAAATTAGCGATATCAACTGACGAAACAACTGATGTGCAAGAAAATCATTTTCAGAATATTGACATGGGTTTAATGAATAGTTAAAAGTGTAAGTCTATTTTGATAACTTGTGAAGTGTTATTCAAATGCAACTATCAAACTACTGCAAAACTGTTACCCATACGATGAGATTTTGGTGGTCTCATGAAGTTAAACACAGTAATGTCTTCCTTCTGATACTAATGAAGCGGCGTGCATGTGCAAGGCAGCGGAAGCAGTGCGGGTGTTGTATCCAAAATTACTACTCCTAACCTGAGTTGTACATGCGTTGTATTGCAGAACTGATTAGATTTCAGGTTGACTCATGGATTTCCAATAAAAAAGAATGAACGAGACGGGGCAACTGAATTGATTCTATGAGCTACAATGCTTAATTTTTTTTAATTTTATTCATACAAGTTAAATATCAATTTGAGTCTTATACTGCAGCATCCATAATAAAATCACTGCAATTCTTTATGCTGAAAAGCTGTCAAATTATATTGCCCCATTTTCGTTGGTTAGCTCCCTTTATTTGACAAAGTCAATTTAAATATTTATGTTCGAATTAACTAATTATTTGAAAAACAATATTATATAGTAGCCTATATACACTAAAAATAATATACAATACATTAACTTATGTTTATTATTTAACAAAAATATGTGCCCCCCCACAAAAAAAAACAACAAAAGATCGGCTGGATTCGTCCCTTATACAGCGTAAACAATAGTGAGAAGGTGAAATGGAATGAATTGCTGCTAGGTACAAAAATGTTAAAGATTTTGCACAAAAACTAGAAACGTAATAAATTGTGTAAAGTTTTAAATGAAAAATAATTTCATGTTCCAAATAATTTTCTCTAATATAAAGAATTCTTTGACCAGTTGGATAATTATAGTTTAACATTCCCTTCTGGCCCTAAACTTCAAATTACTGTTTCTAAGCGACTTTGGCAATCAGTCCTTTCCCCCATCCCTTACAATGTAAGTCTTAGGCCCGCAACAGACTGCACCGAGGAATGCGTTGCGAGAAATGTGGAAAATCGAAACAAGGGACACTTATCGACCCCCATACACTAATTTTTTCTCGTTCGCCTCTGCGAAGGCGAAAGATCTCGCTCGAGTCGGTCAGCGAGCGAGTTTTCTCGGATACATTTCTACTCCTTCATTTTTTATATGGCACTTAGGCCTTCGCTACAACAGGAAAACACTAAACAGTGCGTAGAACTGAGTGAGGTTATAATATTTAGCAGTAAAAGATATGAAAAAAAAAAGTTTTTAATTAGTTACTTGAATTTTCTCTTTAAACGGGAATGAGTAAGAAAAAAACATGTGTAAAAGATATTCTTACTTGAATGAAAACCGTTTATAATGAGCAATATAAAAATAAAAATTTGAAGCAAGAAACTTGAAATATTTTGAAATAATTTAATTAATTCATTATTTTCTTAATTCGTATTTATTATTTATGAATGAATTTATTAATTTGAATTTGATTCTGAATTAGTTGATCGTTCACAATTTATTCATAATTCATCTAATAAATACAGTAAAACAGAGGGGGGTAAAGGAGCTCAAAAAAATATGCACAGATTGCACTCCTCCCTTAAAAGTCACCTACGTTCCAGTTTTTTACATCAAATAATGATTTGTTTGCAATGCAGAAATGTATTTCTATTTAGGTAATTCGAACTAGTTAAACAAATGGTTTACGATTATGGCAACAAAACAAGGATTTCACGGGTTAAAGTTACACAAGAGCGTTCAGTAAAACAAGAAATGGGACTCGCAGGTGATCTCATCGCTAACTGCTGTTCCACCCACTCTCGGCTTGTAGCGCATAAAGGCATTTCAAGACATCGAATAACCTATTTGTAGTGTGTGGACGCAGCCTCGCCAGCTTCTTTCCACATTTCTGTTGATCCCGGGCAGAGGGGCGTCACGTAAATGGGAGGTTTGGTCGCGCTACGAGAGGTTCACGTAGTTGCAGTGACGTACTCTGGATGGCTGCACCAGCGCTATTTTTGTCATGTGATATCTGACGTCACTCGGGGACTATCCGCGAACATTCGAGAAGGATCAAAAATTTACGAATCATTAACGATGTTTTGAATATTCAGCCAATCGCAGCCAATACTCGTATCCCTTCCATCGTACCCTTGGAGTTTGAGATGGCCCCTGAAGATATTTTGGAAAGAAAGGGTGCCGAAAGAGAGTGTTTTCCAAAGAAAAGGTGGTGTTTTCTGTTCCGCTTCGTACAGAAGAAGCCAAAAAATGTCGAAGGCCCCTAGTCAGTAAGTATGTTTTCAAATATTAGTGTGACAAAAATTGTTATTACTGAGAAGACGAAAGTAACATAATTTACCGTTATGAATTCATGATGTATTTGCCCCATTACATTTTTAAAAATGCAACGAATATCGTAATGTTTTATCGTAAATATTTTATAGTAACTATAATTCGTAGTGTGTAATATGTTACAGTTATATATAAATATTAATAAACTAAATTGTTTAGAATGTAGAACATTCTGTAATACGACACCCATTTCATATAATACATTTCAAATTGCTTGATATCCACTAAATTCCAATAATTTTATAATACATTTCAAAATTAAAACCTTTAAAAAAGGTTTAATTATTGATAAAAAATTGAAGGATTTTGTTTCATGTCATAGTAATGTCATGAATTGTAAATTCATTACAAAACATTAATATAAATTTTCTTTTGCAGAAATACTTGTTATGTGTGTGGTCGTGGTCCTCCATCCATATATAAAAGGGAACTACATTTCCACTGCATACCACAAACATTTTCAATCAGCACCATTATTAATAACTGGCTGTTATTTCTGCATCTTCCACCAATATCAGAATGGCCTAATCGTAATTGGAAAAGGGTCACTTTGTGCTCTCATCATTTTCAGGAGAGTGACTACTACCGAAGACACGAAGAACAGTTCCTTGTCTGCTTAGTGGCTGGGACTGTTCCTTCCAAAAGTAAGTTTTTAAGTCATGAAATAAAATTGTTTTAAGGAGAGAGAGAGAAAATTGCAATTTATGCGCTGTGCTGTAAGATACCACTGCAACCATCTTTTTAAAAAAAAAAAATTAATACACAGAATTGCAACAATGGAGAATTTTTATCATAAATAAGTTTACTTCAAAAATGACAACAATACTTTAGAGAATAGAATTTTTAAAAAAGTATCATTTCTTTCTTATTACAACAGTATTGCTAACCTTTTTGCCATGCTAATATATCTGCTGAACAATACTTATAATTCAAAATCAATGGATCAAACTTACAAGTGTCATTATTTCTCAATTGCAGATCCACTAAGTGGTCCAGGTGCCTTCGGGAAAATCTTCTCAACTTGATATGAGAGTACCTATTTAGGTAAATTATTATTTCATTATCTTTAATTTCTTTTCAAACAACATACCATTCCCACTGAACATTTCAAGTTTATTTCATATATCAAATCAATTCTTCTAATAGCTTTTAGTATACAATTGATACTATAATTTTTCCAGGTGACCTTACGGTGGAAGATGCAGAAGGTCATTTACAAATAGACTCATTTGAAGAGGAAAGTCATGGCACCAACAGTACAATCTTCTTTGGGTACACCAGACACACCACTGCAAGAGGCTCTTTCCAAATTTAAGTATTTAATTCATAATTCATTCATAATTCATTCATAATTTCATTCATAATTCTGCAATTTTAAATTTTATCATTGATTTTGCAATTCAAAAATTTTGTTCTAAAGTAAATAGTTGTATCAAAGATGCTGCAAGAAAGACATATCCAAAAAAATAATATCCAGCAAGTTTTTAGTTTTTGTGTTTGTATTAAGTGTTACATTCATATTTTGAAATGAGATCTCTTAGGTCACAAAAGTGAAGACATCTGTTATAATAATAATAATAATAATAATAATAATAATAATAATAATAATAATAATCATAATAATAATATAATAATAATCATAATAATAATAATATAATAATAATTATTAATTATTATTATTATTATTATTATTATTATTATTCTCTTTAATATTATTACTCTTGTTGCTGTTAATGATAGATGAAATCCCAGAGAAAATTCTGTGATGTGGCAAAATGAAATTTCATTACTAAGTTAATACATTTCATTATTATATCTGCACAAATCCCCACCATTTGGGCATCTTACTGTCTAGCATGGCACATTGCGCAAAATGACTTGTTTTGGATTTGTTTTAGTGGTTCAAAAATGAAGCGAATAACAGCTGGATAGAATAGACCAGGAGTGATACTAAACTGCAGCATTAACGATTTTTAAGTTATTTTCTTCAAGGTTTACTATGGGTGGATCCAAATAAAAAAACAACCTTTTTTAAAAATTTGAAGATATAGTACTATACTACTTATAGTACCAATACATTTCAATATAATTAGGAATGAAAGAAAATTAAAAAAAAAAAAAAATGTTAAACAAAATTGAAGAACCAACATTCAAAATAGTTTAATAATTTTTGTATGTATGATTTTTGTGTATGAAAAGTTTCTAGAAAATATATTAAAAATTAATTAATTTGTTCAGTTAGAGGAATTTGAGATAATAAATAATTTTTAAAAAAAATTAATTAAAAACCAATTAATTCAAAATTAACATTATAAAAGAAAATGGGAACTTATTGCTTTGTGACATGTAAGTTATGAGGACCAAAATGAATTACACATTTGTGAAAAGTGTTAATGAAAGCAGGAAACTCTTCAGTTTTATATATGAATTCTTGTAGCAAAGATTTAATTATCTTATTCCAACATTATCAAGATATACCTATTTAAATAATCTTTGTAGTTCCATGTTTTCTTTGCTCACATTACCTGTTATAACATATTTGTTAATGACTATTCGGTTCGATTGCAGGAAAATCTCACACCATTGTTTGTATTTGTATATTGATTTTCTTATTTTGTAAAACATGTATTTTAGTTTTCATTTAGTTTTTCTGCTTGTTTGCTGGAAATTATGTGATATGTGTCCTAATCTCAGGCCCCTCTTGATTCTTATTCCAAACAATGCAAAAACTTCTCATATAGTTAATGTGTTATCAAGACGTTGTATTTAGAGTTGAAACATGTTGGAAAGCTTGACACTATTGGTCTACATAATATTTATTTTCCTGATTGTTTCTTGCACCTTTTGTGTTCTTTGTTAAATTTATGCAGATATATGGTGCCTGCAAAATATTCAGAAAAACTGACAGACTTATTTCTTCTTTAATGTGATAATGCAATGACAACTTTCAAAATGTTACCAATTAGGTTCAATAGCATTTTCAATGAGTGTGGTTAATAATTTAATATGAATTTTAGTCTCCTTTTATTATTGTGATTTTTTATATTGTGTGAATACTTTATAATATATTTTGTGGTAACTTATTTCTCTGCAATTTTGAGTACAGTCTTGTTTAATTGTTTTTTACGATTTCAAGTTTGTCAACGCTTTGATTTTTTTATGTTTTGAACTGATTTAGTTAAATTTGTAATGTAAAATTTGTACATTGGTTGGTTCTGTGATATTTATTTTATATTATATTTTCAAGTTTTTAATTTTCAGAGTGTAAAGTTGTAAGCTTATTATTATTTTTTTAAATCATTTTATACTGTAACTTCTACTATAACTTCCATATTTAATTTTGTAGTAGAAAAGAAAAAAATTAATATATCTTTTCGTTTTTAAAAGTGTCTTATAATTTACAAGTTACTCTTGCCCTTCCCAAAAGCAATGTATAAATAATAATTATTCATTTCCTATGAAGCATATGCATGGAACGTTCTAAGTCAATGGCAAAGAGTAATACGCTTTCCGTATGTGACTTCCGCCACACATACGAACGTTACTGCAACTACTTGGAAGACGTTCGTTACACGACGTTCCGTTACTACGGCCGTGTCCGCCCACTGATCCCGGGTTTACGGTGCACCCACGGTGTAAGATACTATACGAGATACGGTGTAAGTATATCTTACACCGTGGGTGCACCTTGGCCTTCGCTGTCACGACCTCCTTAATACTATTGTATGTATCGTTCACTTCTGATTCTTGTGACGTGAACGATAGTCAATGATTTATACACGGAATGTTTAAACACTTATTTGAAAATTTCTCTCGGTGGAAATGCAGTTTGTGATCTGTTTTGTTCACGCGTGCAGAATTGTGACGCTTCGCTACGCGTGTCCAAGTTGAGGACGAGGTTCGGGCCTTCGGCCCTCGCGATAACATATAACATCCTTGAGTCTCTCCAACGCATAATTACCAACCCATTTATGCGAATAATCTTTAATTTGGGGGGGGGGTGTATATGTCCTTTATGTTCTCCCCATATATGCGAATAAATTTATCATTAATAAGAGAATTTATTTTAAATGGAACGCTCACTTTTAAGAGAATTTCTTTTAAAATATTTCTCAAAATAATATAAACGATTCCTTTGTTGTGAACGATAACATTGCTGTTTACCGATTGGAAGAGAATCGGATCACGTCAAGGCACAGCAATCGAGGAAGCATAGGCTAAAGATCACCGTTAATAACCCGGGATCAGCCCACATTTGTCGTCGCACATTTCTGGCTACGCTTCTCTTGGTGTAGTCTGTTGCGGGCGTGAATTTCGTATTGTAAGACTTTTTGTCTCCTGAGTTGGTAGCGCGGGTTGTGAAGGAGACATGCGCAGTCACGTGGGATGTCGCCCTGCGCCACTTGTGCTTTGCTTTGCTTTGTTCTTTGTGTATGGTAAAGCGAGCCCCTAAGCGAACGGGTCGTTCTTTTTGCAGCAATCGTGTAGAAACAAGATCGAGGCCGTTGCCTGCAAACCAGGTGGAAACTGCTTTCATCCTCGAGTGAAGAGTAACGTGCAGGAGAACTTGCAAACGTGAGTACCAAAGAGAAATAGTATCATGTTTCCCGTCAAGCGTAATTTTTGCAGTAATTGTGCGATGGTGTTTGTCGAACATGTCGTAAATGGCGGACGAATTCAATAATATAATGCTAAGTAAAAATGTGCCTTTGTTTTCTTCAGCACGGGGATCCCTAGCTCTTACTTAGTTACATTTTTCAATTATGAATGAAAGGTAGAAAGTAGGTGGCTTGGACAACATTTGATCACTTTTCGCGCCCGTGTAAGTAGAAACTATTTAACATCGACGAACTACAGATTTGTTGTGATCGAATTGCCCATGAGCCACAACTTACTCTTCTGTTGCTTAATAGGATCGCTGATATATGTTTCCCAGTGTGCTCAGTATTTTATTAAACAATTATTTCCATCGTGGAATAACTGCCGACGAAATACTCCCGTTCCCCGTTATTCTCAGATTTGTATTGTAACTTGCAGTACGAAAGACATTCGCTTCGTAAGGAAGGTTACGATATTCAAATGATAGAAATAAATAATAAAGAAGAAAATATAATAATTCTTTTTAATATATAATTTTTTTATTCAAGAAAATCAATTACGAGATTTAATGTATAGCAGAGAAAAGGAAACACACAATTGCAAGTACATACACACTAAAAATAATAAATTGATGATAGGTCAAGGGGGCAGTCTAGGTGGAAGGGCGCGTAGGGCTTCAGCCTATCCTGTGCAGCCAATGATATTCAAAATGTAGCTATTACTAATTATGAAAGTCAATTAATTTGTCAATTGCTAATGATTGAAATATTAACACTATGCTTCAGCCTATTCTGTGCAGCCATGATATTCAAAATGTAGCTATTACTAATATGAAAGTCAATTAATTTGTAATTGCTAAAGCTAATGATTGAAATATTAACACTATGCTTCAGCCTATCCTGTGCAGCCAATGATATTCAAAATGTAGCTATTACTAATTATGAAAGTCAATTAATTTGTCAATTGCTAATGATTGAAATATCAACACTATGCTTCAGCCTATCCTGTGCAGCCATGATATTCAAAATGTAGCTATTACTAATTATGAAAGTCAATTAATTTGTCAATTGCTAATGATTGAAATATAAACACTATGCTTCAGCCTATCCTGTGCAGCCAATGATATTCAAAATGTAGCTATTACTAATCATGAAAGTCAATTAATTTGTCAATTGCTAATGATTGAAATATTAACACTATGCTTCAGCCTATCCTGTGCAGCCAATGATATTCAAAATGTAGCTATTACTAATTATGAAAGTCAATTAATTTGTCAATTGCTAATGATTGAAATATTAACACTATGCTTCAGCCTATTCTGTGCAGCCAATGATATTCAAAATGTAGCTATTACTAATTATGAAAGTCAATTAATTTGTCAATTGCTAATGATTGAAATATTAACACTATGCCAGTATTCCCCCCCTCCTGGTGGAACTCTGTGATTGGTTTTAATATACTAAAGTAATTACATCAGTAAGATAAGGTTTCAAGAAGTGTATGATAAAATTAGTAAAAAATTGGCAAATTTCTTTTCTTTGTAAGCTCTGTGATCTGGGGCCCGTTTCACAAAGGTTACAAGTTACACGTTACAAGTTACTATTACTAATAATCACAAGAACTCGTAAGTTCTGTTTCACAAAGAATTTACAGCACTTGTGGATACTAGTGAATGCCCTGTGGAATGCCCACAGGTGAATTACCCACAATGCAATTCAATTTGAACTGAAATGCGCGTTTTCGCGTTCTTTGGAGTTGAGTCGACTGTTTTCGTTTCGTGTCCGTGTAGCGTTTTTGGTTTTGCGTGCGTGTGTTTTGTTGTCTCTGGGGTTGTTTGGTGTATTCTTTATCTTTTGCGATTTCTCTTCTTCTTCTTACATATTTTTTTTCCTTACATTTTTTTTAGTATTTTATTCTTACTTTATTTTTTCTTTTTCTTTATTTCTTTCATTTTTCCTCGATGGCATCAGGCAACAAAATGTACGTATTAAAAAAATTAGGGAGAGCAAGGCTGTTCTGTTCGAGCCTTTTCCGATAGGCTCACCAAGGGAGACAAATTGCAAAAATGGAGCGAGGTCCATGAGGCGGCATTGTCTCTTGGAGTGATTCCGGCCAACAAGGACCGAACCTACGTGAGGGACACGTTTTGGCCCAATATCAAAAGAGCAACCATGGTAAGTTTTTATATTACTTTTAAAAATATGAGCATCCTTGTATATGGATTGTATTGAAAAGTTTTCATATGAACTATTAATATTTCAGGCTAAAATTGATAATGCAAGGAAGACTGGTTCTGCTGGTGGTGTTGAAAGAAAATTAACGGAACTGGACCACATTGTCCTCGATATTGTTGGGCGTGAAAGCCCCTCAATTTCAAGTCTGGGTGTATCAGAGACATGGGAAGACCCACGTAAGTTCTAATTGTGTTAATTTTCTAATATATATATTTTGTAGAACAGATTGTTAGTGTAAATTGATTCAAATTTTCAGGACCAGTAGCAGTAGCGAGTACTAGTTGGGCGACTCGCAATGTTGATTCTGGTAAGCAAAGGAATGACTAACATTGCACAAATAAATCACAATAGCCATATTTAAAACATTAAAATACAAGAATGTGATGTATGATTTGACATTTATACATCAAATGTAACTTTTTTCAACTTCATTTACAGATAAAGAGGCAGTTGAAAGGGAAGAGAATAATATTAGAGATGAACATTTGGGTAAGTCGGCTTCACATTTTGAAATGACTATGTATGTACCTAATTTACTCAAAGCAATTTTCCTGGGTTCTTTATAACTCTTGTAATGTTTTAAAACCAGATAATATTTATTTTTTTGTTGATGTTTCTGCTACAGTAAAATTAAATTCTTGTTCCTCTAGAATGTTTGTAATACTCGTTAGAAGGGGAAAAAATGAAAGAAAGGCCCCCTCTCATTTATCATTAATGTTTGATGTAAGCTTCCCTGAAAAATAATTTTTCAGTAGAAACCATTGTGATGTTTACAATAAACTAGTGGTTTCTTTCTTTCTTTCGAACCCGGACCTCAGTGGTGAAAGGCTTGCAATTTTGTTTTAATAATATATACATAGTGTATAATATACCCTATGTGGAGATAAATTTGTTTTAATTTATATTTTAAAAAAATATTTACTGAAGCAAACATATTGATAAACGAGAATGAAAACTCGTGTGCAAATTGTAATGAAATTACACATCCTAGATTTATGCATTTCTTTCGTATTATTTAAGTTCACCAGTAGGGTTATTGTTCTGATTTCAGAAGAAGGTGAGAAGACGCATAAAACTTCAAAGAAGCGAGCGATAGCTTCAGAATTTTCTCCCTATGGATCAAGTAAGGAAAGAATTTTATAATAATTTTATTTTGCAAGCAGGAAAGGTTGTGATATGACAGTTGGCTGAGTTGCACAATCCTCGAAGCAAAATAAAGAACTTGTACCATATATGTCATACAGTACCTTATAGTCAGCCTCGATGACTTTATTAAATTTGTCATTTAATTGTAAACTATTTTGCATTAAGAACTGACATTTTGTTTTCTTGATTTATTTATTTATTTATTTTACATCAAAAAAACAGTTAAAAACTGCGTATGACGTGCGATGGGGAAATGTGAATTGTGTGCACGTTTTCAAAATTCTGTGATCCCTACACTAAGTCATATACTACTTAAATTTTGAATTTTGAAAGGGGAAAAAAAACAAAAAAACCCCATGTAATAAAATCTATTTCAAGATAAAAAGCAATAAATTTTGAATTTTGAAAGGGGAAAAAAAACAAAAAAACTCCCATGTAATAAAATCTATTTTCAAGGATAAATAGCAATAAATCTTGAATTTTGAAAGGGGAAAAAAAACAACAAAAAAACTCCCATGTAATAAAATCTATATTCAAAGATAAATAAGCAATAAATTTTGGCTCTTATTACTTCCTGCCGCGACAACATGGAAACGATAATTTGAATAATTGTATCTCCCACTGAATTCTAGAAGACTTGCACAGAAAATGAAGTTACATTTATGTCCAGAAGCAAAACAAGGGGCCATCTCAGCTTTCAATGGGGGAAAGGACAATAGTTGTTACAGGTTGTTTATACTCATTTATACAGTCCAAATGGTGAATAATGCATTATGTATCATTGTTAAAATTAAATGTTACTTTTCTTGTGATGCTCAGTATAGTCTCCAATTGTATAGAAACAGTTATGCAGCAGAAACGATTTCACTTGGGATTTAAACTTTTCTATTGAATTTAATCGTTTAATGTCATCTCGTAAAGTGTAAAATAATGTACATGTATTGTATGTGAATTTTTGTAATGAGCTGTTGATACTGTCACCTGATGAATATGATTTCTACATCGAGTGTTATAGTAATAGACTTCGGCATTTTCTGAAAAATATTCCGCCCTTGAGCAAGTCATTTTTACAAAACCACTGATTCGTAAATAAAAGACACGGTAATGGTAGAATTCTTAGATTAATGAAGAGAGGCTTACATGAATCACGTGGCGGATTTGGTTATTATTCGTACAATTCGTTTTTGTAATCTAAAAGTCTGGGAGCTATAAGATGTATTTCCCCAGAATATTATGCCATATCTCAGGCGGGAATGAACATTCGCGAAGTATACACAACGAGCAGTATGAAGACTGATTGATTGCATTCATGCTGTTTTGTGTAAACATTTGAGCATTGTCTGAATGCCCTAAAAGCAAATGACTTTACTGGTGGTGTCTAAAAAAAATTCCTGTATTTTTATATACTTTTTGTGAATTAATTTACATTTTTTTTCAATATTTGCAGAAAGAAGAAATATCCTCCATGAGGAATACATGGAGATAAAAAAACAACAAGTAAGAGGAATTTTAAAAAATGAAAAGATTACCTTGCAGAATCACAAATTAAAGCTTGAAATTAGGAAGTTGGAAGAAGAAATGGGTATTGCAACAGAATTTGGGCAAAGCCTTTTTAATTAAAAAAATTTAAGATAATACACAATATTTTTAATTGAAATGGTTTATTATTTCAAACAGTCTCCTCCTTGCTAAATGTGTTGCTTCTTCCTGTTCCTCCTCCTCTGGCTGCTCCTCTTCTTCCATGTCATCGCTGTCATGCTCATGAATTATCTCATCGCTATCTCTTGCAAAGTTACATAGTGCAGCACAACATTTGAATATATTTGCTGCATATACGGGGTTAACCCTCAGGTAGTTCAGGCACGGAAACTTTTCTTTCAAAATTCCCAAAGAGTTTTCCACCAACCTCCTTGTTTTCCTGTGAGCACGGTTAAACTGTGCAACAGCTTCTGCATTTGCACCTCGTGTTTGAGGGGGAATAAGCCATGGCTTTAACGCATAGGCTGAATCCCCCAACAGCACTGCACCGAGGAAAGGACGCCACCCCTCGTCCATCCTGCGGCACAGGCTACTGTTTCGCAGCACACGTGCATCATGTGTGCTGCCTGGCCAGTTGGCAGAAACATAAAAAAATTGTAATTGTGGCCCACATACCACCATTGCATTTATTGAATGCTTTCCATAGCGATCAACAAACTGTTCTTCATGTGTGTGAGGGGATCAATATTTATTAGTGTCCCATCAACTACCCTACACACATGAGGCATGCCTGATATGGCATGAAAATCAATGGCCGCATTGGCACAATTTGGTGGCCAGCCACAACGTTAAATTTATTCCGTCTACCACACTTTTTACAGCCCTACACACACTGGCTTTGGACACATTATGCATGTCCCCTACTGCATGGAATTGGCTTCCAGTGCCAAGCCAGTGCAATGCAACACACAGTTTTTCTTTGGGCGACATTGCAGCACTTCTCCTCGTTTCACTTGCTAAGTTCGCTCGAGTGAGGTTAAGGAGCTCCTGCATTTTCGAAGGAGACATGCAAACCTTCCGAATGACGGAAAGTCCATGTTCATTCTCTTCCTATTACTTTCTTGCGTCTGCGCCCCGAACTATCGCATTTATGACGGAAATGTCTTCGTCCGTATCACTTAACATTATTACTATATATCACTAATAACACTTATAAAACGGCTATTTTTAATTTTAAACCTGTGAGCACACAAGTATAACAAATATCGTCACTTGTAATCGTAAATCGTCTATCTTACACGTATCTGTAGGCTTGTCACAAAACACTGCTCATTTACAATTGTATTTGATTACTAGTAGGTTCTGAGAAACAGAAACACTTGTTTCTTGTAGAATTTCACTTGTGAACTACTAGGCATTCACTTGTAACTACTAGTAATAACTAATACGATTGTGAAACGCAATTGCCGCGGTTCTCAGTAGTTAACAGTGAATTCACTTGTAACTTGTGGACTTGTAACCTTTGTGAAACGGGCCCCTGATGTTAAATGATTTCACATGCCCACTTTCAAGATCAGTTTAATATTCTTTTAAAGCAGATTTTTTTAAAAATATTTTGAATATAAATTTATATATCGCTGAAATAAGAGCTAACAAATTACTTATATGTTGGCTTTAATTTTTTTTAATCAATGTAAAATACTCTGCTATTGTTACCAGGGACAAAACTTTAAAAATGCACTGGAAAATGGGAAAAGTCAGGAACTTTGTTCCAAGAAGTGGCAACCATGCTATATCAAATTTAATGTGAGGTCCTCATACTAGTTTTCATTGAACTTTGTTTGACAGATAATTATGCTTCGTGTACAGCCTATGAGCTGGTCACATGGAATGCATTATATTAATTTGTCTAAAGGTACGATAGATATTGCATTGTCCCGAATTTTTCTGAAATTTGTATTAATGTTACTTAATATAGTATACATTAGTGTTTTTGATTACTTATATTAAGTATTATATTTTCAGCATTATAAGAGTTAATTTGATTTAATTCTTGCTCATGGTTTCAGTTTTTTCATAACTCATGCGATTAATTGTGAGTTAAAGCTTAGACCAAAAATATTTTAAATTGTTGTATTCCGAATTTCCCTGTAATTAAAAATTGTGAAAAAAACATGACTGTTCACATCTTGATGTTAAAAAACTCCTAATCTTAAATTAATTTATTTTAAAATATTTTTTTATTAGCTTTTCAAATTTTACCCAATTTCTAACCACTTGGCCACTGCATTATCCTCGAGTTGTGTCTAAAAAATGGAGAGGTGAATGTGTAATAATTTTTAAAAAGTGGAAGAATAGGCATGAAGGGAGTTCACCATTCACTCTTGATAGGAAGCTGTGTCTACCTGTTCAATTGGTAGAATTACCAGGCTTTAAAATGGTTTCCCTTTAAATTTACCTTCTCGCTGATTTTTCAGTATAAGCTTACTTACTTCATTAATCTTTTATCAATTATTCTCTATGGAGATGAAATTGTTTTTCCTACTCATGATATTGGCACATGGATATGATATAATGTATCTTCTGAACAATATAAAATTACACTCTGTTGTACTGAGACTTCTATAGTTTTATCCTATCATGCTACCTGGTTTTAAATACCATGATGGCTATTTCTTGCTGCTAATTGGATTGTCACCTTTATTGAGTGTCTGTAAGCAATGGAAACCACTCACACAATCCTCAAATTGTAATATTTATTCGTATTGTGTCTGGATTTACATTCTTTTACCTGATGAAAATTGTTTCTTTGTATCGAATAAGCAAACTTGTACTTTTTGGAAAAATAAATTATTATTATTTATTGTTATTAAATATTGTTATAATTGTATAATATATTGCTGTTTATTTAGTTGTAATAATTTTGCTTCCATTGGGAAGTGAGGACACTTGGATGTCAACAGTTGCTTTCAACTCTTAATTACATCTCATTTATGAAACAAACCATGTATTGATCAAGCTGTCAACTATTCATGATATTTGACGCATACCATTTCAAGACGGGTTAGGTGTGTTATTCCAAAGTTCAAAAGATATGATATTGACATATCTAATTGAAATGAAGAATAATTATGATACTATAGTGATAGGAATATAATAATAGTTATAAAAGTAATAATTATTATTATTGTCATAATATTGTTGAGTATTATTCAAGCCTGAGAGCTAGTTGTATTTTCTTCATTTGATAAATTGTAATTAAATAATTGTAAAAATTCAACTATCCTTAATGTTAAATTTGATAATAGGTCTACGTGACAGTGGAAGTATTTTGAGGTTTCGGAGCCCTTGCCCTGTGTTTTTTGTCCTTTCTTTATATATTAATAAGTTTGAAGGTTTGTTTTGCCTCTGGTGCATTCGTTACTTATTTCATAACCAAGTAAACAGAAGCAAAATATTCAATTTGAACTATTACAACTGTGTGAAACGAGGGCGTAATTTGAGATTCTCTGTATACATAGTTTCTTGGTATGAAGATGACTTGAAATACAATTGTGTGATAACCGTCTTGCAGCAGTGAAAACGATTTAATTATTCAATGTCCCAGCGATGTTCACTGAACTTGGCAATGGCATCAATTGAAAAAGATCAGCATAAATGTTCATAGAAGTATTAGTAACAAATAATATAATTTACCCCGTCTTTAACAAAGAATATTTACTTTTTTTATTTCAAGGAATGTTACTTATAATCAGTAATATTTGTGATGGGTTAGTACCAATTTCAAGAAAAAGAAATTTATAAACTTTTCCGATCATGAAGAAAAAGTGAATTATTATTATTATTATTATTATTATTATTATTATTATTATTATTATTATTATTATTATTATTATTATTATTATTGTTATTACTATTATTATTGTTATAGTTATAGTTATTAGTTATTTTTGAGTTTTGGAATGCTTGGACAGATAATTTAGAATTCTTCCTGAAAAAGGTTGGTTTTTGATACCAGTCAGTTACAGTTTTATTTTGCTTAACTATTAATTTAACATTTAAAAAGCTAATTTCCCTCTTGCTGCTTTCCTTCTTTACTAATATAATATAATAAATATAAATAATAAATATAAATGACTGGTGGTTTATGTAAAAGATGTTTTAATATTTATTTAATTCGTTATCTTCTGATTTAATGAGGTTTTATTAAACCGTTTAAGAAGAGAAAAGTACGTTTTTCTGCCCAATCGTTTAAAAAGTGAGAAAAAATGCTGAAGCATAAAAAAGGGAAAAGGTATCAAAATGTAGTAATCTCACAAAAAGGAGCAGCAAATTGGTTTTTATTTCACTTCATATCATCCCCAAAATATTATATTAGGGTGGCCCTTAATATATAGCAGTGGAAATTATTTTAAGTGCACACCCTTTACTTTTTTTCTTTTGCCATAATTTTGAAATATACCAAATATTTCTCAATTTTATAAAGTTTAACATGTGCCTCATCGGGCTTGAAAAATGAAGATAAGAGGAAGATAATGCTAAAAATTAAGCAATTAAAAATATGTATTTACTCACTTAAATTAAATGTATAATTTTGTTACAGTTATCAAATACAATTATTAAATGGCATTATTAAACAGGTGTGTGAAAAAAATAGTTTTAATAATATATTTTCAGGTGTATTTTCTTTTAAGTGTAGCTTTATTGCTGTCAGGGTATTATTTTCTGTGGTCTTCCACACACTGGCGTATAAATTGTTTTGGCTCTTCATCCACTGTTAAGAGGCCATTAAAATCCTGCATCAATTTTACCCCTCTTTCTGCTACATCATTAGCAACATTGAGATTCCGGAACGTTTCTTGTGCTTTTAAATAAGAAATCCAGAATTTGGGCTGATTAAAAGCAATACAACATCCAATTCTTAATAAATTTAAACTTCTATGGGAAATGAATCTCTATTGTTTTTTCTGAAAACAAATACAATAATGATACCTTAATATTGTATCCACATTTCGAATGACTTAATTTGCCAATATTTATTATAACACTGTTCAACATTTTATAAATTATAAATTTGACGGTCTTATGAAATCAAGAAAAATGTTATGAAAGTATTATAAATAAATAAAAATAGCATTAATATTAAAATCTTACCAAAGAGGAGGGAGCTTCATTGGAATGCATGATATATCTTCTTTCAGTGAAATACTTTTCCGTTTCAAATTTTCTTTGATGCGTTTTTGGATGTAATAGTAACACTTTTATCAAGAATTGCTAAAATAATTGTCTCTTCATTTAAATACCGCATATGATTGCAAATTGTTTTAAAGTATTTGACAAAATTCCCTTATTTATTTTTCATATTTCTTCAATTTTTTTAAAAACATAAAATATTTAAATAGAGCTCTCACTGCTGATGAACTTTCCATCATATCATACACTGTCAGAAGAAACAAACAAATATTTTCAGACTGTTCTATTCACACACTTTTAAATCCAAAATCCTCTCTAAACAAAAATATTTTTACACAACACAAACATTGCTTTTGCCATCCATCGAGCATGGTTCAATGCTCCTGGTGGCCTAAATTTGATAGTTCAGTCAGAGTTCTTTCCAAAATAAAAAACTATACATAATACAACAAGCTCTCGATAATCGTGCTTGAGTTTTTCATTTTTGAGTGCATTAAAAATATAATTCACATTACTCAGAATTTCGCTCTCACAACAAATTTCATTCAAGTATTTATATCCATGTACATAGTTTTCTTTTTCCGAATTATTCCATTTTCCTCTGAATTTTTTAAAGAAAACAACATCTGGATCACTATTTACTTCAAGTAACTCGTGTACAAAAACACTTCGTTTTCACATATGTGGTGACGATATGGAAAATATATAATCTTTTGTTCTGCAAACTGCTCTAGTAATGTTATCGCACCATTGAAAAGACCACTGTTGGAACTGCTTGTGTTAGAACAAAGAATTTGAACCTTATCTTCTAATCCCCAATATTTTAGAACGTTCCAGGCAGCCATAGCTTGATCCTTTCCGGAAGAATTTTCCAATTTAGGCAATCCAAACAGCTATTCTTGACCAATATACGAAAGAATGATAGGTATCCTTTCAAATTTTAAATCTCGCACATGTAAAGCAAGTAGCAATTTACAATGCCAATGAACAGGCACATAACTATTGCTCTACCACTCTCAAAAAACCTTCCAATGCGCATGCCCGAACGTGGCCTCTCCCTCCAAAGCTCCTAATATTTCCCCGCCTGCCTGCGCTCTTTGTCACAACATAGCTCTCTCTCTCTCTGTCTTTCTCTCGTGGGTCCCGCGGTAATTCAACACTGCGAGTTTGGTGATAACAAACTGATGAGTGAGAAGGATCAGACGGAAGGCAGCTTACGTGTTTCTACAGTAGGGGTTGTCCAAACGATCAACAGAAAATAAGTCGTGTCTTGAAGAGTTTCGTTCTCCAGTCCCTGTTTGACCATGGCTAGTGAGCAGTGACAGTGTGCTTTACTCAGTAACTGCTGTTATTCACAAAAACCCAATTATTACAAATAATTCAAAGTATATTCACTGAAAAACGATAGGTCGTTGATCAAATAATCATTGATGATGGCCACATTCCTCTCCGCCTTCCACCGTACCATCCAGATCTAAATCCAATAGAACTTGTTTGGGGACTTATAAAAGGGCGCGAGGCAGAAGAAACTATTGGTGCATCCTTAAAAGAAAAGGAAATGTTTTGCAGAGAAGCGTTTGCACAAGACAGTGCGGAACAATGGAAGAAATCCTGCGAGCATGTGTAGGGAATAGAGGCGACATAATAATTCAGATAATGTGATGGATCAACAAACAATGTATTCATTTCTTTGGACACTCCTGGAAGTGCGAGTTCTTCTTCTGAGGACGGGGCCAGTGATGACGAGTGGCGGTCAGCGCGATCGCTGCGTCTCGCAGTCGCCTCTCCTTGTCGCCTTACGGCCTTCCTTATCGCCGAGAGGGGAAATCTCAGATGCCACAGGGTGGGGGCAGCCTCCGAGACTTTACCAAAGGTACGTCCGCCATGATGGTTTTTTTGCGAGCGGTTCAGCTATAGGTTAATTTTCTGTAAATAATTCTTTAATCTTAGTAGCCTTCTTCTTACGAAAATCTTCCCGATATCTTTGGATCGTATTTCGATTGATTGCTAGTTCATCTACGTTGTCCTGAAGATCAGCTGCGGCTTTTCAGTGAAAATACAATTTCTGCCAGGTTTTTTCAAAGTATCAACATTTCTCATTCCTAAACTCATCTGTCCATTTAGATTTTCTTCAAGAGACGTCTGTTTAATGTCTGATAAAGGCGTGGATTAATCAGAAATATCTTCAACATCTGACGAATCTGCGGAAGAATCTACACAAATCCCAGTAACATCAGGAGTACACTGAGCCCTTAGCCGTCTGTTCTCATTTTCACTGTCTCAATAATGCCCTTTCTTCACGCTTTGCTAGCTTCATATCGACACCACCAAGACACCCCCTTCGCCCCGGCTCTCTTAGTCTATAAGAATGTAATCTTTAATTTTTAAATTTCTAAAGCATTCGCGTGGGAAATATCAAATAAATTATTTAAGTCTGAAATAAACTTACGTTCATGTTCTTTCTGCGTGTCGGACGAACGATTGGAATTTTTTTGAAGATTGTCCAGAAGAGTACATCTTTACACTTTTTTCTACACAATGAGGAGTTGCTCTTGTAGGAATCCTGACCTTCTCCCAAAAATGAGCATTCTTTTACTACTAAATTTGCACTTTCACGCAGGGGCAGTTTTACCTCTCGTAAATTATTAAATAGCACGGATAGTAGTTGCCAATTTTGCATGCGCCGGCGGCCCCTCGTCTCAAATTAGAAGCCTTGTATACGCTCGCAGTTCACTCGGACAGCGTGTAAATGTGATGGTGGCCCTGGCAGGGCGGAGCGCCAGGCGAATGAGCAAGTTGTTGCATGCGCCGGCGGCCCCTCGTCTCAAATTAGAAGCCTTGTATACGCTCGCAGTTCACTCGGACAGCGTGTAAATGTGATGGTGGCCCTGGCAGGGCGGAGCGCCAGGCGAATGAGCAAGTTGTCGCATGCGCCGGTGGCCCCTCGTCTCAAATTAGAAGCCTTGTATACGCTCGCAGTTCACTCGGACAGCGTGTAATGTGATGGTGGCCCTGGCAGGGCGGAGCGCCAGGCGAATGAGCAAGTTGTCGCATGCGCCGGCGGCCCCTCGTCTCAAATTAGAAGCCTTGTATACGCTCGCAGTTCACTCGGACAGCGTGTAAATGTGATGGTGGCCCTGGCAGGGCGGAGCGTCAGGCGAATGAGCAAGTTGTTGCATGCGCCGGCGGCCCCTCGTCTCAATCTAGAAGCCTTGTATACGCTCGCAGTTCACTCGGACAGCGTGTGAATGTGATGGTGGCCCTGGCAGGGCGGAGCGCCAGGCGAATGAGCAAGTTGTCGCATGCGCCGGCGGCCCCTCGTCTCAAATTAGAAGCCTTGTATACGCTCGCAGTTCACTCGGACAGCGTGTAAATGTGATGGTGGCCCTGGCAGGGCGGAGCGCCAGGCGAATGAGCAAGTTGTCGCATGCGCCGGCGGCCCCTCGTCTCAAATTAGAAGCCTTGTATACGCTCGCAGTTACTCGGACAGCGTGTAAATGTGATGGTGGCCCTGGCAGGGCGGAGCGCCAGGCGAATGAGCAAGTTGTTGCATGCGCCGGCGGCCCCTCGTCTCAAATTAGAAGGCTTGTATACGCTCGCAGTTCACTCGGACAGCGTGTAAATGTGATGGTGTCCCTGGCAGGGCGGAGCGCCAGGCGAATGAGCAAGTTGTCGCATGCGCCGGCGGCCCCTCGTCTCAAATTAGAAGCCTTGTATACGCTCGCAGTTCACTCGGACAGCGTGTAAATGTGATGTTGGCTCTGGCAGGCGGAGCGCCAGGCGAATGAGCAAGTTGTTGCATGCGCCGGCGGCCCTCGTCTCAAATTAGAAGCCTTTATCGCTCGCAGTTCACTCGGACAGCGTGTAAATGTGATGGTGGCCCTGGCAGGGCGGAGCGCCAGGCGAATGAGCAAGTTGTTGCATGCGCCGGCGGCCCCTCGTCTCAAATTAGAAGCCTTGTATACGCTCGCAGTTCACTCGGACAGCGGTAATGTGATGGTGGCCTGGCAGGGCGGAGCGCCAGGCGAATGAGCAAGTTGTTGCATGCGCCGGCGGCCCCTCGTCTCAAATTAGAAGCCTTGTATACGCTCGCAGTTCACTCGGACAGCGTGTAAATGTGATGGTGGCCCTGGCAGGGCGGAGCGCCAGGCGAATGAGCAAGTTGTTGCATGCGCCGGCGGCCCCTCGTCTCAAATTAGAAGCCTTGTATACGCTCGCAGTTCACTCGGACAGCGTGTAAATGTGATGGTGGCCCTGGCAGGCGGAGCGCCAGGCGAATGAGCAAGTTGTTGCATGCGCCGCCGTACCCTCGTCTCAAATTAGAAGCCTTGTATACGCTCGCAGTTCACTCGGACAGCGTGTAAATGTGATGGTGGCCCTGGCAGGCGGAGCGCCAGGCGAATGAGCAAGTTGTTGCATGCGCCGGCGGCCCCTCGTCTCAAATTAGAAGCCTTGTATACGCTCGCAGTTCACTCGGACAGCGTGTAAATGTGATGGTGGCCCTGGCAGGGCGGAGCGCCAGGCGAATGAGCAAGTTGTCGCATGCGCCGGCGGCCCTCGTCTCAAATTAGAAGCCTTGTATACGCTCGCAGTTCACTCGGACAGCGTGTAAATGTGATGGTGGCCCTGGCAGGGCGGAGCGCCAGGCGAATGAGCAAGTTGTCGCATGCGCCGGCGGCCCCTCGTCTCAAATTAGAAGCCTTGTATACGCTCGCAGTTCACTCGGACAGCGTGTAAATGTGATGGTGGCCCTGGCAGGGCGGAGCGCCAGGCGAATGAGCAAGTTGTTGCATGCGCCGGCGGCCCCTCGTCTCAAATTAGAAGCCTTGTATACGCTCGCAGTTCACTCGGACAGCGTGTAAATGTGATGGTGGCCCTGGCAGGGCGGAGCGCCAGGCGAATGAGCAAGTTGTTGCATGCGCCGGCGGCCCCTCGTCTCAAATTAGAAGCCTTGTATACGCTCGCAGTTCACTCGGACAGCGTGTAAATGTGATGGTGGCCCTGGCAGGGCGGAGCGCCAGGCGAATGAGCAAGTTGTTGCATGCGCCGGCGGCCCCTCCCACTCCAGCGGCTGATTTGAACAAATGAGGTCTTGCATTCTTCCTTGGAATAAAAGGAAAGAAAAGGAGGGTGTGCGAACTGAAATTAAAACATCAACAAATAAGGGCCGCCGTAGTGTATATAACGATGTGTATGAAAACAGCTATATTTTTGAAAACGTCTTTCCCTATGTTTCGTGAATTTACAATTTACACCAAAACCATATATTGTATCATTGTATCAAATTCACTATTTCACTGGGCTGTTTTTCGGAAAATTACATTCATCTTCTGGAGCTTCCTTGACCTGTCAAAATTGAGGGTTGGAAGATCGGAGCTAACGATTACATAACCTAAAATAAAGACTTTATATTAAATAATAATTTTATATAAATACAGTATTTCAAATTGTAAAATTCATTGAATAAATAAACAAATTTTTGAGTTTTTAAAAAAGTTAGGTAATTTCCTCTATTTTAAGTCATTTTATATGTAATTTTCAAAGAATTTTTTTGTGATCAGAATCCGAGCCTTGATTATGAATAGAGAACGGACTTTATTGTAATAAAAAAGCAGAATATGTACATATATATGAACTTTTTTTTTTCAAAAATATGTAAGAAAAAAAAGGAAATATGTGAAATAAATATTCGTTACAATTCCGTACTTCAAGCGTTTTCCGAGCAGAGTACATTGCCGATCAGAACTTTACATGAATTCAGAGAGGCTGAATGAAAGTTTTACATCTACAGAAGCAATTATTCGCTAGTTTCTTCCGAAACATAATACTTTCGTATTATATACAATGTTGTTTACGAGGAGCCGGAGCTCAAGTGAATAGTACCGTGTAGCCTGTGAAAGAAAGGGGGGGGGTAAAGGGAGCATACTCCCACCCCAACTCCAGAAAAGGGATAAGACAATGATCTGATTTTTTTATCGAGTTACGCATGGGGTCTATGAAACACGAGTAAGCACGTCGTTGAAGTTCCTTCTGCTTCACATACTACATCCGCTCATCGTTGATCCCGACTACGCTATTTCCAAGAAGCAGTGGAGCGGAGGGAGATAAGTTTCGTAATTAATAGCGATTGTCCGGCGTTAATACAAGCGCATTGCGTATTTTTAAGTATTTCAGTAACTAAGTTAGTTTTCAAGTAACATATATTTTGATCATCACAAGTGAAATGTTCATTTTCGACTTATAAATATATTAAAATGTAACGAAATATGTAGCTATAGATAAAATATGTAATTATACCAAAATATGTAAAAATATGTAAAATAAAAAGTGTTCCAATTAGTTCAGAATGTCGTGTTAAGTGTAAAAAATATTAGTGAATGCAGGTATCTTGTCCCTGTAAAAATATGTATTTACATGAAAATCCGTTCCCTAGTTATGAAGATAGAGATTTTTCCCGTGAAGAAATCTGTTCCTTAAAGATAGATTTTGAAATAAGGTCATGTGCAAATTTTCGAAAATATGGGTAGGTTTCGCGTAATTTTACCGGGAATGTAGGCAATTTTTAATTTTTTTAGTATTTAATTAAACGTTTTTTTTTTCAAAAACAGCTCCATTGCTTTTTATTAAATTTTCTTGTTGGATAGTGTGAAAAACGTTTGACCCACTACAGTCCATATATCATACGCTAATTTCTGGTCAACTCAAATTTGCTTCTTTTGCAATAAATTTTGTTACATTTTATTCAACATGTAGACTAACATTCTAAACGAAGCATGTAAGAAAGTTTTTTCTTTCATTTATGTTCAGGAAGCGCATTAAATTGGGAGCGGGCGAGTATTTTTATCGCCAAATTACTCAAAAAATGCTCTTATTTTCATAAAATTCAACAGGACTTTGAAGATGTTTTTGATGAACTCATTTCACTAAGAAAAAAGTATCTTCATATTTCTAATTGTAGGAAGACGCCAAAAAAAATTTTGAATTTTTTCAAATTTCAAAAAATCAGGATGTTTAATTAACATGATACCTATAGTTGGGAGCTGACTTGATTGCGAGGCTGAGGAATGCCCCTCGGTGTTTTTGGAAGCTGCCCTTCCCCCGCCTAGTCCGCAAATATTAGCTGTCCCAAATATATTGATTGCTCCAAATGTCCATAGGCAAAAAATAAAACGGCATACAAGAATAAGTAAACAAATAAGTCAGTAAGTAGAGCTAGCAATAAAATAAAGAACTACACTGAAATGTGACATTATGAAAATGTACAAAAACAAGTAACTACGGAGGTCGTTAGATAAGTAACTTGGTTCGCATACTAAGAGATGACGAAAGCAACTTCTGTGAATTTTAATTTAAAGCTACAACAATATACGGAAAAATTTCACCGTTGCAAGTCATTATCACTAGCTCATTGTTGGACAGCGACTTAAACAAAAGCGTTTGCGAGTCAGTGTGAAAGATGGATAGAACTGGAATTCGTGGTGTTATCCAATTCTTTTTTATGGAAGGTAAAAACACGAAAGAAATTCATGAAAGAATAGCGCCTACATTGGGTGATTCATGCCCTTCGTATGAGACGGTGAGACTTTGGGTCAACGAATTTAAGCGAGGCAGGACAAGCATCGATGATGCCTCAAGACCTCCAAAAACAGCTGTGACGCCAGAAAACATCGACAAAATCCATGATATTGTTTTAGGAAACAGACGAGTGAAAGTGCGCGAGTTAGCAGACGCCACAGGTATCTCATGTGACCGAGTGCATTTTATTTTGCATCATGAATTGAGTATGAATAAGCTTTGCGCAAGATGGCTGCCGCGATTGCTGCGTAACTGGCGTAACTCGTATCTTGCTGTTTTACCTCAGTATTCAAAATTCAAAATTTATTGCTTATTTATCCTTTAAAATAGATTTTATTACATGGAGTTTTTTTGTTTTTTTTTCTCCCTTTCAAAATGTAAGTAGTATATGACTTGGTGTAGGGATCACAGAATTTTGAAAATGTGCACACAATTCACAAATGTGCACGTCATACGCAGTTTTTTAACTGTTTTTTGACGTAAAATAAATAAATAAATAAATAAATAAATAAAGTCAAGTGGACGTGCAAGATCTGCATCTGACAACGAACTGTCGTCAGTGCTACTGTCAGTGCTATCGCTGGAATCCAAACCTCCAAGATCGATGATGAATCTGTCAATGACGTCTTCAACTATCCCAGTATCCGTGTTTTATTTTAAGTGTGTGGTTGGTGAATCCCTCCCAATCAATTGTAAATATAAATCTCAACGCATCTGCAGTCACTGTTTGCAATTTTAAAAGGGATAAATGTCCAGAAAGATTGCGTTATTTGCTTTTTCTCATTTTGGCCCCTGCTAACTCCATAGGGTTTAGATCACACATATTAGGCGGCAAACGAAGTACTGTATGACCGCGTGTTTTTAACATGGTGTCTATGGTACACTTTTTGTGGAGGCTTGTGCTGCACGATTAGGTCGAAAAGTTCAATTTTTTCATAGTAATGGAACAAGCAATGCAACAAGCAATAAATGTAACTTCATTTTCTGTGCATGTCTTCTAGAATTCAGTAGGAAATACAATTATTCAAATTATCATTTCCATGTTGTCGCGGCAGGAAGTAATAAGAGCCAAAATTTATTGCTTATTTATCCTTGAAAATAGATTTTATTACATGGGAGTTTTTTTTTTTTTTTCTACCTTTCAAAATTCAAAATTTATTGCTTATTTATCCTTGAAAATAGATTTTACTACATGGGAGTTTTTGTTTTTTTTCTCCCTTTCAAAATTCAAAATTTAAGTAGTATATGACTTAGTGTCGGGATCACAGAATTTTGAAAATGTGCACACAATTCACTTTTCCCCATAGCACGTCATACGCAGTTTTTAACTGTTTTTTTTGACGTAAAATAAATAAATAAATAAATACCACGTGTTTTTAACACGGTGTCTATGGTGCACTTTTTGTGGAGGCTTGTGCTGCACGATTAGGTCGAAAAGTTCAAATTTTTCATAGTAATGGAACAAGCAATGCAACAATCAATAAATGTAACTTCATTTTCTGTGCATGTCTTCTAGAATTCAGTGGGAAATACAATTATTCAAATTATCGTTTCCATGTTGTCGCGGAAGGAAGTAATAAGAGCCAAAATTTATTGCTTATTTATCCTTGAAAATAGATTTTACTACATGGGAGTTTTTGTTTTTTTTTCTCCCTTTCAAAATTTAAGTAGTATATGACTTAGTGTCGGGATCACAGAATTTTGAAAATGTGCACACAATTCACTTTTCCCCATAGCATGTCATACGCAGTTTTTAACTGTTTTTTGACGTAAACTAAATAAATAAATACCACGTGTTTTTAACACGGTGTCTATGGTGCACTTTTTGTGGAGGCTTTTTTTTATTTTTTTTATTTCGTTTATTTAAGGTCATTTTTTAACATCAAAGGTCATCGACCGCAATTAAGTATACATCACATTATAGTTTAAATTACATAACAATTTACAACATTATAGCCCATATTTTTCTTAATTATTGCATTACATCAGATTGTTACTTAAAATTAATAACATTCAATTTTATATTATATTACCTTACTTAAGTTAACAATGTCTAGCAACTTTAGTACTTTAGCACACCCGTCTTCAGAGCTGAACAATTTATGTAGGTTAGTTTCTAGTTTCAGTAGGTTTCTTTCCTTTGCTATACCGGGGCATTCTAAGATAAGGTGTTGTGTAGATATTATTTCACCACATTTAGGACATGGTTCTGGGTCGCATTTTTAAATATATAACAATATTTCAGATTAAAATGACCGATCCGTAATCTAGTGATGATAACTTGCTCTCTTCTTTTAAGGGAGATTTTCGGCAGGGCTGGTTCCAGTACTGAGTTCCTAACTAGATGTAATTTTGATGATTTTAATTTCCATTGTGAGTCCCAATATTTGAAGCAAGATGTCCAGAAGAGCTTTTTAATGTCTTTTATAGTGCCACGAATTTGTGAATCAAAACTTAGAAATGATGTTGCCATTTTTGCATATTTATCAGCTTTCTCATTACCAGCGATTGCCCTATGGGATGGGATCCAAATAAATTCGATTTCTGTCCCTTTTTCATCTTGACTAAATACAAATTCTATTAGCAGCTATTAGCAGGACTGGTTCTAAAGGCGCCAAGGCTTAAGCGACATGCGCTTGTGATTATTGGGTTTAACATTTTCAGTGTTCTCTTGGATGCTGAGTTATATACTACTGCACCGTAATCCAACTTGGCCTGAATGAATGCTTGGTATATTTTGACTAGATATTCAGATTGTGCACCCCATTTGATAGACGACAACATTTTTATTACATTTAGTCTCTTTTTACATTCCAACTTGAGAGCAGCTACATGTTGTTTCCATGAGTGAGTAGAATCAAAAAGCATACCAAGACTTTTACAGACACTTGTTCTTTTGAGTTGAAAAGTTCCAAGTCTAAGTTGAATCTCTTGAAACTTTTGCCAATTTGCTTCATGTAAAATCCATTTAGGCCAGCACCTAAGTTCTGAAACTGGTTCATTAGATGGAATATGAATGTTAATGGGGTAATGATCACTGTCATATAGGTTTGAGTTTGTAGACCATAGAATTCTTACTGCAATATCATTAGAGGCAAGGCTTAGATCAATAGCACTATCTGTACCATTACTTATATTAAAATGTGTAGGCAAGCCAGTGTTTAATAAGATTAGGTTGTTGTGGTTATCCAGCCACTCTTCAATTACTTTCCCTCTTCTGTCCAATTTGGTAGAACCCCACAATTTGCTATGACTATTGAAATCACCCACTATTACATACGGTTTAGGTAGCTGCGTAAGAATATTATCCAGTTCATAGATGTCAAAATTTTGACTGTTGGGGATATAAATATTACAAACAGTTATATGAATATTAATTTTTACCTTGACCGCAATGGCTTCTAGGGCAGTTTGTAGAGGAATTTCCTGCATAAAACAATCGTTCTTTACATAAATTGCTACTCCTCCACTGGCAATTTGCGTACTATTTCTATTTCGAATAGATGACTTATAGCCAGATATTTTTCCAAAGTGATTTTCTTTGAAGTTGGTTTCCTGAAGGCACAAAATCTCTGGTTTAGTGTCTTTATTAACAATTTCAAGTAGGGTAATCTTGCATAAAAACCATTACAGTTCCATTGTGTAATTTTCATTGAGAGGGTTTATTCAGACATTTCTGTGTCAGTTTCTTCTTCCTGTAGTTGTGAACTTTTTAATTTATTTATTATTCTTGTGAATCTATTTTTTATAGATCTTTCAGTAAGTAAAGGATAGGTAACTGTCATCATTTTAATGATAGATTGAATGTCATTTGTGAAGTCTTTAGCTATTAAGGTTGGATTATTGGATCCAGATGCCATATCTATAAAATTTTTCAGTTGGTTGTAGGTAAGGGAAAATCATCACTGTTAGTCTCAATTTTTTCCTTCAATGGGTAAATAAGATCTTCTAGTGATTTAGTTGTAGACTTTTCTTTAATGATGCTTTCTTCAATTACTTCTTGCATCTTCTTTTTCTTCTTAGGATGTTTTCCTGATTCCATGTTAGGATAAACCAATTTTTATTTTCTTGTTCAATCTGTGATGAAGAGTCTGATGAAAGAGTTCTTTTTGGTATAGTAGAGACCATATTACCATTCTCTTCCATGGTTTCAAGCTCAGTTGTGGGCATTTTTTTCATGGGCTCATGGTGAAATTGTATGTCTGCTACTTCAGTGTCTTTTCCATTGGTTGCTGGATCTGGCATGTCACAGGCTTTTCACTAATGTGTTCAGATTCCATGGGAGCATTACTTAAATTGGTAGTCTTATGGTGATTAGAAGTGTTGGGTGAAGGGCATTGTCCAGCTAAATGCCATGTTTGGTGGCAATTAAAGCATGCCATTTCATCAGTTGTGAAAAATATCCTATATGTTGAGCCATCATAATATACAGAAGTGGATTCAGTTAGTAGACTTACATCTTCAGGAGAGACATATACTTGTCTCCGAAAACTCATAATATGGGAGAACCCCTGTCCAGGAATACCAGCTTTAACAAATGAAATTTTGGATGCCAATTTGATGTTCTTTGTGATGAGTACATTCTCTATTACTGAGTGAGGGATGATGGGGCAGACGTTTGAAATAATTATTCTTTTGGCTTTTGTTAGAAGTGGTCTCAGCTTCAATTCATGGTCTTTTATTTTAATGACTTTATGGTTGTTTGTAAGGGTGTCAGCTATTGTTTGAGAGCTTAGGAAAATACATACTCTGTTGTTTGCAATTTTTGAAATAAATCGTATTTCATTAGGGTCAATAATGTTGGAGAGACTGTTTATGTAATCTTTAATGGTGAGACCTTCTAGTGAGTCAATGATTATTGCCTGGTCCTTGGTGGGAAACACTTCAGTTGACATGGCATTTGCGTAGGTTTTCAGCTTTGGTTGAGTAGATACCTGAGGTGGTGCTGTTGAGGTTATGGGAGCCCCGGTGTCCGTGGGCTTCATCCTCGAGCAGGGTAGCCGCTGCAGCGGCTGACTGTATAGTTGATTTCAGACACTCACAACTCGTGGAACTAGAGTATTACCACTAATTAAATGCCACTAAGTTCACTGTCTGAATGACAATATGAAAACAACGTTTCACTGGCCGCGATCGGAGCACGATGTGTCTCGGTCGGCTGCCGAGATGGAACTGTTTGTGGAGGCTTGTGCTGCACGATTAGGTCGAAAAGTTCAAATTTTTCATAGTAATGGAACAAGCAATGCAACAATCAATAAATGTAACTTCATTTTCTGTGCATGTCTTCTAGAATTCAGTGGGAAATACAATTATTCAAATTATCGTTTCCATGTTGTCGCGGCAGGAAGTAATAAGAGCCAAAATTTATTGCTTATTTATCCTTGAAAATAGATTTTATTACATGGAGTTTTTTTTGTTTTTTTTCTCCCTTTCAAAATTCAAAATTTATTGCTTATTTATCCTTGAAAATAGATTTTATTACATGGAAGTTCTTTTGTTTTTTTTTCTCCCTTTAAAATTTATTCTTATTTATCCTTGAAAATAGATTTTATTACATGGGAGTTTTTGTTTTTTTTCTCCCTTTCAAAATTCAAAATTTAAGTAGTAGTATAAGACTTAGTGTAGGGATCACAGAATTTTGAAAATGTGCCCACAATTCACTTTTACCCATAGCACGTCATACGCAGTTTTTAACTGTGTTTTGACGTAAAATAAATAAATGAATAAATAAATAAAAAAGCAAGGTTATTATTATTGAGACAGTCGACCATCTCCTGCTTTACAGCATTCTTAGAAGGAGGCAATAATGCGTTCAATATTTGTAATTAAATAAAGAACAAGTACAAGATTTTTCAAAAACGGCTCCAAGTTTTTTGTTTAAATTTTTGGTATGGGTAGTGCTGAATGCACTGTATAAGATGACATAGACGCGATACTGCTTTATTCTTTTGTTTTTACGAAAAATTCATAATTGTATTTTTTTACTCGTCTCTCACGTTAATATTTACATTACCGAAAATTTGTCCACATTATCGTATCTATGAGTACATGTGCTTTAAATAATGTCATAAACTTTTTGGAAAACTCTTCTGTTTTCTGTGAAAGTGAACTCAAATTTCCGAATTTTGAGAAACCCTCAAATGCCATTTTGTTAAAAATAGCTCCAAATTTTTCCATCAGATAGTGCTAATTGCACTGTTAAATATGAAGTTCATTATGGTGTATTAAAAAAATACACAATGTAATTTTTTTCAATATCTCTCACGCCGTTAATATGCACTGTTCCAACTATTTGTATACATTTTTACATATGTGAGTGGAAGTGGTTCAAACGACTTCAAAGGAACGTTTTCGAAAACAATAGATTCCTGTGAAAAAGAGCTTCAAATTTCGCGTTTACACTAACACTTAACGCAATTTTCCTAAAGACGGCTTCAAATTTTTCAATGAAAATTGGTATTGAGTTGAAGATTTTAGCCGTCTTTAATATTCTTAAAATAATATTTCGCTTCTACTATTTGGGAACCGAAAACGTGAGAAAATTTAAAAAAGGTACACGGATAGATGACAGCGGGCCTTCCTAATAATAACGTATAATCGTTAAAGCTTTAAATCAGTTTATGAAAGAATTTATACAATATTCACTTGATCTGTTTAAATTATTTGCGTCCATCTTGGAACTACATTGTTCTCCTTGTTTTGTTTGCAGTTTCTAGGTGTCGAGCAGCGAGTCTGAAGCGGAAGGATCCTGCGGAAACGCCGGACACTTGGAGCGACGTTGCGATTCCCTCCAATTACAGCCATCCCTGCAGAACATTGAAAGAGCAATGGAAGAACGATTTGAAGCAATGGAGGCGCGATTTGCGAAAGTGGAGCAGCAGCTCTCCCAAGAGCAAGGCCGCACGAGCAAGTTGGAGGAATCCGTCCACCGGGCGCTGGTGGAGCTGATGCCCAAGGTGGACCAGCTGCTGGCCAGGCACTTCTCGCCTCAACCGTCGCACGCAGCGGCACTTCGTCTCGTCCCCGCTGGCGCATACGTCAGCTCAACTGCACCCACTAACCTGAACGTGCGTGCGGGGGGGCCGCAACGCATTTCCCAACCGCCTGCAACACCTCCACCGGCCCTTGCTTTGCTTGCTCACGCGGCCGCCGCCCCATGGTACGGTCGCAGCTCAACAGAACCCCCCAACGTCGACTCAGCCTGGATGTCACAGGTTAAGCGAGCTATTGCTTCAGCCAGCACCCAAGCGACTGAGTGCGCTGCCGTCGTTAATGAAGGACGGGCAACGGTTACCCCCGCCCCAACCAGCGAGGGCGCTTTGCCGCCGTCGGGGGCTGCTGCCGCCGCGACCAACCCCCCGGCGTCGCTGCACGAGGCGGCGCAGCGAGGGCCCGGGCAGGTCGACGCGCGCGACACAAAGGCAACACCGGCTGCACGTCGCCGCAAGCGGCCGCTCGGCGGTCGTGGACCTCCTCATCGCCAACGGGAGCGCGGTGAACAGATGCGGCTTCAGAGCGCGAACTCCACTTCACTGTGCAGCCGCGGAAGGTCACGTGGCGATCGTGGCGCGCCTGGCGGCCGCTGGGGCAAACGTGAATCTTCCAGATGCAGATGGCGATACAGCTGCCGCTCTGGCTGTTCAAGGAAGTCACGTGAACGTTGTTCTTTGCCTGTTGGACCTGGTTACGCCTATGGAATACAGTAGCAAGGAAGGGAAGACTCTTCTTATGTATGCGGTCGAAGGAGGAAGCTTACAAATAGTCGCAAAGATTTTGGGAAAAGGTGTCAATGTGAATGCAGTCGACAACAAAGGACAGTCTTCTCTTTTAATGGGAGTTAAGAAGCAGAGATTACAAATAGTAAAATATCTGTTGGAAAAGGGTGCTTCGCCTTTTATAGCAGACGAGAATAATGAATCACCTTTACTGTTGTGTTCCATGAAGGGATACGATGAAGTGGTTGGGAAAATGTTGAAAATGATCGCCAGAGGATACAGGGATTTGTACACAGAACATTTGAAGAGCTGCCTTTGTGTGGCTGGCAACGCGGCCGTGGTGTGGAGCTTCGTAGACGAGGCCCGCGACCTGGTGCTGGGGCCAGCGGGGGGAGAAGCGCTGGTGGAGGCCGCACGAGACGGCCGCCTGCAAGTGATGGAGACTCGGGCCCGGGAAGGCGCTGTGGGCGGCCAAAGGAAGGAGGCTGCATCGTGGCGCTGTTGGACAATGGAGTCGACGTCAACGCAGAAACCCATCACGGGAAGACGGCGCTGTTTTATGCAGCCGATTATGGACGCGCCGATTGCGTCGAGGAATTGTTGCAGCGAGGGGCGAGAAAGGAGCAGTTAAGGGAAGAAATGCTGATGGACGCCGCGCGAGACGGGTGCCTTGATGCGCTCCGGGTTCTGCTTGGCCTCCGCGTCAACACAAGAGCGTCTCGCGAGAGGGCACTGCGGGCGGCTGCAGGGGGAGGACACACAGAGTGCGTCGTTGCGCTGTTGGACGATGGAGTCGACGTCAATGCACGTAACGATTACAAGAACACGGCGCTGCATTGTGCAGCTGGGAACGGGCACGCGGAATGCGCAAAGGAATTGTTGCGAAGAGGAGCGAAGAAGGATCTTGAGAATATCTACGGAAAAACAGCACTCACTCTTGCTGAAGAAAATAATCGGACAGCATGTTGTCATATTCTTGAAAAGTAGAATCACTTACATTTTTATAAAATAGTTATCTCTTATGTATACTCTTAGAATATTTCGTTATTTTTTCTGTTACGTAAAAGTGAACGACCTCAGACATTTGCATTGATGTGAGGTCTTATTTTATGCAATTAGAGATAGCAGTATGGTTCTATGGTGGAGTAGTTTATGAGAAAAGCTAAGACAAGATTTTACTTGCCAATTTAAAATATTGTTACTGTATCTCCAAAACTCCACATATGCTTAATAGCATTTTATAATTGTAACAATTATTAGCGACTGTGTATGGTTGAAATAAATGAATAACGCAGCAGTGTATGGCTTTATTTACGGACAGAGATACGCTATACTTCCTGTTAGGATGAAGTCATTTTTCGGCTTACTAAAAGAAATTTGTTTTTGTTGCACTTAACTAAAAAGTTTCTTTCACAAAATGATGACCGGGAGCAGTAGCTCAGTGCATCAACTGACGTCACTGCAGCGCCTCTAACCGGGAGGTCGTAGGTTCCCACTCCCCACGGCGGCAGGATTTTCGACACTAGCTTTTCAGCTAGGTCGAATTCAGTCGCTGCATGCAGGAGAATTCTAGCGGCCGGCTGCTCTGATCGGTAGTTTTCCGTCGTTTCTCCGATCAACACCAGGCGAATGCCGGAGCAGTACCCTATCAAACGGGCCACAGACCGCGCGCGATCTGTCCTTACTCTACCTTGTCCTATCCTCTCCCTTTACACTGGCACTTATTCTAACATGCACTACACTACCACACACGCCGGGAGACCGGTCGGGAGCTTAGAGCTTGTCCTGGCTGGGGCGATACCCCGCTGGTGGGAGAGTCCTGGTTAAGTGGAAACTCCACTAGCCGACGGTAGGTCGGCGCCGGATCTCGCCATCCAGCTGGGGAAGATCACCGCCATCCCGGGGGGAAACATGCACTATACTAACGGTACTAATGACCAAAGCAGTTGACGTACCCGAAAACACGAAAAAATCAATCAAACGAAATGATGTCTATTAGTGAAAGTTGCTGCTATAAATTGTTTAGGTAAATTATTTATATTGCTAGTTGCTCGGGCATTTATACTTAGCAAGCTACTCAATACCTCAGGACCGACTTGGCACTGTCCGATATTATAGTAAATTGCTTCACATTAACACCAGTGATGCAAGTTTTACTCTCGCGCTTATGAAAGGACAACTTAAGGAAGAGAAAGTTGTGTAATGCTGCTCGAAAAAAAACTGAATTATCGGTAGAAACTCTTATTACAGGACTGTGGTAACGAAAAAGTGGATAAATCCAGTTGCTAAATTTAGAAAAAGAATCTAACACGTGGTTTCGCCAGAATCCGTGTTTTATGGGTCCTTGATACCGAAAATCGATTGACGGCAAAAACTCCGTCTGTGAACAACGCTAGTGGCTAAACCTTTCAACTGATTTTCTCCAAAAAATCCCCTAATCGGTCTGACTCATGTTGAAGCTCCTTGAATTTGAAACCTATATTTTAATTTTCGGGGTCTCTTTACATGAAGCCCCTAAGACATTTTCAAATTTTAAAAAAATGACGGCATCGATTTTGATTAAATTTTGTTGGATAGTTTGAAGGACGTTTAAGAGTATGCCGCCGCTCTCGTGTTGGTTGAAAACTGATTTTTCATAAATTGAAAAAATTAAATTGTTTTTCGGTTTCTTCCTACAACTTAAATAATAAAGATGGAGATTTTTTCCCTGAATAAAATATGTTCCTTAAAGATATGTTTAATTTTTCGAAAATTTGAGTATTTTTTCGCGTAAATTTCTTGAAATATTTGCTATTTTAAATTTATGTTTAAACAATATTTTTCTCAAAAATGGCTCCACCGTTTTTGATAAAATTTTGTTGGTGGCTAGTCTGAAGTACTATTAAGAGAATGGTTTTGATGTCCTACAACTACAATTATGATACAATTTGTTTCTTAATGAAATGTGCTCATCAAAAAAAATCTTCAAATAAGGTAGTGTTGGATTTTATGATAGTAAGAGTATTTTTTTAGTACTTTGGCGTCAAAAATAGTCGACCGCTCCCAACTTACTGCTCTTCCTGAACGTAAAATGAACAGTGAAGCTAAGCAGTTATATGCTACGTATGTTAGAATCTGTACATTATTTTATTTCTCTTTGTTCGTTTCTTCTTCGAGCTTTAGTTCTAAGTTTTAAAATCAATGATTGGGAAATTATTTACAATCAAGGATAGGAACAGAAACGAAACGAAGCAAAATTGGGTATTTCGTTACTATTTCTGGTGCACAAAAAGTAAAGTTGGGGACGAAAATAAAGTCCGAAGACCGACGAAATCAATTGACTAGTAACGAAAAGACCTTTGGAACGAAACTTAATTGCGCCTGGGAATTTGAATTTAATTTTTGTTCTCTTTTTTAAAAAGTGGCTTAATTTTTGCTGTTTTGAAAATATCTGGAAATATTCCTGTGCACAAGAAAGCATGGAAAATATGAGTTTATTTGTGTATAATTCACTATACCCGCTTCGACTTCGCTTGGCAAGAAGAACCCCTCCAAAATATTTACGACTTGGGTCGAGTTACTGCGTGAGGACTCGGCACGTTCCAGAACGGTTCTTCAAAGGGTGTCAAGAGTTTTATTTTACACATTGATTCGAAACGTTCTTACTCGCACTTCTGTTGTAGAGTATTTTCCAAAAGCACGCTGTACAAATATGAGGTTAAATGTAAAACTATCTATATCCATTACTTAAAAAATCTGGATAGTTTGTTGCCTTCACTATATGACGAAACACAGTGTGTGTCGCTTCAGTAAACACGGTTTCTTTTCAGTAATTTTTGTGACATTTTCGTTGATGTCATTTTCATGTTTTCGACGGTATTCTTTGTTAGTTGCACAAACACTTGGAGTTATGCGGGGCATGCTTATGTATGGTTGGGGTTTTTTTCTGTGTTTTGGGGAGAAAATGAAGGTAAAAATTGAGAGAAAATGAAAATATGGCCCAGTTTACTCACATATACTTCTTGCAGGTAAAGTGTCGAAGAATACTGAATAAAGAAAATAAATTTTGTAATTTGATTCTTGTCGCGACTTGGGAGAGGGAGAAATTCCTTTTAAGCGTTTTAGACAATATTACGTGTATCAATGTTAGGAACATTTGGATAGGAAACCATTTCGAAATGCTCCGTTTAGAGATTAAGGTATCGGGATGTTCAATGGACATTATTGCATGCTATCGACCGCCAAACGCCAGTTATGAGATTTCGGAAGCCATTGACCAGATACGGCAACCGACCCGCTAGGACGCTGTGCTAGATTTCCTTACGACCCAGCAGAAATATTCTTTTAGTGACAAGTTTGAAAGCATCAGCGATCTCCAACCCTTCTTGCGAGAATGTTCAGATCTAAATAACTAGTGATGCTACATCAGCACATTCTTTTGTTCAGCTTTGTTTGTAATTTTTGTAGTTTTTGAAATTTCAGAGAATTTAAAACCAGAAACAGCACTGGACTATGACAAGTTATTCTGAGAATTTCATTCTGCCGTGCCGCGGCGTTCCATTGTGATGCAACATGAGAACTCCTTAATTCCAGAAAAAGCACAAATTCAAAATTGCAAAATTTCAATCAACTAATATTTTTTTCAAAATTGTAAAAGACCTTCCCAAAAATGATTTTCTAGAAGAGATTTCATTTTCCAAAGAATTACCAGTACTTTACTTTTGCAATGTGAATGTTTATTGGCAATTTTCGAAAATACTAAGAATATGCCGAAATTGGGACCAGCACCACTTTATTTGCCGTTCTTTGCTACATAGAAGAAACTACTTGTTTAATTTGTATATATTTCAAGATGTGTTCTTCAAAAATTCTGATTTCATTAAGAAAAAAATTTCTATCTTCATTATTGTAGTTGTAGGAAGACGACAAAAATATCGGGGAAACCCCGCTAGCCGGCAGGTAGGTCGGTGCCGGGTCTCGCCGGCACCAAGAACACCGCCACCTCCCGAGGAAAAAAACCATGCACTCACTTACAGGACTAATGACCTTATCAGTGAACGCGCCCGGAATCACCAGTCAATAAAACCCAATCGTTCCCTGAAATGGGAAGGTTAGGAGCTGAAATGGAGGGGGTATGAAAGCCGAGCGTCATGGAGCTTAGTATCGACTGCCAACTGCGCCCGCACACCGTGGCACTTGCGCAGTGAGGGCCACCCAGACCCTCAGGGGGGGGGGCGTTTCCGAACGCCACCAGAGCCTCAAGGCAAAATAGTCGGGGGCCTGCAGGACAGGTGGGAGCTAAACTGCTTCACCACGCCCCGTCAATTCACGAAGGTTATGCAGTTCGAGATACCGCGGGTTCCTGGATGGATGATCATGTGGAACCTCAAGTACTAATGGCGACGATCCTTGGCCGCTAGGGATAGAAGGGTATGACTTAACTACGTTGACAAACTACATTTAGAAGAGGATTATTCAGTGTTCAATGCCGCTGTTTGGAACACTGTTACGATTGAAATGATATGTTGTGTGGTGCATGAGTTTAGGTCAATATAAAATAAACTTTACTTCGCCAACGTTTCGGCCATTTATTCGGCCATCAGGGCTGCAATAATATTAATACAATAAAAAAATTAAAATGTAGCCCTAATGAGGTCCAAGCAAATAATCGAAACGGCGACAATGCTTATTCGGCCTTCATCAGGGCTACATTACCAACACCAAATAGGCCAAGCAAAGATATTTGGTTTTTGTATTGACCTAAACTCAAGAACCACACGACTCAATTGCAACGGGTGACAAATCATTTTAATGTCCGTGTAACAATAAACGGAGGCTTTTATTGGTCACGGGGTGCGTTTATTGGTCGCAGAGACGGCGGCGCGCGGATGGTGCGCGCCCCGGCCGCCAGGAGCGCTTGAGCCGCCGCCGAGTTGTCGGCCTCCCGCGCGTAGTGCAGCGCCGTGCCGCCGGCCTGCGAGCGCGCGTCGAGCGGCGCGCCGGCGTCGATGAGCAGCTGCGCGCAGAGGCCGCTGGTGTCGCGCCAGGCCGCCGCGTGGAGCGCTGTGAAGCGGTGCGGCCCCACGCGGCGCACGTCCGCCCCCCGCGCCAGCAGCAGCGCCACCACCGGCGCGTGGCCTGCGCCGCAGTATTCAAGCACCATGAATCAATGGACATTCAGGCATCGTGAATCAATTACTATTCAAGCACCATGGATCAATTGACATTCAGGCATCGTGAGTCAATTACTATTCAAGCACCATGGATCAATGGACATTCAGGCATCGTGAATCAATTACTAGTCAAGCATCATGAATCAATGGACATTCAGGCATCGTGAATCAATTACTAGTCAAGCACCATGGATCAATGGACATTCAGGCATCGTGAATCAATTACTAGTCAAGCACCATGGATCAATGGACATTCAGGCATCGTGAATCAATTACTAGTCAACCATCATGAATCAATTGACATTCAGGCATCGTGAATCAATTACTAGTCAAGCACCGTGGATCAATGGACATTCAGGCATCGTGAATCAATTACTATTCAAGCATCATGAATCAATTGACATTCAGGCATCGTGAATCAATTACTAGTCAACCACCATGAATCAATTGACATTCAGGCATCGTGAATCAATTACTAGTCAAGCACCGTGGATCAATGGACATTCAGGCATCGTGAATCAATTACTAGTCAACCATCATGAATCAATTGACATTCAGGCATCGTGAATCAATTACTAGTCAAGCACCATGGATCAATTGACATTCAGGTATCGTGAATCAATTACTAGTCAAGCATCATGAATCAATTGACATTCAGGCATCGTGAATCAATTACTAGTCAAGCACCATGGATCAATTGACATTCAGGTATCGTGAATCAATTACTAGTCAAGCACCATGGATCAATGGACATTCAGGCATCGTGAATCAATTACTATTCAAGCATCATGAATCAATTGACATTCAGGCATCGTGAATCAATTACTAGTCAAGCATCATGAATCAATTGACATTCAGGCATCGTGAATCAATTACTATTCAAGCATCATGAATCAATTGACATTCAGGTATCGTGAATCAATTACTATTCAAGCACATGAATCAATTAACCCATGGATCAATGGACATTCAGGCATCATGAATCAACTACTATTCAAGCACCATGAATCAATTGATATTCAAGCACAGTTGCATATGTTAATGAGAAAATGACAGTTTGAACAAAATTATGAAACAAAAAAATTAAAAAACAGGCCAGATTTAAGTTCAGAGCAATTACTTATTTCCAATATAGATCTTATTCTTTCTCTGCCGTTCTTATAAAATCGTCTCCTATATTATTTCAGTAGTATGTATACCTTTTGCGTCTCTCATGTGCAACCGATCTTTATAAAGGAGGTCTCTTAAGAAAGGGAATTACACGGAGATGAGACGAAGTGCACTTTGACTTTAAAAATATGAAGCATTTGTTTTGAAAAGCGCATCCAAGTATTCATGTCAAATTCAACCCGCAACATTGCCAGCTATATCGCTAAGTAGCACCCAAACAAAGCGTTCTAAGGCCTTAAAAATTTAACTTTAGAGATCTTCTTGAACATTCCATTACATTTTTCTTCGTTCGACGCTTGTCGATTCTACCCGACACGTTGAGAGCCTGTAGAATCTGCAACTGTGTGTTAAATTAAACTAATTACTTGATATTCTACGTGATTGAATTACACGGGTGTATCTCTACTCGGTAATAACATTAAATAAGCTTAGTTTGTGTTGACTAGGGTGTATTTTATTGTTATCAATTACAAGGAGGCATATAGAACAAGTTACGAAGGATAAAGGTCTTGAAGAAAAACACATCACACGCTTATTATGGAAATGGAAAAATTGGGCAGATGATGTGGTTTGAGATGCGAGAGTTCTCGCACGGGGATTATTTTTCTCCCATTCTAGTTCTACACGCTAAAAGAAGGCTTGATGATATTGATTTTTTCGTGTTTCCGGACGCGTCAACAGCGTTGGTCATTATTCCCATGAGTGTAGTGCATGTTTTTGTCGGAAGATAGCTGTGACACTCCCCCGCTGGATGGCGAGATTCGGTGCTGACTTACCGTCGGCTAGCGGGGTTTCCCCCTAACCATGACTCTCTCACCAGCGGGGCACCGCCCCAGCCGGGACAAGCTCTAAGCTCCCGACCGATCTTCCGGAATATGTGGTAGTGTAGTCAATGTTAGTGTAAGTGTGTGTGTGAGGGGAGATAATAGGACAAGGAAGAGAAAGGAAAGATCGCGGACGATCCGTGGCCCGTTTGTTACGGTACTGCTCCGGCATTCGTCTGGTGTTCGGGGAAACCATGTAAAATTACCGATCAGAGCAGCCGACCGCTAGAATTCTCCTCCAGCGACTGAATTCGACCTAGCTGAAAAGCTAGTGTCAAAAATCCTGCCGCCGACAGGACTCGAACCTAGGGCCTCCCGGTCAGAGGCGCTGCAGTGACATCAGTTGATACACTGAGCTACCGCTCCCGGTTTCAGCTAGGTCCAATGCAGTCGCTGCCTGGAGGAGAATTCTAGCGGCCGGCTGCTCTGATCGGTAGTGTTCCGTGGTTTCTCCGATCAACACGAGGCGAATGCCCCAGCAGTACCCTACAAAACGGGCCACGGACCGCTCGTGATCTGTCCTTCCACTTCCTTGTCCTATCCTCTCCCCTTTCACACACACTTACACTAACATGCACTACACTACCACATATTCCGGGAGATCGGTCGGGAGCTTGGAGCTTGTCCTGGCTGGGGCGGTGCCTCGATGGTGGGAGAGTCCTGGTTAGGGGGAAACCCCACTAGCCGACGGTAAGTCAGCACCGGATCTCGCCCGTTCCCCCCTTTCGTGCCCGGAAACACGAAAGAATCAATCAATAACGGGACTAATGACCATTGCAGTCCGCACTAATCAATCAATCAATCAATGGAGTTTTCAAATGTTTCCGATTTCGCTTTGCGGCTTTTTTTCCCAAACCAAATATTTCCAATCGGCGTATAATCGCTCAGCCGTGCTAACCAGTTCCCGCCTGCTTGTAGTGTTCGTATCATATGTTTGTCTACTTGACAGCTAGAAGTTCATTGGGGCAAATGGGCTTCCGTTATCCAAACAAAGGCTTGAAATTATGCTGTCGTCACTGCAGAGTTGCTGATACTTAATAGGAAAAAGTAAAAACCTTACACGCGAAGCTACTATGAGTTTCAGAGCACCATTACTTCTTTGATTATGCTTCGCGTGTCCAGTCCTGTGTTGTCTACCGTGGTCTTCTTTTCTTGCCGTGTGTTTCTTGCTACTGTTGTGATGTGATACAAGAATGACCTCAGCACCACGTGTCTGCTTAGTAAGTGGCAACAGCTCTACCCCCACCCCAGCTGGCAAGTAGACAGAAATTTCCTTTGTAAACTCACTGCTTCTTTGTTGATGCAACGCATCTCTTTAACCTCTGTTGGGGGGTGAGCCTTTTCCCTCGAGAAAATATGTTACTAATAAGAAGTAATATCTTAGGGAATTAGCGTATAAATGTAACTTGACTATGCGCACGTTTTTCTCAGGTCTCGTCGTGATTGTTGTGCTAGAAGTAGAAAAGAAAAATCAAATCTGCAGTTTGTTTATCGTTGCAAATAGTTTTTCTGTAACTCGGAAACTAAAAAATATTATTATTATTATTATTATTATTATTATTATTATTATTATTTTATTGTTGTTTTTAAATTTCATCTATTAATCGTTAAAATAATGGGATGGGATTCTGGAACTCAAGAAAACGTGCGCCCATTCTTTTTCCACATACGTCATGTACAGTTTTTACTGCTTTCTGACCTAGTAAATCAAATCAAGTCTCGTTACGTCGCGGTCAGTCACTGTCTTTTATCCCTTCAGTCAGAAGCTGGACGCCGTTAGATCGTAGGGTTTCTAACCGGTTCTCCCCCGACCAAAAACCCGGCGTTTCGATTTCGCTTAACCTCGGTGACTTCACGGAGGGTAGTAATGAATTCGACAAGCGACGCATGGTGCAGTTGGGGGTGCGAGCCTCGCCGCCGGCTGACCGTGCATGGCGGCGGGTGCAGGGGCGCGCCCCGCCCACGCGCCTCCGCGCGCCGCCGCGCACAGCAGCCGCTCGCGCGCCACCTCCGCACACGCGCACGCGCACTTACCCGCTGCGCACGCGCGCTCACTGCAACCAGCTCTCGCCACTCGCACTCCCCCATGGCCACTCCGCATGCGCGCTCACTGCAACCAGCCTTCCCCACTGCGCATGCACACTCCTGCAAACACCCCTCGCCACTCGCATTCCCCCACGGCCACAGCGCATGCGCGCTCACTGCAACCAGCTCTCGCCACTCGCACGGCCACTGCGCAGGCACACTCACGGCAACCAGCCTTCCCCACTGCGCATGCACACTCACAGCAAACAGCTCTCGCCACTCGCATTCCCCCACGGCCACTGCGCAGGCACACTCACGGCAACCAGCCTTCCCCATGCGCAGGCACACTCACGCAACCAGCCTTCCCCACTGCGCATGCACACTCACAGCAAACAGCCCTCGCCACTCGCATCCCCCACGGCCACTGCGCAGGCACACTCACAGCAAACAGCCTTCCCCACTGCGCATGCACACTCACTGCAAACAGCTCTCGCCACTCGCCTCCCCACGGCCACTGCGCAGGCACACTCACAGCAAACAGCCTTCCCCACTGCGCATGCACACTCACGCAAACAGCTCTCGCCACTCGCATCCCCCACGGCCACGCACACTCACGGCAACCAGCCTTCCCCACTGCGCATGCACACTCACAGCAAACAGCTCTCGCCACTCGCACGGCAACCAGCCTTCCCCACTGCGCATGCACACTCACAGCATCGCCACTCCCTCCCCACGGCCACTGTGCAGGCACCTCACGGCAAACAGCTCTCGCCACTCGCCTCCCACGGCCACTGTGCAGGCACACTCACAGCAAACAGCTCTCGCCACTCCTCCCCACGGCCACTGTGCAGGCACCTCACAGCAAACAGCCTTCCCCTGCCATGCACACTCACAGCAAACAGCTCTCGCCACTCGCACTCCCCCACGGCCACTGTGCCGGCACACTCACGGCAAACAGCTCTCGCCACTCGCACTCCCCCACGGCCACTGTGCAGGCACACTCACAGCAAACAGCTCTCGCCACTCGCACTCCCCACGGCCACTGTGCAGGCACACTCACAGCAAACAGCCTGGCCACTGTGCAGGCACCTCACAGCAAACAGCCTTCCCCACTGCGCATACACACTCACTGCAAACAGCCCTCGCCACTCGCACTCCCCCACGGCCACTGCGCAGGCACACTCACGGCAAACAGCTCTCGCCATTCGCACTCCCCCACGGCCACTGTGCAGGCACACTCACAGCAAACAGCCTTCCCCACTGCGCATGCACACTCACGGCAATCAGCCCTCGTCCCTCGTACTCATTTTGCTTTGCGCGCGAAAGAGAAGGCGGTGCTTCTTCCGTCCATGTGAAAGTGGGCTATGGTTGCCTGAACTAAGACGGTACACTGCGACTTTGCAAAAGCATCTTAAGGTTTTTAGGGTGCTAAATTCGAATTTGATGGTTGCTACCTAAAAAATGTTTGGCTTCCCAGAGAGAATTACAAAAATCTTTAAATTTTCGTTCTGTTTGGAGGTTTTCGCTTATTTATTACAAACTTTGCGCTTTATCTAATTAGTTGTTATCTACAAAATGAAAGTGAATAAAATTTCATAGAAAATGCACACTGCTGAGATTTAATTTAAAAGTTATGGTTTTTTAATTTTTAATTGTTATTTATAGGACAAAATAGTAAATAATTATCTGGACAATTAACAAAACTTGGATTACCTGATTCAATAATTAATAAATTACAGAATATTGACGATAACTCGATTTAATTTCTTTTGATTTTAAATAAGATACTTGGTCCCTTTCGTCTGAAGAATATTCAATTTATGGAAATCTGGAAATTATTATACGACATTTTATGATCGAGATTTTGCATTTAAATAATATTGACCATCTGAAAACATCGAATATAAATCGTCGATATTTAAAAACATGGGTTCCAAAACATCAATGTTAAATAGATCGATGATTTTGTGAAAATACCTTGTTTAGAAAACCTCCACATCAATGTCACCCCCCCCTAGTTATTCCTCCACACCGCTTCGTCTACCGAGTTTAAAAATGTTAACTAAACTTAAATTTAGAAAACAAATGCATGTTTGTTTGTGCTTTCGCTCGCGTTTCTTTCAACTTTCTTTCAACAATCATCGCTTGATTGATTGATTTTGTCGTGTTTCCGGGCACGTCAACTGCTTTGGTCATTAGTCCCGTTAGTGTAGTGCATGTTTTTTTAAGGAGATGGCGATTTTCCCCCGCTGGATGGCGAGATGCGGCGCCCACCTACCGTCGGCTAGTGGAGTTTCCCCCTAACCAGGTGTCTCTCACCAGCGGAGCACCGGCAAGCTCTAAACTCCCGATCGGTCTTCCGGAATATGTGGTAGTGTAGTGAATGTTAGTGTAAGTTAGTGTGTGTAAGGGAAGAGGATAGGACAAGGAAGAGGAAGGGCAAATCGCGCGCGGTCCGTGGCCTGTATGTTAGGGTACTGCTCCGGCATTCGCCTGGTGTTGATCGGAGAAACCTCGGAAAACTACCGATCAAAGCAGCCGGAGCAGCCTAGAATTCTCCTCCATACAGCGACTGAATTCGACCTAGCTGAAAAGCTAGTGTCGAAAATCCTCCCGCCGACTCGAACCTACGACCTCCCAGTCAGAGGCGCTGCAGTGACATCAGTTGATGCACTGAGCCACCGCTCCCGGTACCTCGCATTGCGTTGGCGGCGGCTCGCACGTGGCAGTCACGCACACGGAGCACGGCCACGCACACAGCGAGCACGCGCACGCAGGCGGCGGCGAGCACGGCGGCGGCAGGCACGGCACCAGCAAGCACGCGGGCGGCCAGCAGGGCGGCGGCGACGGCGGCGGCGACGGCGGCGGCGATGGCGGCGGCGACGGCGGCGGCGATGGCGGCGGAGAAGGCGGCGGGGGAGGCGACGGTGGCGGCGACGGTGGCGGCGGCAGCTGAGAAACAGCATGCAATTATGTGTTGAGAAACATTGTTCTTTTGTTTTTTTACAAGCGTAATCGTACGGGATACAACTGAAGTCGACTCCGGTTATAGTGAACTCGGATATAGTGAACTCGGTTATAGTGAACTTAAGTCACTGGTCTCGTTTCACTTACATTACCATAAGCATAAGAAGATTCGGTTACAGTGAACCTGAACCTATAGTGAACAAGTCCTGAAAATTAACCGTATCTCTTGTCATTAGGCGATTGAAAGAGCCATCGTAGAGTGGGATGGTGTTCCAGCAGTGCGAGAGGCATTGAAAGGAGTCATGACTGCATTACGATACTTAGAGACAAAGAACGACGCAGAATCCAGTATGGAGAGAGCACGAACTTCGGATAAGAATCTAATTAAAAAATGTACCAAGAAAACATCAAAATAATTGATTTTTTACGTACAAATAAAGATATTGAAATTTTCAATTAGTGCCATTAATGAATTTTGCGGTATATGAATCAAATCAATCATTGTGGAGAAATTCCTTTTAATTTTGACATCATCGAATATAGTGAACCGAACATGTTAGTTTCCAGAAGTTCACTATAACCAGAGTCGACTGCAAGTTTTTTTGGTCTTATATTTTACTTTCCCCTTACGGAGTAGAGTGAAAGTTACGTTTTGCTAAGTGACAAAACGGCGAATTTTCTCCAGAAAACCTCTCATTACAGGGACCTGGTTACAAAAAAGTGTATAAATCCACTTCCTAAATTTAGAAAAGAAACCCTGTAACACGTGATGTAGCCAGAATCCATGTTTTGTGGAGCGAAAAATCCATTGTGAACAACGCTAGTGGCTAAACCGTTCAGCTGATATTCTCCAAAATTAATATTCTCCAATCGATATGGCTGATGTCGTGTCGCCTTAAATTCTTTGATCCCGGTGAATACGCTGATAAGTAAAAAGAAACTTAATTTTACAGAGGAGCCAAAAACAACTTTAAACTAATGATTTAAATAAGAGATTAATGATATTCAAATAAAACCTACACAAAAATAGTTTTATTTGAATATCACCTTCGTTTGAATATCATTAATCCCTGGTTTAATTCATTTAAATGTTTTTTTTTGCTCTCCCGTAAAATTAAGTGTTTATGACTTATCAACTTATTCACCGCGATCATAGAAGTATCGATTCTCAAAGTGAATGTTCTAGGTGTAATGCAAATTCGTTGTTTAAATTACTTTTGAATGATTGTTTATTTCTTATTTTCAGATTAAAGAAGAACCGGTTTATAGGAATGAGGATTGCTGGAATACCTTTGTGAGTAGTTTTATAATAGCGTTAGTTACATTTCCTGATCGCAATATTTTTGTGGCTAATGCCAAATAGTTGAGGAGTTGGCGTGTATGGAGGAAACGCGTGCGCGGAGTAGTTGTGACGGGGGACGCATACTTGGGATTTTATAACGTTGCGGCTGAGGGTAGTATCACCAAGATGGAATTCGGCACGACTTTTTGCGTCAATCTCAGTTCTGCCACTAGAGTCGCTTGATCTGCAGCACTGCTGGATGCGGTCGCGATCATGCGACATCTTGCGGCAGGATCGAGTGACGCAAAAACTCGCGAAAAATTCCATCTTGGAGATACTACTCACAGCCGCCACGTTAGAAAAACCCTATTATAGCAAGAAGCACGTATGGCGACCGCTCTCCGCGAGCATCACATCGCACTCTGTAGCCTCCTCTCTGAACTGGGTCCATTGACGAGAGAAAGTATGGTTACTAATCGCGCACTTTTGCTTGATACTCCAAAGCGAGGGGGGGGGAGAGCCGGGTCTCTCTACGTCACGGCAGTGCAGGGCTGTCAACTTTATTGGCAGAAAACGGCGTAATAACTCGTCTTGGACTAGACAGCTATGAGAAACAACGGAAGATTTCTTTAAATCCTGAAAAAATAATTAATAGTTATAGAAATAACTGAGCAATAAGAAGGAACATGGTACTTACACGTCGATAGAAAGAGAGACCGAAAACTAGGAAGTCCGCATTGGAAAGGAAGAAGGTGAGCAGCACTGCAAACTGAGCCGTGACGTTCCGAGTGGAGCTCATTTTTTCTACCGGGCCGTGCTATACCGCGCTGAGCGAGGACTAGGGAGCTCGAGGATGAAGAAAAAGTGCGAGCCTAGTACTTCTGGAGGGGGCGGGGGCGCGGGCGGCGGCGGGGCGGCGGGGCGGGGGCGCGGGCGCACAGGGTGGCCAGGGCGGGCGCGGAGGCGGGCACAGCGGGCGGGCGGGCGGCGGGCACTGGTCGTCGCACAGCCCTGGGCACTCGAAGGAGCGCCGCCCTACCGCGCTGCACGACGGCACCTGCCAACACACACACCAGCTCAACCAGATTTTGATGACCTAACACATCACTAAAAACGCTCAATAAAACGCTCTTAGCCGGCCCGGTGGCCGAGATCGCTAAGGCAGTAATGTCGTAGTGATCTCGGACCGAAGGGTCGCGGGTTCGAGTCCCGCCTCGGGCATGGTCGTATTTGTGTTCGTCCTTTCACCCCTTATCATCAATCACCATATCGTTTCATCCACATAGTTACCATACCGTTAACAGCAATAGTGGTCGCTAATGATCTTAGATGTTGAAGCGACCTTAAATAAACCAATTTAAAAAAATGCTCTTAAAATGCTTTAAAAATGCCCAGAAACCCAAAGAAAAATTACGTAAAAAGTAATATCAAAACCAGTTCGGATGAACAACTCAAGCTACTGGAGACGTTACTGATGTAATCGAGGCTTCTTCCATTCGTTCGAGTGAACTCAGCTTGCAAACTTTTGGTTTGGACTGTTCTGGATTTGAAAGACGTAACACGACAATTCTGGGGAGAATTGTACAGCGCATGCGCCGGCATCAAATGACAGGATTTCGATTGTCGGGGCCCGTCATTCTCCCGGTTTTGTCGTCTACGACAAACCTACATTTTACGTTGTTTTCGCCGCCACCACTAAACACGAATCCAACACTAACACACAATGAGCATGGAAGTAATGAAAAATACAATATCTAGACTACCAATATAATATGGCAGGAACTTGATGGTTAATTTTCTCTCAAGTTCATTCATATATGTCAGGAATAAACTAGTGTACCTGTTTAGGATTTGGAGGTTATGTATATAATGAGGTTACATGGATTGTCACGAAAAATTTATTATTTATCCATAGGACGTTACAATTGCCAAACATTTCCCATTCCGAATATAAACAAAATAAATATGTTATAGTAAAATATCGGGGTTTTCTAGCAAGCTATAGTTTTCTTTGGAGATAGACAAATAGTGCATATCCGTATGATACAATGAGATTTCATGTGTTATTATGTATTTACCATTTTGTAATCCTAATAAAAGCAAAAATAGGGTCAGAGATACACAGATGTTCCATAAAAGCTTTTAGATCCTGTTAGAGGTATTCAGTTCCAAATAGTTCTTAATTTTAACGTACGCTTTCAATTGTACGACATGCAAAACTCATTTTTCTGAAGATAAATTATTTCCTTTTGACGATTAAGTTTACGCACTATGACAATTGACTTTCCGTCTTGCAAAAACTCTCTAGTGTTGCCACATCTGCTGAATTCCCGCCGTTTCAGCAGTTTCAGCTTCAGCATTTTAGATTTTTTGACACGTGAGAATTCAAGATTGAATGTTGATACTCTAGCTGCAGCATTTACGGTAAAATTCAATATGAAGGATGTTTCTTGCTCCCAAATTTCCAATAAATTGTTAGAAATTCATATATTGAGAAAAAATGCTAATTCAATGAAAAATACCCATTGAATTAAATTATGAAAAAGGATGTAAACATAATTAGTGAATTTTGTGTGAATTAATACAACATTTAATTTACTTACGTTGTACTTTTTTCTTACATTTTTTCATCTTTTTTCATTGTAAAAAAATTGTTCAGCTTACATGACTGTGGAGTCTAATTTTTTAAATGCCATGTAGATGAATCTTTATGAAGCTTTGCTTCGGAATTTCTGACTACAATTTGTCTGAACCATCACACTGAGTGATCCGCTCACTGTTTCTTTTGCCCTAAGAGTATTTTACTGAAGACAATACTCCTAAGACATTGCTTCAAGAATAGAACTCAATGCGTGCTTTAATTTAAACAAATATAAAGAAGCAAAAAGTATTTTCATTTATCCTGATATACGGGTTAATTATACATGAGGCAGAAGCAATGGGGCTGGAAGTTAAGGGAAATATTGGAAATTATTGTGTTTAAAAAATAATCCTTTCTGTGTTTTTCATCTCATTTACCGTGAAATTTTGGCGAGTTTTGACTAGTTGTACTTTAAAAGCTGTGAGTATGATGTGGTGACTACGAACACAATATCTGTACATAAGACACCGTTCAAGGTTACTGATATTTATTAGCTTTCTTACTCTATTTGAGGAGTTCAGAGCAAAAAGAGTAAGAGAGCATTTTTGGGAGATTTTGAGTTTAGAGTAAGAGTTGAAATTCCATTTTAAATCCTGTTTAATGGGTATTCAAATACCTCAAAAAGTTACTGCATTCAAGCAGTAGAAAGAAAATGCATTCCATAGCAATTTCTGTAATGTCTCTACTTTGAACTCAAGTTTTTCATTACCACATTTACTGCACTTATATCCTGTGTGCTACATTCATTTTAACCTTTCATTCTTGCAGTTCCTATTTGTTAATGGTGTTTCTTATTTGCCCCCAATGTTTTCCCGTTGGAAGAGAAAAAGTAAGACATGGATTTATTTGTTTTAACTGGAACAAAATAATCTCCAGAATTATATCCAGCCACCATGACCTTCACATACCACAATTTTAATATCTGTTCCCCTGTTTTATAAAACAAAATTTTTGATTTTATGCTAAACCCCTCGTGATGGCAATGACAGACTGGGGTCCGACTAGGGTTGTAGCGCCAGGAAAGAGGGAGAAAGATTGAAAGGGAAATAAACAGTGAAAGATATAGGTGCATTAAGAGCACTCTTATCATTATTTATTGGCAGTGAGAATTATAAAAATTCAAAATACATTAAAAAACAGTCTTTAACCTTTAAGTGGAAATGTCAAATTAATATTTGTTGAAATTACGTTTCGTGAAATGATTCTTTTACATCTTCTGGTATTACAATGAAATAACATACTTCAACTACAAAAAAAACATAATGCCATTACATTGGTATTGTGAACACTCAAATAATTCTAAAATGTGAAAATTCAAAGTAAAACAAAGCAAACACTAGAAAGATTTTTAATTATTATTTTATGGACCACGAATTTTTTTTTAAAACGTATGACAAATTCACGTGCTAATGAAAAAAAAAACTTTAGCACATGGATTATATATAGACTAATTGGTGTCAATGTTAACATATTAAAAAATAAATCATATAATGGTAAAGGAGAAACACTTTAAAATCTCCCTTTTGTTAGGGGCATATTAACATCAGAAAGCCAGTAGAGGAATGACTGGAGTAAGTTATATGAGAGAAAAGGAAGGAAAGATAAGGAAATAGGGACGCCAGGGACAGGCATGAAGAATAAATGCCAGAGTGTATAAAAGAAAATTTTATAAAAGAATGTTTTATAAAATGACTGATTGATTCAAAAATAAATCAGGGACATCAGTTATAAAATTGAAAGCATTATGTTACGTATGAAAAATAAACGTACAGCTTTCTAATGACTACATTAAAGGAATGTTTTAATTTTTATTTATAAATAATGAAAGAATAAATAACCCAACACATAATGAAAGGATAATAATCACAATATATCACTTGAATTATATAAAGACAATCATTCAAGATAACATATCCAAAGAGAAAGTGTGTGAGGTAGCTACGGAGGATAGAAGTCAAACCAGGAGATTGAGAGTTGTGTGGAGTGAGAAGAAGAAGAGCAAGAGGAAACTACGGAGGATAGAGGTCAAAGCAGGTTAGGTTAATTGATTGATTTGATTTTTTCGTGTTTCCGGGCGCGTCAACTGCTTCGGTCAATAGTCCCGTCAGCGTAGCGCATGTTTTTTTCTCGGGAGATGGCAGTGATCTTCCACCGCTGGATGGCGAGATCCGGCACTGACCTACCGTGGCTAGTGGGGTTTCCCCCTAACCAGAACTCTCCCACCAGCGGGGCACCGCCCCAACCGGGACGAGCTCTAAACTCCCGACCGGTCTCCCGGAATATGTGATAGTGTAGTGCTTGTTAGTGTAAGTCTGTGTGTGTGTATAAGGGGAGAGGATAGGGCAAGGAAGAGGAAGGAAAGATCGCGCGCGGTCGGAGGCCCGTTTGGTAGGGTACTGCTCCGGCATTCGCCTGGTGTTGATCGGAGAAACCACGGAAAACTACCGATCAGAGCAGGCGGCCGCTAGAATTCTCATCCAGACAGCGACTGAATTCGACCTAGCTGAAAAAGCTAGTGTCGAAACTCCTGCCGCCGTCAGGACTCGAACCTAGGACCTCCCGGTCAGAGGCGCTGCAGTAACATCAGTTGATGCACTGAGGTACCGCTACCGGTAGGGTATTAGGAGTACCGAGAGTTATGTGGAGTAAGAAGAAGAAGAGTGAGGGGAGGATAGAGGTCAAACCAGGGGATTAGGAGGACCGAGAGTTGTGACGTGTGAGAATAAGAAGAAGAGAGCGCTTACCTTGAGCAGAGAGCGACATGCGCGCTCCATGGACTTGTCTCTGTGCGTCGAGGGCGACGCTGCCGGGTCCCAGAGCCTCGGTTGCCGCTGGGACTTTCCACGATGGCCTTTTTTCCAATTGCGACGATTCAGTTGGTAGCTCATAGTCGCCCGCTCTCCGCCTCCGAACCAAGCGACAGAATCAACCTGCTTTTTGTGTTTGTTTTTTCGTGCAAGCTGTGAACGCATTCAGTTGCAAAAAAGTTATCGTTTGACGAGGAATTCATAAATCCAATAAGAATTACGCAAACTTTATTAGTCTAATTGCAAAACGTACTCAATGGCTTTGATGATAAGTGTAGGTGAATATTGGTTTCATTTTGTTGATCTCTGGGAAATAAATATTCCAGAATACGCGTGTTTATCTTCTTGTTTTATATATTCTCTACTTTTCTTTCGGTACTATGAATAGAACTCTATTACTCACTATTTCTTAATAGTTTAGTCTCGTCACTGATGTTGAGGATAATCAATAACAAGCATTACAAAATAATCGAGCCTTCTAAACAGATTTTCTTGAAATTTGTATTCAGGTACCATGCCATAAATAGCGTTTTCGTCTTTTTGATGCCATGATGTCTTTCACAAAATAGTACACTTTTCGATAGAATTCATTATAAAATCTACTTAAGATATTTATTGTGTACTCTTTCATTGCTAGCGCGAATGGATAATTTTCATGGAATAAATATATATATGAAAAGGATCACGGCCTACTCTATATAAGCACAGTTTTACTGCATTTATTATCTTTGATCGACAAATGGTTTTGTTGGCTTTCCTTGAACTAATTTTATACATAATAGTATTAATGAAGTTGACCACTGAGGAAAGAAATTCTTTATATTTACTCACTTTTAAAGTTTCTAAAGCATTGTAATTGTTTTCAAATATTTACAATCTCAAAATCAGGTTTTTTACAGTATTCGTCGAAAAACGAATCAACAATGATTGACTTTTAAAATATTGCGAATTCAACAGAAATTAAAATGGCATAACCTAACTTGTTTTGGAATAAAATTTCATCCATTAAAATCCTACGGATTGCATTAATATGGCTTTAAAAATAAAATGATGGTGAAGTACAAATCGCTTTCAAAAAAGTTCTAAAAATGTCACTATCGTAAAGGAATGACGAATAGAAGAAAAAGTGTGATCCCTGTGCTAGTACGCTGCAATTGGAGCCGGTGCAGAGCTGGCTACAATTCCGGGTCCAAAATAATTTCGATTAATCACGCATTAACCACTTTTCGTTGAAGTATTTCGTTTTTAAGACCATAGATGAAGCGACGTAATCGTAAAAATCAGATTAAAAATTCTTCCCTCTCGGGATTTTGTTGGCACATAGGCGGCCAAAATTTATTCAAATTTGGCGCCGTACTTGGAATTCAATCATTTATAGCAATTCTTTGGTACTAATTAACGGAAAAAGGCATACCCATTTCTGTTACCTACATACGTCTCGCGTTGGACGCGATTAAGACAATACATTATTCGTATAAAACTCTTTGGAACCGCTGAACTACTTTGAAATTAACCAGTAATGAACAGAGAGATAATATTGCATATTGTCGCAATTTCGCGGGATCTTTGCCTCCTAATTAAGACGCGACGCGATCACATTGTTTGAAGATCAAGAAGCCAAGCGGTTCCTTGTCTGACACGCCGCTGTAAGGATCTAAGCAATTAGTTAAGTTTTACGTTGGCAGTGCGTCTAGTTCACATCATTGCATGCTCCGTGACCAGCGTTTTGGCGCGCAGGTTCTGCATAACATTTATCACGCCCGAATTATGAAAGAAAACCATTTTCTTTTTGCCCAGATAAGGTAATGCTGACAACTTCTTCAATACTCAATCATTTTTACGCTCAGGTAATCTAATAGTTCTTAACTAATGGGCTTTCAGAATTTTCCCTTGTGTCAAGGGAGTAAAAAGGCGGCAGAAATCTGGTTTTCAACACGAAACATCTTCAGATGCTCTCCAAAAAGTCTCAAGCTATTTGGGAGCATCAACAGACTTTATTCGTTGCTCTTTACATTTCATAATGAAAGACCCTTTACTCGTGTCAATTTGATAAAAGAAGATTCGTGGTCTCAATATTAAGAAATCGACTGTTATGAAATACAAAATAAACAAAACATGAACAACGTACTACAAAGCGGAATATAATTTACCTCCAAAACTAATGGGGAATAGTGTTTCTCATTTAAAGTTCCATTCTTGAAAAATTCATTATTGTTCTTCACGTGATCATTTTCCCTCAGACTTTGGATAATTATTGTGTCGTACTGTTTTCTGTTTATTTGATAGGCTTTCTGATAAGTTTGTTCTGCATTTTCGAATGCTAATAATTCTTGTAAAATCATTCATTCGCAAAGATCCCCTTTAGGTTACAATACATACAAGTATAAAGATGTTTGTGTCATGTTGTTTGGTCCATTTGAAATTATCCGTACAAAAAGTTTAAACATCAGATTTGCAGCCGATTTTGAGACTATCTTCTGGTTAATATTGCCCTTTATTTACCAAACATTTCATAAAAATACTAATATTTTTACTTTTTCGCCCTTATTTCGTAATAAGAAAAAGCATTATAATCGTGCGTTGGGAAACGCCGAATTTTGGCGGCGATGTAGGATTGCTGCGAAAAAATAGCTTCCAGATTTCAAAATTCATAATCTAGTGGTGCTACAGAATAGCACAGAGTTTCTTGTACTTGTTTGTTTCATATATTTAATCGGAGCTAGTTTTTCGATTTTGCACCATTCTCCTCCCAGCTGAAATATACCGCCGCCCAAAGTTTATTTTTTCAAATTTTTGTTTCAATTTTTCGATCCCCTAATGGTAGAATTGAAATCTGACTCTAAGAATATAGTAGAAAAGAGTAAAATAAAATATAAAAGAGAAATACATGGTCATATAAAGAAATTTTCGTTCAAAAATTCGGCGCGGTTTTTGAGAAAATGTCGTTTAAACGTATCTGTAAGTGTGATATTGATGCTCTTTCTTCCAGAGAGTTTCGAGTTTTCGAGAAATTTCATTGGAAATCATTTGAAGCATTTCTACGCACAAATGCAATAATTTATTGAAATACTACTCTTTACCTCTTTGTGAATTAATAATAATACGAAATACAAATATTCCCGTTGATTAATATTTATCTTTATTTTTGGCTAGCTCAGTTTTTAATCTTTACACCCAACAATACTCTCAATTTTGGGTTCGCAATTTACTAATCGCGCAACTTTTCGTGAACGATGGATTAAAGAAATGCGGGTGGAGTGAAGGTATTAGTTACCAAGTCGGCCACTAGAGTATTTACAGTAATGCCAACCTCTGGAAAATCAAAGTCAAACCTGCTACGTGTGCGGCCAGGTCATCGCTCTGGGTAGACAACAGCAGGAACACTACATAGAAGTTTTAAGTACCTCCCTTGAAGGACCTGGAGCTGCCTCAGCCATTTCTTTACATAATGGTAAAAAAGCTGAACAGATGTTCTCGACTATGAAAGCAACTAGCTTTGACGACAGTACCGGCAACGTATAAGCGACTCGGACAGTTCTCTCGCCACGTGTTGAATGTCATGTGACCTGCTCTGATGCAATCAGCATGCTAGGGTTTGTTTACTTTCTTACAGCCAGGGTTCAGCGTTGTCGCAACGTCATGTCTCTCATGAAGTTGCGGAGGCGATATGGTTCGGCTGTGGCAAAGGTGACGAACATGATGTCAAGTCGTGTCGTCGCCTGTCAGTAAGTGTAAATGTTTGGAGATTTAATTTATCTGTTATGTACGTGATGTCATTAGCGTAGTAATGTGTGGCAACAGTGCATCTGTCAGAGTCGTTTATACGCTGCCGGTACTGTAGCTTCTGATTCGCGCCAATGAAGTTTTAATGCTTGGAATGTTGTCATCAGTGCTCTCTGTGAGCTTTTGACTTCAACTGTTTATTGCTCAAGGGAGGGGTGAGCAGGGTCATTGTTGAAGAAATGTTGCGAGAGTTGTTATTCCATGTCCTCAGGGCTTCTTTAATTACTTACTTGCATCAGACAGCTCATACGAGAATTCGGCTTGTAAAATAAAATTTCTAATATTTGGGAAAAATTGTTATTGGTGGCTAAATCCCATGATACATTATATTACGAAATAACAACACGAACATTTATTATTATTATTATTATTATTATTATTATTATTACAGTAGCGCAACAATGCCTACTGTTGTTTAATGAGAGAATCTTTTCTGATTTGATTTTAGAATACACGACATATTTATCCTGATTTCAAACACTTGGTAAACATTTATCGAATAAAATGAATACTCACACAATCACTATACTTACAAATATTCTATTCATGCCTGCTCGGATCTTCGATATTTGAAGGATGAAAGTTATCTGCACTTAATTATGTTTACTTTCCTGTGGTAGATGTTCAGCGCACTGGGCCGTTGGTCCTGGGTTCTCGAACAAGGTCTCCTTCCTGGCTGCGACTCCATTCCTTCCGTGTTCTTATGTTCCGTAAATTAATGCTCTTTTAATTTCTCCATTAAAATATCGTCTATCGCAGTTTCTATGGACTTATCATTTCGCGTTGCTACCTTCTTTTTAGCACATCATTACTCGTTCCATGCCCATAACTGCATATTCAAGCACATCAGCTCTCGCTCGCGGTTTTCATTCATCTGATGATCTTCTGTCCTCAATAATGTTCTTCTAACGATCGTGTACTGTCTCTATTGTTGTAATAGCATTTCAATGCTATGCTGTCCTCCTCTCATTGCACATCACTAATCTCTTTATTATTTAAATATTGTCCCATTAAATGCCCGTGTATTATAACATATTCTTCAAATAATCAACCATATCGTAGCAACGTCACTTTTCCTCTTGATTTCCCTAACTATACGAGTTTATCGTCGAATTTTGTAATTTTGTTATAAATATATACCAATAAAAGTGAATTTAACGACGGAAACCGACATCGATACCACAAAAAGTAGCGTATGAATAGATATGAAATATTATAGGCTATTCTTCAGGATTGCCGCAGTGTCCTTGCAATGTTCGGTAAAGATAAACACAACACAAACGCGGAAAATAAATAATTTAAATAATATGTTTGTAATAAATAATATGCACCGCGACCATTTGTCGCTTCTCGCTGAGAGCACTTGGTTCCTAGTATATTCCGCCAGAGCCCAGTAGTGCTGCAGCAAAACTGGTACCTAACTTATTCGCTAGAGGGCAGTAGGGGTGCATAATTGTAAAATATAATGAAAGAAAATTATGGTATTTTATTAAAATTTGAATCAATTACGTTAAAAAAAATAATATGAAACACCGTGGTTTATATATTATTGATTTTTTCTCTCATTCGCAATGATTGAACATGAAGAAAGCCCGGGCAACGCTGGGTATTTTGCTAGTAGCTTATAAAAATGTCATAGAGATCACATAAATCGTCTCATTATTGAAATCGGTGGTGACGTAAATATTAACGGCCTGCGAGATATTTAAAAAAATACACATATGTATTTTTTTAAAAACAGAAGAATACATCAAAATTGCATTTGTCATGCTATTTAGTTCATTTAACACTACCCGTTAACACATTTTCTCTCACCTTCAGTTGAACTGGATTTATTTCCCACCTAGTTGAGCGCTCCATGGCATTGAAGTGAATACTTCAATGATTGAAGTGAAGGCTTACAACTGAGGCTTCTTTAAACTCAAGAATGCTTCAGCCAACCTCCAGTGAAGCATGTGACAACTTAATTTTAACCCCAAATCATTTGGTGTATGGTCACACCCTTAAGAACCCAACGCACCTGCTGACAACGTAACTCCTACGCATCTGCTCATTGGTCCAAAAAGAACGAATTAGCCGTAATTTGGAAATACTGGTCACGCAACTACCTCCACACTTTGCAGCGGAGCGTTAAATGAAGAAACGAGTCCCCGCCATTACAAACTAATGATTTAATTGTCTGACCCGAGGAAACTTCCCCATCTTTTTGGAAATTAAGAATTATTAAGAGGGTTTTCGCCGATCAGGTTATAGAGCGATTTTCCTAAGGATGAGCCGAAGTGACAGCTAGTGCTGGCAACATAACTGAAGGTTCTCTGCTCGTCGTGCCCTCAAGCCCAATGGACTCCCATCCTGCATTTGTTCGTTTGCTGTTGGCTAACTTGTAAATGGCTTCGATGCTTCCTTTCGTGACGTTCTATTCCGACAAAAATATAGTGCGCCGCGAGAAATAACTGAAATTAGGAAGTGCAGTGTTATGTGCTCTTCTGTAAAAATTCTTTTTTCCTTTATATATTATATTGAATTTGCTTTTTGTGTGATAAATATTATGTTTATTTTAAAACCGAGACTTGAATGCGAGATGCGTACCGATGCACGTAGTTCCGGCCTTTGTGCTGTGTGGCGAGCTTGCTATTTAATTTCGTGGCAGTTTTCTTTTACTGCTTGTGAGAGCATGTTAAGAGATTTTCCACATATGTAGTTAAATTTAATTATTCCCCAGACTCGCGTACGTGCGTATACATCAGCGAAACTCTTAGACTTCTGGATAGTGATGTCTTCTCAGGAGCCATAACCAAACACTTTACGAAGGGGCTGAACAGCTGTCGCGGCGGAGGGATACTTCTCTGATATACATGTGATGTTCACTTGTCTTCGCCAACTGTCACTTTGGCTCATCCTTAGGAAAATCGCTCTATATAATGATTAGGACGGTTGTTGTGCGCGCTAGCCAAGGTTTGCTACTGCACCCGGTGCAACAATTGTGCATTTTGGCTAGATCCGGCACTGCTTGAGCCCCATCCATGGTAGCTCTCCTTATCTGCAGTACGCTGAAATACACGTGCACTGTTCGATAATTCCTTAAAAAGTGCTTTTGTTTAGTATAGGGCTTGTTTGGCATCGCTCTTGCAACAGGGAGGTCAAGCTTTTGTTTATAGTAACCTTTCATGGGATTTTTTAAAATTTGTTTCGTCCACAACATGACGCAATGCGTCTCCAAGCCCCTTAAGGGGCGTTGAGTGCTTGGCGCTGGAGAGTAATCCTCCATTAATTTGCGCTCTTGGGAAGTAATCCTCTATTAACCTTATGTCATGTCACGTCACGTCGCAGTCAGTTGTCAAGAGGACCGCCAGGTAGCATCTCCGCGTACGCGCCTCCTGCTACGCGATCCTGCGTCACTACCCAGCGGCCAGAATTGGGAAGGAATATGGATAGGGGTACGGTTTAGGACACTTCACGGGGGCTGGGGTCCTTGTGAAGCAGCCGAACTCGTTTTGTTGGAACAAATTTCACATGAGATTCGACGGGAATCGAACTCGGACCTCAGTGGTGAAAGGATAGCGACTTCGCTATGTGCCACGAGCGGGCCTTTTAAAAGAAATATTTCAATTTGGAATATTTACTGCTACTCATGTAATGTAATTTCTTGTAGTCCCCGTTACTGCTTAGTCTTAAGAATATGTAATATGAAGAAGTTCTGCAGAAATTCTAGCCAGAGAGACTGCCTGTGTACGAGTATTGTTTTAGATTATAACTGTATTTAATCTGTAGAATTAGAATAGTAGGTTGAAATAGACGAGTATTTCCACAAGTCTTAACTGTTCTTCCAATGAACAAACACTACTGGCACTAGCTAAGTCGGCTCTAAAAGTCACACCAGGAGCGGTAGCCCAGAGCAACAACTGATGTCACTGCAGTGCCTCTGACTGGGAGGTCCAAGGTTCCCACTCCTCACGGCGGCACGATTTTCGATTCTAGCTTTCCAGCTAGGTCGAATTCAGTTGCTTTCTGCAGGAGAATTCTAGCAGCCGGCGGCTCTGATCGGTAGTTTTCCGTGGTTTCTCCGATCAACACCAGGTGAATGCCTGAGCAGTACCCTAACAAACGGGCCACGGACCGCGCGCGATCTGTCATTCCTCTTCCTTGTCCTATCCTCTCTCCTTCACACACACACTTACACTAACATGCACTACACTACCACATATTCCGGGAGATCGGTCGGGAGCTCGGAGCTTGTCCCGGCTGGGGCGGTGCCCTGCAGGTGGGAGAGTCCTGGTTAGGGGGAAACCCCACTAGCCGACGGTAGGTCGGTACCTGATCTCGCCATCCGGCGGGGGAAGGTCACCGCCATCTCCCGAGGAAAAACATACACTACACTTACGGGACTAATGACTGAAGCTGTTGACGCGCCCGGAATCACTAACAACCAACCAACCAACCATCTAAAAGTCGCGGGTTCGAATCCCGCCCCAGGCATGGGTATTTGTGCGTGTTCATGTCGTCCATACGTGTTATTCCTACAGTTCCCCCTACAGTTAAAAAAATCAAAGTGGTCGCTATATGACCAAGATGTTTAAAAGCGACCTAAAACACACACACACAAAAAAAAAATTTCCGCCGACGGTAGTTGAACTGGATTTCCGGCTAGTTGGGCGCTCTATGCCGTTACGGACGATATCCACCCCGTTGCTATTCATTTTTCTGAAAGCAACTTTCCACACATTAATTTTTTCGAATTGGATACTTTTCCATTTCATCCTATTTATTTTGCTTACCCATGACACATACCCGTTCGATTCACAAGAACGATCCGTTTATTCGGTCCTCCTGGTGTTAGCACGTGGTCTGGGAGGTCGAAAACGTTTTATTAGGGCCTGGGTACATACAATAAACTTAAAGAAAAAATGACCTTTTTCTAGTAAAATATATTTTTCTAGTATTTTTCGCCTAATTTTGCGTAAAATATAGACAATTTTTAAACAATTGTTTTTCAAAAACTGTTCCAAATTTTTTTTTCAAATTCTTTTACGAATACACTAAAATACGCATATGCAATTGAAGAGATCCGATTTTTGGCAAATTATTCGTATGTTTGAAAATTTAAAAAATGTAACTCTAAACAAATTAAATGTGATTGTGATTTTTAAGCAGCACATACTTTCTCGCCCTTAGTAACTGTTACGTACTCTTATTATACAGCAATGTCGTCCGAATAAATACATATCAGCCATCAGTTTTGTACAGCCAGTCTACAATGCATTCTAGCGGGATATGGTACAACTCATTGCAAATCTTAGAACATTAAGTGCGAAAACTAATATTTTCAAGCAATACATATTCGCGGCAATTAAAACTGCTTCATACAATTATATTATGTCAACAAAGAGACAAAGAGACAAAATCCAACTGAAGACTGGTGGTGCAGAATGCCATTGTCGCATTCCAATCAAATATTTCCTGAAGGCTACAAACTGAAGAACAAGAGACAAGAATTTGCAAAATTACGTTTAAAAAATATTTGATTTTTTAAAAAAGGAAATGACCTTTTTAAAGAACTGAATTTTTTTAAACATATTTCATTTAACAAAAATACTTCATCATTAAAATCGTACTTTTGGAATGTTAATTTTGTTGTTTGCAATTTCCGAAAATATATTGAGTTCCCCGAAAATGGGACCAGCGCGAATTCCTTTCCTTCTTTACATACGAAAAAATTATATATATATATATATATATATATATATATATATATATATAGAGAGAGAGAGAGAGAGAAGAGAGAGAGAATATTAGTGTTTCCATATATTTTGCTTAAACAAAGGCAAATTATATTTTTTCAATAAGGTTCCAAATTTTTTCCTTCTGATAGAGTAAAGGACGTTTAAGAAAATGGCACGTTCCGTTTTCATTGAATTCTGAATTTTCGAAAATTACAACGGTTACAAATAAGAGGAAAAAATTCAAAAAATGTCAAATCAGATACTTTGACATCTCTGGAGATGATTCCTATTCTAAGAATTATTACTAGGTAACACACCTAATAGTCACCTAATGACCACCTTTCCAGACCATCCATAACAAATAAGAACGTAGTTGTAAACAGATAATGGCAGATAAATATCGTATTAGAAAGAATATAATTGTAAAACTATCACAATACGAAAATTATATTTATTTTTACATTAACCTATTAACTAAAATAAAAATTAAAAAATCGTAGTAATGAACAACATTATTTATCATATTTGTGTATTTAAAAAGAAGTACAAATCGCGAACACAATTCTAATTTACTGTACATATGTTGTCATTTCCGTGGTAAAATTGTCTTGACATTAACACAAATGATGACAAATGATTTCAATGCCCACTGAAATTAAATTCCGCACCTGAAGGACAACGTTCTTCCAATTCAGCGAGAATATTGAGTGAGAAACCTGCAACAGTAGTAGACGAAACATGCTCCTGGCAGGTGCAGTTCCCAAGACAAAAGGCGGAGAATATTTAGTGAGAAACCTGCAGCAGTTGTAGACGAAACATGCTCCTGGCAGGTGCAGTTCCCAAGACAAAAGGCATTTAGTGAGAAACCTGCAGCAGTTGTAGACGAAACATGCTCCTGGCAGGTGCAGTTCCCAAGACGAAAGGCGGAGAATATTTAGTGAGAAACCTGCAGCAGTAGTAGACGAAACATGCTCCTGGCAGGTGCTTCCCATGCTCCTGGCAGGTGCGGTTCCCAGGACGGAGCGTGGTCAGGCCTTCTTGGACGGCCGCGGGTTGATGGAGCGCCGGTTGAGGGCGCAGGCGGCGGGCGCCGAGGGGCGCTGCTGGGGGCCGGGCGCCGTGCCGCAGGGGCGCCGTCCGAGACAGCGGCGGCCACGGGCCCCGCGAAGGGCGCCTGCGGGGCGAAGGACCCCGGGCGCGGCCTACACCCAGGCAGCGCGCACTCGTCGAAAGGGCCTAAGGGCTCCTGTGAAGGCATACGCCTGCGGAACGGGATGCGGTGCCATAGCAGGACCTGCTTGTAGTATGGATGTATACACAGGTGCAAAAGGCATTATGGACCCACCACCCATTGAATGGACGTCGAAGGGTTTTGAGATAGAACCAGTGGTTCCGTTTGGTGCGGGAACGGACACCGCATTGGAGACGGGCTTAGAAACGGATTTCCCAATGGACGCATTTGAGCGTCTAACGGGTTTGCAGGCCGATTGGCCGGGAGGCGGGCAGACAAGCTGCGGAGACCCAGGGCAGAATGTGGCTTCGGGCGTTGAGTGAGGGGCGTCGGGCGGCTCTGCCCCACTCGGGTGGCGCGCAGGCGCAGTGGGCTCACTGAGCGACTCAGCCCGCGTGGGGGGAGAGGGGCCCGGGGGCGCGCGGGGGGAGGGCGGGCTGGGTGCAGTCGGAGCGGGGGCCGGAGGCGAGGGCGGGTAGAAGCGGGCTGCGGGGGCGAGGGCGGGCTGGTCGAAATGGAAGCGGGGTGCGGTGGCGAGGGCGGGCTGGGCGTAATGGAAGCGGGGTGCGGGGGCGAGGGCGGGCTAGAAGCGGGGTGCGGGGGCGAGGACGGGCTGGGCGTAATGGAAGCGCGGGCCGGAGGTGGGGGCGCGCCACTCGCAATGGGCGTGGCGGTGGGCGGGAGGTCCGACGGGGGTGCGGGGAAGGGGGCGAGGAGGGGGCCGGGGTAGCCGGGGCAGACCTGGAAGAACATGGAGCCGCAGGGGAGGGCGCCCGCGGGGAGGAGGAAGCTGAAGGGCTGCTGGGAGCCGGCGCCGCCGGGGAAGCCGGCGGCCGAGGGCTCGGGGGCGGGGGCGGGCGGGGGCGGGGATGCGGGCGGGGCGTGGTCTCGGGTGCTGGGGTGGGCGTGGCGGCGGGTGGAGGGTCCTCGCCCCGGGGCGGGCGAGGCAGTCCCGCGGGCGCCCGGGCGGGCGGGCACTCCCGCGAGGGGCAGCGACCCGTGCCCGCTGAGTCCAGAGTGGCCCTGGGGGCACACAAGCCACGTCGGTGTCTTCAAGACATCCATGCTTTTATATTATTACATTTATTATATATTATTATACATCGATATCTCAAGCCGACTATTGTAAACATGAATGAATTTAACATCGATTTCTTGTTTTTTAATTTTTTAAACATCGATGACTTTAACATTTCTGTTTTAAAGTCCATTATAACATCGATATCTCAAGCCGACTATTGTAAACATATATGAATTTAATTTTTTAATTATATGAATTTAACATCTTAAGTATTTTTTTAAAATCATTTAATTTAACATTGATTGTTTGAAACCGAATCTTTTAATATCCATATTTTGTAAGCAATATTTTTACATAGTCGATATTATTAAAATGAAAATCAATCACCAGAAATTCCTATTATAATTTTCAGGTCTCCACTAATTAAATTTTTTAAAAATAAAATCTTCAATAAAGAAGCTTATGTTATAAAAGGATTAAATCAGATAAACTAAATTTCGTTAATTATCCTAATGATATTTTCATTTTATCAGTGAAATATCAAGTTAATATTTAGTTAAGAAATATGTACATAAATAGTACACACATAGTTAAATAATATGTACATAAATTTACATCAACAAAATTAAGTAAAAAATACAATTATACCAGTACACCGAACATTAAAAGATTCCAAAGATTTCAGTCAACAAAAAGCCTTCAAACAAAAGGAACCAACTCTTTTCGCCGCGCAATCATTAGTACCATCATAACGCCCTTGGTGCAAAAATAACGACTTTGAAAGTCAATTTAGCTATACATTAAGATTCCTTTCGCGCATCATAGCTTTCGTGAATATTTAAGACTATTTCAACGAGAAAACAGTAATGTAAAAAACTCTTATTCACAATGAACCACGTAATGACGAGCACGATTTTTATTAATTGCTTGCGCGACGCTCAGACGGTTGTACCTGAGAGAGCGCAAGTTGTCCTCGACTAAGGAAATCCGCAGCGCGGCAATCTCCGCCGAGACATCCAGCGGCGGGGCGGAGAGGGAAACGAGCGACGGCGGGCGAGAGGAGCTCCGCGGAGGACACCCCAGCGCCCCCACGCGCGCCTCCACGGCGCCCATGCGCTCCTCCAGCAGCCCCAAGCGCTCGCCCTGCTCCTCCAGCCAGCGCTGCACCTGCCGACACACGCACACACCGCTCCACTCGCTGCCAGGCGAAAGCAACATACCCCTCCAGCAGCCCCAAGCGCCGCCCTGCTCCTCCAGCCAGCGCTGCACCTGCCGCACGCACACACCGCTCCACTCGCTGCCAGGCGAAAGCAACATATGCGCTCCTCCAGCAGCCCCAAGCGCTCGCCCTGCTCCTCCAGCCAGCGCTGCACCTGCCGCACACACGCACACACCGCTCCACTCGCTGCCAGGCGAAAGCAACATACCCGCCTTCATCCATTATATTAGCGTTCCGCAGCAGCCCAATGCGCCCTGCTCCTCCAGCCCGCGCTGCACCTGTCGCACACGCCTACCTTTCTTTCATCCACACGTTACGATCGGTACAAAAAATGTGTTAATATTGATGTTTTGGTTGCCTCCTTTGTGTCTTGTATTGAAAAATATATTAGAAATTGGACTCTCCTCTGAGACAACCCTTCAAAAAATTTTAGTAGGAGTTTTTGACCAATTCTTGTTTCTTTATTTATTACTGATATAGTAATCATCGCGTTCATTAAAGTTGATTCGTTCGGAGCATATGCTTTTTTTCGTGACGTCAAACAAAATGAAGTTTCAGAAGTACTTCCATGGTGAAATATTTAATAGTAGGGGAAACTCATGTGGCAACAAGTTCATTTGATCAACTCTGTCAACAGTGTTATGGGATCAAATACAGCATTCATGACATTTTAGGTATTTGTAAAGTACATGTGGAATTAGACAGCTTTGCTCGTTGTGTCCAGAATGCGTACTTCTTGATCGTTGTGGCATCGTACAGGTGCACTCTACTGAATATTCTTTTTGGATCTACAATGTGAGTATTAACCATCATAATCATAAACTGGCGGTTAAAACGAAATTCTTTTCCCTGTGTAGTATTTACAAAGTATATTTCTACATTTTAAGGAAATGAAAACAATTCCTTTTTATATGCGGTACAATTTTTATTGATCGTTTTATATAATTGTAATGAAATTACTTTTATAATGGATCACATGTGGTGTGACTTTAGAAAAAACTTTTTTGAGATTGTGAGACTACTAATGATTCACATTCCGAAGATGGATTAATACAATGTGCCTATATACGATTCCGCCTGAATCTAAGCCCAGGAGCTTCTACAATTTGAACAAGTCTGTCAATTGAGCTATGGAATCAAACATAGCATTCATGACAATGTACTTGTAAGAAAAATACATTTGACGTATGTATTTGCATATATGTTAATTAATATTTAAAAGTTCACAACCAACCATTTAATCAGACTTAACATTTATCTAAGTTTTTAATTAAAGTAAATGAATGTAACTTCATTATCTGTGCACGTCTTCTAGATTTCAGTGGGAAATATAGTTATTCAAATTATCGTTTCCATGTTGTCGCGGCAGGAAGTAACATTCCTTGACGAAGGACATGATGAGGGATAAGATCCCAAATTTATTGTTTTGCCCTCGAAAATAGATTTGATTACATTGGATCGAATGCTTTTGTTTATTATCCTTGCAAAAAACGCTCTTTTTTCTGTATTCAAAATTCCATTAGTATATGGCTTAGCAATGGAATCACAGAATTTTGAAAACGTGCACAGAATTCACTTCTCCCCATAGCATGTCACACAGTTTTTAACGGTTTTGACGTAAAATTAATAAATAAATGAAAGAAGTACAATTAGAATTCCTATGGATTCCACAACAGTGACTTCAAGGTGTATTTTATTTTAATTTATTAATTGGTAGTTTTCAAAACTGTAATTACTGAATTATATGTACGGTTCATTATTTTAGCAACAGCATTAAAAGTTATTACCAAGTTAGAGGAATTTCTTCCACTAGATTTTAGATTCGGATTAGATTAAATTAGAATATATTATACATCTAGCATCATGTAATTCAGTCAACATGATCCTTTATTCTCTTCCAGATCAGGTGTTTAGTTTAAAAAAGCTGCATATCCCAAAACAAATTTCGAATATTATGAAGAAATTTAAAATACGCTTTCCCTCTTTTAACACGTCCCATTTACATTCAAACCATACAATTGTAGGTTAATAAACAGGCAAAATTGAAATCTTAAATTAAACAAGAACTGCAAAGCAGAATACATTTGTTGTGGAAAGTTAATGACAATTTGTGTATAAAGACAAACCTATTTATTGAGCTTAGAACTCATTGCTCCTCTAAATGATGTATGAATAAGTGATATTAGTCAAAACTAACTTACTCAAGAATATTTTCATGCAATACTGATCTCTTCTTCTTTAACTTCTCCAGCTGACTGCATTCTATTCTTCAGGCAAGAGAAGCGCAGCCACTTATGGCACATGTAATGAAAACATAGGTTTGGAAAATTAATGCAGAATCCAAATTTCAAAAGCATTATATTTATTGTATTTCATTTATTTTTTCAAAGAGCAGAATAACTATTTGTGACCTACAGGGGAGGAGTTGAATCTGTGCACGTGTTCGACTGTTTCACGCCTTCACTCATTACTTTCGATAAACAATGACTAACACATCTCTTAAGTCATATCAATCGAACAGAAAACTATATGAAATGGCACAATTTTAGATAGAAATGAAGTGTTACACTTTAAGACAATACACATTCAAAAAACAAACAAATGATCAAGTGTTTCCAATTGAGCCGTGTGTCTGACAAATGTATTTTACAGATTTAATAGAACAATTAGATTAAACAGGAAGTAATTTATTTCCCATTCAACTACAGTAACTCCTTGTCATATCTCAAAATATTTCCTTCACCTTCCCGGATCGGAAGGAAACGTGAAGAAAGTTTTCATTTTGCCTGCCGACCAGAGTTGGCGCGTCCTGGAGCCTCGAGTTTGAAAAACGCGTAGACGCCATATCATGCTTACAAAGCAAATGGCATAATAAAAACGTTTGTAGCCCTAAACAAATATTTCAACAGATAAGTTACTTTCGCAAATGAAATTAATGGTAGAAGTTTCTTAAACTTTCACCGTTACCTGACAAGCAAATACACAAAGCATCTTTTGAAGTTACGCATGTATCTTAAAACAAATGCCGGGACACGTAAACGATGCTGGCGCATCCTCTAGTCAATAGTTCCCAACAGCGAGAGTTTCCCCTTCTATTATATTTTCCATCAAGCCTGCACCGCTCCTTGTTAACCAGCAATGGCACCCGTAGTGGGATCCATATGGTCCCTGGCGCCAATCAGAAACAGTAACCAAACCTATTTCTCTTTGCGTGCGCCCCATGTTGATCCGCATAGCGCCCATGATGTGTTCCTTGTGGTCCATGACGTGGGACAAAATGAGTAAAGAGAAGTACCTCGTTGTGGGTGCGCTCCATGTTGATCCGCATAGCGCCCGTGATGTGTTCCTTGTGGTCCATGACGTGGGACAAAATGAGTAAAGAGAAGTACCTCGTTGTGGGTGCGCTCCATGTTGATCCGCATAGCGCCCATGATGTGTTCCATGTGGTCCATGACGTGGGACTGAATGAGTAAAGACAAGTACCTCGTTGTGCGTGCGCTCCATGTTGATCCACATAGCGTCAATGGAGTGTTCCTTGTGGTCCATGACGTGGGACAAAATGAGTAAAGAGAAGTACCTCGTTGTGGGTGCGCTCCATGTTGATCCGCATAGCGCCCATGATGTGTTCCATGTGGTCCATGACGTGGGACTGAATGAGTAAAGACAAGTACCTCGTTGTGCGTGCGCTCCATGTTGATCCCATAGCGCATGAGTGTTCCATGTGGTCCATGACGTGGGACTGAATGAGTAAAGACAAGTACCTCGTTGTGCGTGTGCTCCATGTTGATCCCCCGGAGGTCTCCATTTCCATAGCGCCGATGGAGGTCTCCATGTTGTCCATGACGTGGGACAGAATGAGTAAAGAGAAGTACCTCGTTGTGCGTGCGCTCCATGTTGACCCGCATAGCGCCGATGGAGGTCTCCATGTTGTCCATGACGTGGGCGATGAGCTGGAAGGCGCTGTCCAGCACACGCTCGTCGTTGATTTTCGGGAGTCGAGGATTGTCCTCTCCTCCTGCATTCATGGTGTTCGCCAGACGAACGCAATCGCAACTGTTACTAAGGGACCCTTGTGTGCACATGTGTTCTAATTTCCTGGAACATTATTTATTTATTTAGTCAAAAACTGTACTTTGAGTATGGGGGAGAAAATCAGCTTTGCACGCTCTCTTGAGTTTCAGAATCCCTTCCCAACAATTTAACTATTGATAGTTGAAAGTTGAAAAATAATAGTATTAATAATAATAAATTTGAAAAAGCTGGAGATTAACATTTCAAAAACTAGATGTTTTCGTGGCCCAATTATTGAAAACTTATTTTTAACGGTAAAGGAACGAACAGATTTGATGTTACTGTATTGTTAACAAAATAGAAACTCACCCTGTGCTCTACTACCATTACAAGCAAAAGGAAAGTTTAACAAAACTTCCTGGAGACCCAATAGGACCTTGGAAGGCTGTATACTAGACGTCTGTTATGGAAATGGAATAACAACAAAGGAAGTAAAACACAAGACATGAAACAAGGAGAAATCAATTGCCTATTACGACGGTGAATGGCGCACAAGGAAAGAAGATGAAGAAAATTGTTAAAAACTGAGTGATGTCCTATAAGAGGAGGATCATTATTTCCACCGTTTCTTCAGCACCTGAATGAACATATTCTTTGATAGAGAGGGGACGCAGCGGAGAACTCAATACACACACACACATACCTTATCCCGATCGCCAGAGTAAATGATTCGGTTCACGAGTCGAGAATCAATCCAACGAGTCAGTGTTGCCACTATGGGGTGCGGTGTAACAGGGGACGTGTGTCAACTTGGTGCTTTTTTGTCGCATTTTGTGAAATTAATTTCACGCTAGTTTCTATAAAGTTCTACAAAAACCTATATTTATAATTAATATTGTTTCTATTTATTTTTTAATTACATAATTTATTCGGACAATTTTAATGCTTTTTTCTAATTGATGTTAAATAGGTCATGAATACTTCAGTTAATTTAAAATGATTGTATGGTTTTACAAAATACTTTCTGAGAGATATGCATTTTTGGAAGATACAATGTGTTCTTATTATATTTCTCATAACAATAATCTGTACACTGGTGAAGTGTTTTTCGCAAGTGGAATCTTTACTCTTTAATTACCTCTTATTTTCTGTGACACATCTAGATGTTTCTTTTCAGTAACTTCATGTTACACAAAGTTTATTTTAATAAGATTTAGACGAATCACTACGATTACCTTACATTGTAACAAAACACATTCGACTATTTTTTCTGATGTCTATATTTATTTGATCTTCCGATTAAAATATAGTTCATATTTCCAGAGTAGCATCCATTTATAACCGTGTTGTGGCAATACCTTCTTCATATGTGGCAATGGTTTAGATCGAAACGACACATCGGTTGCGCACGTTGCCTGCCATTTTAAACCAAAAATAAAGTCGTTTGCAGCTCTATACGGGAGAAGTATGAAGTCTAACCTCAAAAAGTGTCACTTTTAGGCTCGGTGTCGTCACACCTATTCTCTTCGCTATAGTTGCCACCATCAAATGACGAAATCTCTCCGGTTTCTCCAAGGCATGAGTTGATCACCAAGGTTTCGTATGGTATAGTTAGAAACAGAAGTGAAATGAGAAGAATATAGAAACGTTTACAACAGACAAAACAATTTTGCCTTCAGTAACCTTAAATTAAGTAGTTTAGTCTCGAAAACAGTTTTTATACGAGAACAATATTTATACTTTTTGAGAGAGTAAAATCACGACTGTCTTATAAGACACATTAGTAGGCACATGTCAATGCATGTCTACCAGAGACTGCCTATGTAGGCATATTTGCTGAACTTTTAATACCTACTTACTTTTCTTAGTACAGAGGGATATAGAAAATTTTGCCAAAAACATTAATAATGAGCTTTTCTTAAATCACGAGGGCACTTGGCAACTTGTTTTATTTCAGAAAATTTTCTTGTTTTCTGTAAAGAGAAAATAATGCATTATATGTTCTTTTGTGTTATCGACTGCATAAGGTATGACGCTGAAAGTACGGTATCTTCTATGTTACTATTATTTTACCTTTTTTATATGTTTTTCGTGAATAAGATTTCCAATGATACCCATTTTCAGAAACGAAACACTCCATTACACAATTATGTTAATTTCATCTGCTTGGCGTTTTCAAATTTATTGCAATGAAGTACATTCTCAACAAGAAGTTAATGCTTCACTATTACAGAATTTATCCATTACTGAAAAGTATTTTGAAATATTTCAGCTGCCTGCATCACGAACTAGGCTGCAGGTCATCGTCGTTCAAGCTGTATTACAGAATCCACAATTTAGTACAATACGAAAAGACTCTCACGGCCTGCTGAAGCATTGCATTCCATCCGGAGCACAAGGTGGCCGTGACAAAGTTGTCATCACTGAAGATGGACCGTTTACAGCTGTAACAACTGAAGTGATGTAAATATGTGATGAATTATAATGCCAGTTCCTGAGAGGTGTCCTTGTAATGGGGCAGGGGGCTCTTGCGCATCGTATCCGATTTCAACCAATGAACATATAGTTTTTAAGAACATATAGTGGATGTCAGTGGGGTAGGTAGGAGTAAAAGTCCGCATTTGGTTTTGGTTTTTAGCTAATTGTATCGACATGATACATTTTATTCATTTGAAACTGGCGTGCCCGTTTAGATTGGCATTCCCGCTTACAAATTCATCGACCACGAGGGCGCCAAAAACCGAGTTTCTTGGGAGATATTTTCCCAAAATTTGCGTTTGCGGACGCATGCCCCATTTGACGGACGCAGAGGCGGCGCAGTGACTCAGGCGCGCCGATTTTTGATCGTTCCACGCAGCACCAGTTTGCGTCACGAACCACGTGACCACAGCATGAACTTTGTCTGAAGAGTCAGACCAGACGCTGGCCGCCATGTTGCATGGAGAGCGCGAAGTGTTGACAAACGTTTTGAAAACGGTACAAAATGACAATTTCCGGCAATAACCAAACATAAATAATTCGATGAATATGTGCAAGTTGCAACATTTAAAAGAAATGCTTCGTAAATCTGTTTCAATGTCTTGTAAGGAGGTGATAATTTTGGTATCTGGTTTCATTTAAAATTCCCGCTAATATTGAGACGCCAACTGGTGCCTGAAGCTCATTGGCTGAAGTCGGATACGATGCGCAGAAGCTCGCTCATTTCTCACCAGTGTGGTCCGTCTGCGGACGGGTGGAGTCGGGCCATGTTGTGGCGGCGGGTGCTCCCGGCAGTTTGCTGTGGCAAGAGCAAGGCCAGCCGTTCGCTTTCTGCGTTGCGCCTTGCTCGGCCCTAATGCAGTGTTTTTTATTTATTTATTTATTTTACGTCAAAAAACGGTTAAAACTGCGTATGACGTGCTATGGGGAAAAGTGAATTGTGTGCACATTTTCAAAATTCTGTGATCCCTACACCAAGTCATATACTACTTAAATTTTGAATTTTGAAAGGGAGAAAAAAACAAAAAAACTCCCATGTAATAAAATCTATTTTCAAGGATAAATAAGCAATAAATTTTGGCTCTTATTACTTCCTGCCGCGACAACATGGGAACGATAATTTGAATAATTGTATTTCCCACTGAATTCTAGAAGACGTGCACAGAAAATGAAGTTACATTTATGTCCAGAGTATGTTGTACGGAGAATATTTGCGTTTATTTTCACACAAATGGGCAAAACACAAAACGTTTGTGTTTTGTTTAACCAGTTTTAAGTTGCCTTCCCTGTGTATGCGGTATGCGCTATTTCGCGCATTTATCAGTTTACTAAAGTTCACATAGTCTGTTTGGTGTACAGAAGCCCCACTCGCCTGAACAGTGAACAGAAACTAACGAAACATGACGGATTCCTATGTTTATTCTACAGAATCATTTCACTGAAACATTTGTGTTATATTTATTGGCTAATATATTGTATTATCGGAAAACAATATTTTTTAAAAAAAATTAAAAGGCATCACCAAGTTTGTTTAGTATAGTTTTATTTATCTTAAATATGTTATTTTAATAATACAAACGGTAATTGATGTTTATACCATACAGATATTTATTATAATTGAATGAGTCCACTGAAAAATGTTAATGACAAACTACTGATTTTTCATCAATTGAAAAACTGCTTTTAATATTTTCAATATTTAATATATAACATTTGTAACATAAATATTACACCTTTTGGTCATGAAAACTCAGCAGTGAAAGACAAAGGCCTTTACAATCCTTTTGAAAATATCAACAACAACCTGATATTACACTTTTCTTCCTAAAAACAACGTTGTAAGCGGCTGACAGTTACAATGTTATTGTACGAACCAGTGCTTTATTTTCTTGTCTAAACTAGTTGCAGGTTGATAAAATAAATATAACTGTATCGTTTAAAATCTTCTTAAATGGAAATAATGTAAAAATAATGTAAATAAAGCCAAGAAAGTATAAGAATGTTAATTTCCTTATATCCTAGAAATATAAGAATTTTCATAATCTCTTGAAGTTTTCTTCTTGTCATTCCAATTACTAACTTTCATTTTTGCTTTTCTCCCACTATTTAATCTGTTTTTGATTGCCGGGAGATAGACTGATGTTCGGGCCGCGAGACATTTCGTTGGCGCTTTCGTGGTCATTCCGACTTGCCAGCCCCGATGCACCACTTTGGCGAACGCTATTTTCAGTGCTGCTAAAAAAAATTGCCAACATAAGAGTATCCTATTGTTAAAATTGTTTACAGCGTTGTTCGTTCGAGTTGGTTTAGTTGTTTTTCTCAAATACAGACGAAACACTTATTTTTTGGGAGTGTTATATTTCGAGTGTTATGTTGCAAGGTTTTCGACACTAGCTTGTCAGCGAGATCGAATTCAGTCGCTGTCTGGAGGAGAATTCTAGCGGCCGGCTACTCTGATCGGTAGTTTTCCGTGGTTTCTCCGATCAACACCAGGCGAGTGCCGGAGCAGTACCCTACCAAACGGGCCACGCGCGATCTTTCCTCTTCCTTGTCGTATCCTCACCCCTTACACACACACACACACACACACACACACACACACACACACACAACATGCCGGGAGACCGGTCGGGGACTTGTCCCGACTGGGGCGGTGCCCCGCTGGTGGGAGAGTCCTGGTTGAGGGAAACCTCGCTATTCGGCGGTAGATCGGCGCCGGATCGCACCCGCCTGAGAGGGAAGATCACCGCCATCTCCCGTGATGAAAACGTGCACTACACTTACGGAACTAATGACCATGGTGGTTGACGCGCCCGGAATCGTATAAAAAAACTATTGGGGTTGAAGTGTAGTGTCAGATACGACCAAGTTGCCACAGCCAACAATCGGACATCCAAGACCGTCAGGTCGTTATACATTTCATTTTCATTTTGATTACTTTAACATTCATTACGAATAAATTGTAACTTGATATTCTGTATATAAATATAAGGCCGTTACATACGGTATTTCATTTCGATTTTGGTCGTTTTGATATTCGTTATAAATATTGTGGATAATTTCAACTTCTTTAAATAAATATAAAATGTTTTACTAATTAATTTCTATTGACAGTGGCAGTTATTTTCCCTCACTTTTCCCAAACGTATCAAAACGTCCTATGAGGTGCATCAATCTATCCCGGGGAGGAGCACATTGATACAAATTCCTTGCAGAAATACTATAAAAACAACTATTGTGCCTCTTAATAACACACCACACTAGTATACAATACGTTGCCGGTGAAGATGATCAATAATGCACTGATTTTCAATGGCGGTTAACAGCTCTTGACTACGCGAGCATATTCTCTCCTTCGTGTACAATTCAACGACTTCTCTTGGCTCGTGTTTCAACGTAGCAGCGAACTAGTGTCTACTGACAATTCGTCCAAGTTTCTTAAGGTAGTATGTTCGTTAGATCGACCACGGTGAAGTGCCCCCAAAAAGAACTTTAGAAGAAAGCAAAAGTTTGATCTTCGAGTTGGTAAGAAAACAATTGGCTCTTACCGGCCAATTTTTTAAGAAAATAAGTTAAGGCTAGTACAGGTTCTTATGAAAAAACTTTCGCGGGCGTAGGGTTTTTGAAGTTATCGAAAAAAATTATACAATGAAAGTACGCTTTTCTTGTATTGATTAGGTTTTTTTACTTTTGGGGGGAAGTATATGGTATTAAATATAACATATCTCACCGGGATTTCCGAGGAGTAATTACTAAAAAACTGCTTCGAAATTCATCGCAACTGGTAGTACTGGCTCTCGGCCTAGGAGTTATGCTGCACAAACCATGCTATTGTCAACACTGTTTGTCTTGGGGTACGAGTTAAAAAACACTAATTAAAAATTGTGTGCCTAACAACCACAAACTATATGACGTTAATTCATTTTCATTGTCAAAAAAATGGACTAATACTGAACGCAGAAATAAAAAAAAGTACGGTCACCGAAGTCAACTTAGCTTCTATTAGGTATTGCCAACATACGAAATTGAAAGATCACGCGAGAGACAATATTTATTAGTAAACACTGTTTTTTAGAGCAACTATTCAATGCTTCTCTTTCAACTATTACTAATAATTATTTAAATGTTCCGTTCAGGTTTACAAGTAGCTATTGTTGATCTGTAGATGCAATAAATGGCCGAGTATTTGAGTAACGACTGGCACGAACCTACCACAGTAAATCATGGTTTCTGGCTCGCGGTTGACCAGATCGAGCTGCACTCTGGTAGCGGCGTTTAAAAGTACAATAGTTTACATGTAGAGAATTATTTTGTGAGTTTTTTGGCTCTGGTTGTAGTGTCACGATTTTCCGAGAAAAAATAATCTTCAAGGCGCGAGAATAAAAAATACACTACCTTAGACTATTTGTGGTAAGGAGAACATAATTAACCATTAATGTTAGGCACCAAATTTTAAACAGAATGCGAATGCGATGTTGCAACAAAACTGAACTTGCTATTTTTCACTCAATACAACACAGAATCTGCCGTTCAATTTGTCGTGGTGGCTTCCGGACACCTGTATAAAGAGCTGAAGGCTGAAGCAAGAACAGAAAACTATGTTTGCAGGAACAAGGAATTGATAGTTTTCTAAATGAAGCAATATAATTGATAATAAGATATAATAATATGCACAAAAAGATATTATGGAATTTACAGTAAAGGATTCGGAATGTTTCATGGCGACGCTGCTTAACACTTCTGCGAGAGAATTGCCAACACAGCCTTGACATATTTTGAGATCATATTTTGTCAAACAACAACATATTTTGTCAAGCTCTGACATATTTTGTCAAGCAACGAGATCTGAACATTCGAAAACACTTTTGTACTAATGTCTAAATTACGAAAACCTAGCGAACAGATATTTAAATTCATTTAATCAATCAATGAATAGGTAAACAAATACAAGTAACGATCTAATGCAAAGGGATCAGAAAAAAGAACATCCTACAGCGACATTGACTGGGAGGTCATAGGGTCAGACGCAGTCTGGAAGAGAATTCTAGCGGCTGACTGCTCTAATTGGTAATTTTACATGGTTTCTCCAGTAAATAGCAGGGAAATGGCGAAGTGTTGTAGCACCGTAAGCAACGGGCACGGACCATGCGTGATTTTTCGTTCCCTTTCCCTGTCGTATTCTCAATCCTTTCTTGCACTAACATGCACTAAACTACCACATACGTCGGGAACTTGGAGCTTGTCGCGTCTGGGGCGGTGCCTAGCTGGTGGAAGATGCCTGGTTGGGGAAAATCCCGCAAGTAGTCGTGTACGTCGGCCCCGGATCTCGCCCTCCAGCGGGGAAAGATCACGGCCACCTCCCGCGATAAAGCATATCCGACCCTAACCGGACCCTAACCGAACCCTAACCGGACCCTAACCGGACCCTAGCCGGACCCTAGCCGGACCCTAGCCGGACCCTAACCGGACCCTAACCGGACCCTAACCGCGCCGTACCAGTTGACGCGGCCGAAACCATCCATCAATGAATCAAACGGATCATCTGGCGTTGGGGGGTCATTTATGAATTCCGTCTCACCAAGGCGCCGTCCTTTGCATGGGACACCAAAAAGCAAAATGACAGTCATTCTTCGCCCTGCGCGTGGGGCGAGGGGCTGCGGCGGTGCTGCACGAGCGGGTGCTCCTGCACGGCGTCCTCGATGGAGTCCACCACCTCCAGCGCCGCGTGCAGCACCGCGGGCGGCACGTCCTGCAGCGAGGAGGCCGAGCGGCGGTGGCGGCTGCACTTGCTGCTGTGCATGCCGCGCCCGCCCCACGTCGCACTGCGGCCCGTGGCCCTCGGGGCAGCACGACCCCCGCGCGCCCTGCACAAATATTGTTTCTTAGCCCTTTTCAGCATACAGGGGCTCTCTACGTCCCTCTACTCTCCTATCTCTCCCCCAATTCTCTCTTTACCCTATCTCCCTCTACATCTATCTCTATCTCTCCCTGCAACTCTATCATATTTCTATCTCTCCCTGTCTCCCTCTATCTCTCTCCATCTCTATTTCCCTGTATCTCTGTATCTCTCTCCCTCTCTCCTCCCACCCCTCTCTTTTTCTACCCCTCCTGTTCAGAGCCTATAGAATCTGTAACTATGTATGAAATTGAATTAATTACTTGATATTCTACGCGAATGAATTACACGGGTGTACGTTTCTGCTCGGTAATACGTAAAGTTAAAGAAGAATAGTTTGTACCGACAATGATGTTTTGTTATCAATTACAAGGTGACGTAGGATAAGAAAGTTTTGGAGAAAGATATTTGAACGATTAAATTCATGGAACTATACATATTTTTTAGTCTGTCATGACGAGTGAAAAAAGACGAATCAAATGAAATACATATTGTCATATGTTAGATAAGCATTTTTTAAAAATAATTTTGATTTTTGCGACTTGTATGCAACGGATATTTTGAATGTTACGGTCCAGCCCTCGAGGTCACACAGCGCTCTCCCTGCTAACGAGCACTCGGGGCCTTACAAGAGAGAGAGAGAGAGAGAGAGAGAGAGAGGGAAAGAAAGAGAGAAAGAGCGAGAGAGGGGAGAGAGGGAGGAAGAGAAAGGACAGACAGGGAGACAAAGAGCGATAGAGAGAAAGTGACAGATGGAGAAATAGATAGATTGAGAGAGGGTCGAGAGAGAGAGAGGGGGGGAGAGAAAGAGAAACAGACAGACAGGGGGACAGAGAAAGTGAGGGGGGGGGGAGGGGCAAAAGAGGGAGAAAGAGCGATAGGAGAAATAGAGAGAGTGAGAGAGGGGCGAGCAAGAGAGAGAGAGAGGGAGGAGAGATAGAGAGAGGGGAGAGAGAAAGAGCGAGAGACAGGGAGACAAAGAGCAATAGAGAGGGAGAGTGAGCTGTTGTCCGTGCGTGCTCGCTGCGCGCTCACCGCCAGCTGGATCCGGATGCTCCGCTGGGCGGGGTCGGTGTCTGCGCCGGGGGCGGGGTCGCAGGCGTCGGGCGGCGCGGGCGGCGCGGGCGAGGCGGCCGGGGCGAGGGGCCCGGGGGGCAGGGGGGCGGCGGACGGCCCGAAGGGCGAGGGGCCGCAGGCGGGGGAGATGGAGATTTGCGCGCAGAAGGTCTCCGCCCTGGCGCATACACAAATCAACTCACAAGGCCTTACTCCTATTAACGCTACTAGTGCAAACCCGTGCGATCAAATCGCAAAGTTTAAGGGCATACGGAACGTCAGCAATAACAATAATGCGGCAGCCGTCGTCTGCCCCCGAGGAGGCTGCGTAAATGTTGATGTGGACTTATCAAAAAACGTTTCATACTATTAATATTTACAAAGCAAATACTAACATGTCAGTTACACGTGCAGTCTTCGGGTATCTACAGGTATCTCCCCGAGCGGGACGACCTCTAAGCTCCCGACTACTACTCGCGCAACTTTTCTTGAACGATGGATTGAGGAAATGTGGGTGGGGTGGGAGTATTAGTTACAAAGATGGCCACAAGAGTATTTACTGAAACGCCAACCTCTGAAAAATCAAAGTTAACCTGCTACGTGTGCGGTCAGGTCATCGCTCTGGGTAAGCAACAGCAGGGACACTAGATAGGAGTTTTAGGTGCCTCCCTTGGAGGACGTGGACCTGCCTCAGCCATTTCTTTAGATATTGATAATGAACCTGAACAGAAGTTCTTTACTATGAAAGCATCTAGCTTTGACTAGCTTCTGTTTCACCCCAACGAAGTTTTAATGCTTGGATTGTCATCGATCACTGGATCGCTGCGAGCTTTGGCCTTCAACTGTTTATTGCTACAGGGAGGGGGAAGCAAGGTCATCGTTCAAGAAAAGTTGCGCGAGTGGTACTCCCCAACACGAGCACGTGAGTGTGAACAATGTGTAAATAAGATGGGAGAAGAGGCGAAGAAGAGAGAGCAACGATCGCATGTCAGGGTTCTGCTACACTATCTCTCGCACGAGACACTAGCTAGGCCGAATTCAGTCGCTGTCTGGAGGAGATGTGTAGCGGCCGACTGCTCTGATCGGGAGTTTTCCGTGTCTTATTTTTCGATCAACGCCAGGCCAATGGCGGAGCAGTACCCTAAGAAACCACAGAGAGGTCGCGATCTTACCTTCCTATTCGGCGTCCAACCCTCGCCCCTTAATTACACTCACACGCACTACACTACACGTCGGAAGACCAGACGGTAGGTTACATGTCCCCGCTGGTGGGAGATGCCTTGATACGAAACCACGCAGAGTGACTGGTAGTTCGGCACCGTGTCTCACCATCCAACGAGGGTGTTCAACGCCCCCCCCATACACTCCGCTTACGGAATTATTCACATTATCAATATTAGTCAATCAATCGATGAGGAGAAATTTCGCTGATGATGCATAAATAACTGTTGTAGTGTGTAGTGAGGGCAAAGTTTAGCAAACATCGATACTGCGACATTTCGATGCATCACCAAAAGGCTTTAGACGTCTAAGGACACGTGGACAAAAGACATGGATGTTTAAAATATTGGTGTTTGCAATACGTATGATGAAACATTTCGAAATAATGTCCTGATTCTAATGAAATACATAACATGTCAATATTAGTTTAAAGTATATCCTGTCTGACATTTAATTGTCTACTTCATTTTCTACTCAATGTTCAATGTAGTCAAAATCAAATTACAGTTTAAGAATATTATCACTTACAAAATAATGAAACAAGGTAACAACCTGGAGAAAATGGCAAACAGTTTCGTGCCGCCTGTAAATCAACAATAGTGATAGTTGTCAATGAATGTATTGCAAGCAATCAACAAATAAAATAGATTCTTGCAATTTTATTTACTTCATGACATTTTTTTAACATCAATAATTCTGCACAAATATATCGATCTGAAAAAATATCGAAAGCAAAATATTGATGTTATAATATCTAAGTTTCTTCACAAGTATATCGATCTGAATAAATCATCGAAATCCAAACATCGATGTTACAATATCAATGTTTCAATTGGAAAATTCTGTACAAATATATCGATCTGAAAAAATTTATAGAGCGAAACATCGATGTTATAAAATCGATGTTTCTGCTCGTAACCATCGATATTTGTGAACAAATATACCGATCTGAATAAATCATCAAAATCAAAACATCGATGTTACAATATCGATGTTTCTACTCGAAAAGGAGGTTCTGCACAAATATAATAGAAAAATATCGAAAGCATAACATCGATGTTTCTGCACAAATAAGTATATCGATCTGAATAAATCATCGAAAGCGAAACGTCGATATTACAATTGCATATATTATAACATTGATGTTACAATATCGATGTTTCAACTCGAAAACACGGAAGTTTCTGCACGAATATATCGATATGAAAAAAAATCGAAAGGAAAACATCGATGTTATAAAATCGATGTTTCTGCCCATAACCATCGATATTTCTGAAGAAATACATCGATCTGAATAAACCATCGAAAGCAAAATATCGATGTTTCTTGTAGGCCTCCCTAGTAGCGCGTGTACCTGAAGGGCGCTATGGCCTCGAGCACGGCGTCCATCTTGTCGTCGAGCGCCGCCACGCGCGCCTCCACGGCGTCGAGGCGCCCCCGCTGCGCGCGCAGCTCCTCCAGCAGGGCGCGCGTCTGCGCCTCCGCCCCCGCCCCCGCCCCCGCCTGCGCTACGCACACGCTGCCTTACATGCAGCCACTCAACAGACGCATCTACATACTAGTACATCATATTATATGAATATATCAACAGGAAGAAATCCAACTATTTATATATATATATATATATATATATATATATATATATATATATATATATATATATATATATATATATATATAGGAATAGTTGGATTTCTTCCTGTTGATCCTATTTTAATGTTGCAAATAGATGGCTCGTTTCAAATATTATTGGGCCATATAGGATCAATCCCATGAGGATACCACGGATTAAGACATTTGTATTTTATATACATTGATTTTAAGCTTTACGTTTCGCACATTTGGCATGTGCCATTCACCTGGTATTAATATAATCTATTTATTAACACGCGAGGAGAAAATTGATTGATTGATTTTTCCTTCCGCGTCAACTGCTGTGGTCATTTGTCACGTAATTGTAGTCCACGGTTTGATTGTAGGAAGTGGCGGTAAACTTTCATCGCTAAATAGCAGACATCCGTCGCCAACTTACACGTATGCTTATGAGTTTTCCCCGACAAGGTATCTCCCACCAGCAGCATACTACCTCTGCCGGGACAAGCTCTAAGTTCCCGACCGCTCTTCCGGGTGTGTGTGGTAGTGTAGTGCATGTATGTGTAAGTGTGTGTAAGTAAGAACAGGACAAGAGGAAAGGAATATCGTGGGCAGTTCGTGGCTCGTTTGGTACTACTCTGGCATTCGTCTGGTACAGACTGAAGAAACCAGGGAAAACTGCCGATGAGGAAAGCCGTCCGCTAGAAGACAGCGGCTGACAGCAACTTTTGACCTATCTCTTTGGCTAGCGTAGAAATTCCTGTCACCGTCGGGGCTCGTACTCGTGCTGTAGAACCTCCACGTCAGAGGCACTGCAGTGGGTGCCCTGAGCCACCTGAACCTCCTGACCCTCGCAGCGCCGTGTGTGCAGTCACCTGCGTGGAGGCGGCCAAGTCATCTTGGTAGAGGCCTCCGAAAGGGGACGCGGCGAAGCTGGCCGTCGCACACGCGTTCGGCGCACACACGTCCTTCACAAACGAGGAAAACTACGGTTAAGACATGCTCTCCACCGGGTTTTCCTTATTATTATAACAAATAGAAAAATGTATATTGCAGTTTACACAGGATGTCCAGGGGCGAAACTACGAAATTAGAAAATAAGCCCTTAAAACAATTTTGTGCATATTTTGCCTAATAAACTCGTTCTATATTACGAATAGTGGAGCCACAAGAAAGACTCAATAGTTGGTTTGAAAAATAGTTTCTATGCCAAATTTGCATTTCAGACGCATAATTCCTCCAGAAACATGTAAATTGCTCCAAAAACATGTAAAGAAATGAATATATTTGTTCGGAAAGAAAAATTAACCAAAGAAATGAAAGTAGTCGAACTGGGTAATCTGGGTGCTTTCTTTATTTCAGTGTTAATTTTTCTTTGTGAACAAATATATTCACTTCTTTTGTAAATAATAACCATTTACATGTTTCTGGAGTGTTTATATTTATCTGAAATGCAAATTTTTGCCTAGAAAGACTTTCTGCAAATCAACTTTTGAGTGCATATTGCGACGCAGTCATTCGAAATTTCGAAGGATTTTATTAGACAAAGTATGCTTAAAATTGACTTACGAGCTTCTTTTCGAACTTTATTTGTTTCTTTCGTGGACAGATTGTATACTTTGAATATTCAAGCAATTTATTAACCCTCTTGCTCGTTTTTCGTTACAAAATAGTTTCAATTGAACGGGAGGGATGTCTTTCTCGATAATGTGACTAAATGTCGCTTAATCTGCAGCACTGCTTGATAGGGTCGCGATCATGCGACATCAGGTGGCACGACCGAGAAAGACGCAAAAAGTGGTGCCATAATCCATCGTGAAAATAAGTCCCTCACGCGCCACATTTCGAAAAACCAAATATAGAAATTGTCCCAGCTGAGGCGCTGCCCCGCTGGTGGCGGAGATACCTAGTTGGGAAAAAAACCAAGCCGACGTGTGGTCGGTACCGTATCTCACCATTCAGCGGGACAACATAATCATAATTTCCAAAGGAAACATGCACAATTCTTACGGGATTAATGAACTTAGCAGTTGATGCGCTCGTAAATTCGAAGTGGTAAAAAAACAATCCAATGCGAGCGGCGGATAATTGATTGACTATTTCGTATTTAAAAAAAAACAACCAAGGTTATTAATCCCGTACGTATAGTCCATGCTTTCCTCTGAAAACGATGGTGTTCTTCTCCCGTTAAATGGGGAGATACGGTACCGACCTACAAGTCAGATTGCTTTTCCAAGCAGTTATCTCTCACCTGCTGGGTCACGTCCCAGCAGACACAAACTCTACGTGCCTGACATGTGTGGAAATGCAGTGCATGTAAATGTGTGTCATGTAAGGGAGTAAGGTAAGGCAAGGAATAAAAAGGAAGGATCGCGCACGGTATGTGACCCGTTTGTTAGGGTACTGCTCCGGAATTCGCCTGGTATTGATCGGAGAAACCTCGTAAAACGACAGATGAGAGCATCCAGTCTCTAGAACAAATTCTCCTTCAGACAGCGGCTGGATGCGAAGGCACCTTAGGGAGCGGAACCCTACAGTACCGGCAGTGTATTGGCGACTCTGGCAGGACAATTCTCTCGCCATTTGTGACATGTGACCTGCTCTGAAGCAATCACCTTGTGATGGTTTGATTACTTTCTCACAGCCATGGTTCAGCGTTGCTGCTAGTTGACTCACACAAAGTCGCCAAGGGGATATGGTTCGGTTTTGGCAAACGTTATGAACCTGATATCAAGATGGATTGATGTTTCCGGGGCGTCAACTGCTCTGGTCATTAGTCCCGTTAGTGTAGTGCATGCTTTTTCTCGGGAGATGGCGGTGATCTTCCCCCGCTGGATGGCGAGATCCGGCACCGACCTACCGTCGGCTAGTGGGGTTTCCCTAACCAGGACTCTCCCACCAGCCGGGCACCGCCCAAGCCGGGACAATCTCCAATCTCCCGACCGGTCTCCCGGAATATGTGAAGATGTGGTGCTTGTTAGTGTAAGTGTGTGTAAGGGGAGAGGATGGGACAAGGAAGAGGAAGGACAGATCGCGCTCGGTCCGTGGCCCGTTTGGAAGGGTACTGCTCTGGCATTCGCGAGGTGTTGGTCGGAGAAACCACGGAAAACTACCGATCAGAGCGGCCGGCCGCTAGAATTCTCCTCCAGACAGCGAGTGAATTCGACCTAGCTGAAAAGCTAGTGTCGAAAATCCTGCCGCCGTGGGGAGTGGGAACCTAGGACCTCCCGGTGAGAGGCGCTGCAGTGACATCAGTTGATACACTGAGCTCCCGGTTGATATCAAGACGTGCCATAGCCTGTCAGTAAGTGCTCATGTTTTGAGATTTCATTTATCTCTGCTGTAGGAGGTGCCATGTGCGTGGGAATGTGTGGATGGAGGGGTGGGGCGCACCTTGGGCTGCTCCGGGGGCATCGCGAAGGCGTCGGCGCTCGCGAAGCCCAGCAGCAGAAGGGCGGGGAAGGGCAGCTCCCCGTGGGCGTCTTCCTCGCCCCACGTGCCCCCCTCCTCCTCGCAGCCCCCGCCGCAGCTCCCGTGGCAGCTCATCGCCAAAGCAGCGCGCCGCCGCCTGGCATTTGGGTTCCTTTGCTTTGCTTAGGGTTCGCTTCGATTTGGTTTGATTTAGTTTAACTTAGTATGATTTAGTTTGACTTAGTTTGATTTAGTTTGACTTGGTTTGGTTTAGTTTGACTTGGTTTGGTTTAGTTTGACTTGGTTTGGTTTAGTTTGGTTTGGTTTGATTTAGTTTGGTTTGGTTTGATTTTTTTTTGGTTTGATTTTAGTTTGACTTGGTTTGGTTTAGTTTCTTGGTTTAATTTAGTTTAATTTTGTTTGATTGTTTGATTTGGATTAGTCTGAATTTGTCAAGGAACAGTAAAAGAAGGTATGTAATGTATAGGGAAGTATTAAATCTTCCCACTTTTTCTTTAGATCCAGAATCTCTTCTTTACCCTTTAGCCATAAATAGTTGATTGATGTATAAAAATCCCAACATAGCCAGGTTAGCAACATTTGAAAAATGTATATTTTCGCTCCCGAGTCATAGTAATCGTCGGTAAACGAAATTCAGATTTGAGTTTTACTATCTCTGCCTTATTTCTTTAGAAGAGAAAGTATTGTAATCAAGCTCCTAAAAAGAGTGGATTTTTGACAGAAAAACTCTTATTGACAGGTCCCGGTAAAGAAAAAGTGGAGAAGTCTTGTTCCTATTTGTAGTGAACTACTTCATCTAATACTCTTCCATTGCGTAATCAGTTTCAATCTTGTGTGGGCTGTTGATACCAAAACATCGATTGACCAGGGAAACTGTACAAAAACCTAATCGAAATGTTAATCATTGAGCCAGAAGCTGATGAACATTACTTCTTACATGCATATTAGTCCGTTTTAAAAATATATAGTACAAATGTAAACTTCTGCACTATACATCATTGTTAAAATACTATTTTTCTTTTTGGTGGAATGAATAGGCTCTAATATTACATATCAACAGTTTCACAGTAGAAAAGATTTTACTTTCTATTTGAACATCGATTTTAATTGTCCAATGCCAACTGGCACTGTCTTGTGAAGAAATGTGTATGTGTTAAATGCATATTTCTTGTAGTGAGCTAACACCTGATGAATGTGATTTTTACGACGTGTTGTAATTGTTAATTTCAGTATGGCATGAAAACATGGTTCCACTGTTTAGTAAGTCGGTTTTGACAAAAATTACAATTTTGAAAATAAATAGGCAAGACGGATGTTTTGAAAAAAAGAACAGCTGCTTGTGTATTATGGCGGTATAAAGCGTGCATTCTGATTTACACTACGTATGAGAGGAAGTACTTATCTACATTTAGAAGGAAGGAAATATCTTTTTTGTAGTGTCAGGGAGGTTTCCTGTTGTAAAAAGGCACTTTCCGCGGTAGCATTACATAATTTTTTACGCTACGTTTATTACTGCGAATAAACGTACGTATTACATGAGAAAGTAAGTGTAGATGTGTTATCAATTGGAAAGCGAGATGTCACCATGATGAAATTGGTATGCCCTGGCAGAGCCGCGGAGTAGCGAGACAGACCGTCGCATAAATGTTACGTTGAATCATGTTATAATGAACTAATTAATAGCACGATTTGTTCATTATTAAAACTACCTGGAAAATGCTAATCTATTTATAGGAACTTTAATACCAGTTTACTGATAGCTCACCTTTCACACTTGAGGCGTCAACAAATTGCTTCTTCGAGTAATTTACTTCACTTCTCAAGGTACAATGTTGTTAGGGATAGGTATTCATCAAGGAGACACCCTCCATTATACAGGAATTATCTTTGAAACTACTCCAAACGGATACCATTTTACAACACGTATACGATTGCTTGCATTTTTGAGGGTAGTTAATGTAGATCTAAGTTGTAAAACTTCATCCATCTTGAGATCGATAACAATACACATATTTTGAAGTTTAACTCACAATTCTACCACAAAAAATTATTTTACAGCGCTGTGTATCAGCGATGGAACGCAAATACCGACATTATAAACAAAACTATTCTCTACAACACGATTCAATTTTGTCAATTCAATGTTATCTCAAGGCCGACTAAATTTCTTTGAAAGATTGCCATTGCAGAGTACGTATGAATTTTGTTTGTTCTGAGGAACGAATAATTAAAGAAGAGAAAGAAAAGAGAATTGTTGAAAATAAAACTCCATTCTTCAGAAAAAATATTTATTGAAATCGAACAGCGAAAATATTTTAAGCAAATCATTATTCCATAAAATAGCCGGAAGAACGTTCGGCGAGTCTTTTCATTTTAGAAGCAATTAAATCTGAAAAATAAACCTAAATGAACCGAAAACGACTCATTTTAAAAAACATACTAAAATAAATTAATTAAAATTACTGAAGTTCCAAAATTTTAAAAACAATTAATGATTCTTTTCCGTATTTACGCATATTAAACAACTAGTTAAACAGTAGCTTCGCTTGTTGGGAGATGCGGGAGATGTTTGCAGGACAGCCGTGGCAGGCCGCATAGGGTGATTCATACAATCCATAAAGTTTTCATCTAACCACGTGCTCATTACATCACGTGCCCCGCAGAGAGGGGGCAGGCGTTCATATGGCCTGAGGCTCTTGGTGGAGTTGGAATGTCCAACCGGACCTGAGTTTCTCGGCGAAACTCACGTCAATAATGCCAAGGCGTGCGCAGTGAGAAGGCGGTCGGGTTCGCCCGGTGACCCATCAGTGGCGACCCTACCCGCCGACCTTTGGGATGGATCGGAGAAAGGACTCGTTTTCAGACCCACATGTGGAAGTCCGACCATGAATCCCCCTGTCAGTTGCCTTAATATCGCCTGTACTCACGTCGATAGCTTCAAAGTGGAGGTAGTGGGGAGGGTTGAAGATCTCGAGCCACCTGGACCATCTGATGAGCTTGGTTTCGTCGTGGCAGTGACCGATACTCTTGCGCCATTGAATAGGAGAATTCATCCCGGCGTATTTTAAGTGGCTCTTAATCAGACTCCGGTACTCGCCCGGAAAACTACACCTCTTTGCTGGCAGAATGTCCCCACCCAGGATTGATTCGAGAGGAGCCCGAGATGGGATCCGGATGCCAGCTTGATGGAGTACCTGTGCACCGGATGGGGGTCGGGGAAAGCGAAAAGCTCGAGTGCCCACCCTAGGGTGCAGCCTCCCTGATTGAACGAGAATAGGGTGGAGTAGTAGCCAGCGTGGAGTATCACAGCACGTGCACGAGGACGTTTCCATGTCCTCTTACCGGGAGCGGTAGCTCAGTGCATCAACTGATGTCACTATAGCGCCTCTAACCGGGAGGTCCTAGGTTCCCACTCCCCACGGCGGCAGGAGTTTCGGCACTAGCTTTTCTGCTAGGTCGAATTCAGTCGCTGTCTGGAGGAGAATTCTAACGACCGGCTGCTCTGATAGGTAGTTTTCCGTGGTTTCTCCGATCAACACCAGGCGAATGCCGGAGCAGTACTCTACCAAACGGGCCACAGATCGCACGCGATCTATCCTTCCTCTTCCTTGTTAAAATAAACTGAATATATTAATGATTTATTTGATGTTATTCCAACGTAATCCGTTCCGAATTTGTATAGATGGGCGCCAGGAAAAGATTACGCTAATACTATCATACAAGTCAACCTTCAACTCTGATTATAAATGAATTAGTTTCCGGCTACCTGGGTCGATGGGTTTCATAGAAATAATCGCTATTGTATGCTAATAGATGATTATCCGATTCGCCCTCTATACGAGTGGTCGAGGAATCTGAAAAGTAAATATGTCTATCTTGCTACGTCGTTATTAGAATTGGCTCAATGAGAATCATGTATTCATTTCACAAAAAATGTAAATTTATTAAACAATTTTGGTACTTAATAATTCTGCACAATATGAAAAAAAACCTTGGTCATGACCTGTTCCAACCCTATAATGTAGTATTCGTCTTCGCGCGCCCTTGGACGAAGGTGCCTCATTGTACCATCTTCATTCTTCTCCGACGTCGCTGTCCTCAGGTCCAGATACCATCTTCTCTCTTCTTTTCTTGCAGAAGCACCCTTCAATCACCGTTTATCACTGTTTCCGAAGTTAATAAAGTCTAAGTCGTTCGCCAATTTACGCATTCCAAGTTCATCCCACGCGTATGCTGAATACTCAACGATCAACAAACTATCTGCTGTTAGCATTCCAGTCCAGTTACTGATAAATTCGCCTCAGCCCCCAATGTCCTTCTAACTCGTTCACTTGAAATATTTTAAGTTTTACTGTCCACACATAGCATTCAAATTCAACGTTCTACCACTATCTACTCCCCAGTAAATGCTTACAAGTCCCAAAAAACTTCTAACATTAATTGTCCACGATCAGTTCAACATCACGGTATCAGTCAGAATGAATGCCTATCATATTCTTTCAATCCTTCAAAACTCGCTTCATCTTTTCGATTGTTTTTTTACAGACAAGACTTGATGTACTTCCGTGCCTAGCCAATCCCTAAATTTCTTACAAAATTAACTACCCGTCTCCGCGATTGTCACTGCATGAAGATTGTTGATCTTGATTACGGCTCGCTTACCGTTGCTATGCTAGCATATTCACCTATATTTATCCCTATAATTTACGCTGTTTATAATAAATATTGTACCATATTATGTCTCACATATTGGTATGTCACATTGTCCTATCCTCACCCCTTACACACACACTTACACTAACATGCACTACACTACCACATATTCCCGGAGACCGGTCGGGAGCTTAGAGCTTGTCCCGACTGGGGCGGTGCCCCGTTGGTGGGAGAGTCCTGGTTAGGGGGAAACCCCACTAGCCGACGGTAGGTCGGCGCCAGATCTCGCCATCCAGCGGGGGAAGATCACCGCCATCTCCCGAGAAAAAACATGCACTACACTAATGGGAGCGTGTTTCCGGAAGCGTTGTTTAGAAGGTTGGTTGCTAGGGAGCTAAGACTGTTTACTGACGTATATAACAAAAAACAATTACTCACACCAGCTGAATCCTTGCGATTACATCTCGCAATTGAGTGTAAAGCTCAAATTTCTTTCTAAACGAAAATCTTTAATATTTTAAATCAAAAGTAATAACACAATTATTTTGCTTGATGAAACGTAGTTGCACACAATACATTTTGTCAAAAGTATGATGTCAAAAAATTATTTTTTGCAACTTCTATGTTTGTTTTTTGCACACCTGAATGGGTAAATAATCTATTCATTTAAATCTCTCAACACTGATGGAGTGGACATTCCAAATTTTTATTTATTTCTGCTGGGATAAAGATTCTGTTTTGAGGGATTTGTACGTGATGGTAATCTGATGAAAACATGCAATACACTTACGGGATTAATGAGATCAGTAGTTGACGCTCCCGAAATCACTAACAATCAATCAATACACCCGTGATATTAAATCTCGTGTTATGTCAAGTAAGTAGTTTAATTTCACATTCAGTTGCAGATTCTGCACATCTCTGAGCAGGTGGGGTAATATCGAGAAGCGCCGGACCAGCAGAAATGTAATGGAATGTTCAGATGCAAGCATCTTCTCCTTGCATCTAATCGAATTCTCTTTTTAGATTTAGAGCACACTTCTGGAAGGAAGGTCGAAAAAGAGTGTTTATCAAAGCTTAAATGCCCTCCGTCCCATCACATCCCTGTTTGCAAGGGGAGGGTGGTCAGTCGCTCTAGAGCTACCTTTTCACTAGGTGGTAACTTTTATCGTAAAACATGCCGTCAAGGGTTTTCTCATTTGAAATTCTTGTCTTTATAAAAGGAGACTCATTTCTAAATGATACCATTTTGCCACAATGAGCTTTAACACTTGGTGCATTGGGCAAGAACCTTGGAATTCCATATACTTTTTTTTCAAACATGTATTTGCGTACAAGCTTTCACTAATTTGCATTTTGCAATGAGGTCCTCGCTGAAACGCTATTGGTTCAGTGTGTAACGCTATTGGTTCATGTTATTTATACCACATATATTTGCTAAGTAGAGTTTGATGGCATCCAGTATCTCCGTTCAATGAGCCATTTAGTATGTTCCGTTGTAATTGAGAAAACTTTTTTTGTATTACAGAATCATAAACAAGTTTTTTCGTGACAGGAAATCGTTCGAAAAAATCTTATGGCACAGTTTTTTATGTATTTACCGTTTGGCTCGACATTTCAAACAAAATATTCCCCGTTCCGTCTATTCATAAACTGAATTCATTTCTTCATATATCGGAAATTACGTATATCGTTAAATCAGGATTAGATATGAATACAATTTTTATTTATTTTGAATGAAAACAAGTTGTGGCTCCAATAGACCCCCTGGGGCAACTTGCCCCCCCCCCTCGGGTCGTCACTGATTATAACCTTTTCCCACGAGTTACGTTCAATATTTTTTCGTTTCTATTTAATAATAATTTAAATTTTGAAGAAAAAAAACGCAAGCACAACTATCACGAAACGTAAAGACGTAAAAACGTAATGAGAGGGAATACGACGTGAATAAATGTTGGAAAGTAATAAAAACAAATCATTTCTGACTTGGTTTTGCTGGCGTACTTTTCAGAACTGTTTCTATTAGAACAAACACAACTGTTTCTATTTTTACTTTCTTGCATTGTTTACATTTGTAACATGTGAAGACCAAATGATTTACAGGTAAAACAATTAACTTATTAATGTTAAATATTCTCTGTTGTTCCATTAGTCAGTTATTGTCGAAACAACGCTTACGTGAATTTTGGTTTATTCATTAATTATTTATATGTACTTGATGCAGGTACGTAATTTATGATGTATATTTTTGCACATGTTACATAGCTTATTGGAAATACCCTGCCCACGTTTATGTTAAAGTGACTTAATTAAACGATTTTAATCCTTTTTCTGGATTTTGGATGTTAGTGACGAAGTATTAATTGCACTAGTGCAATTAATATAGTCGTAATGGACTATTTTTCCTGCAATTAATGAGTATAATTAATTCAATAAACGAAACGAGTGCAAAACACAAGTTATTTCTGACTTGATTTTGCTGGCATACTTTTTAGAACGGGGTAACACAACTGACGTTTCCATTTTTTACATTTGTAATGCTAAGATCAAATGTTTTTCAGAAAAAAAAATTAATTTATTAATGTGAAATATTTCATGTTGTTCAATTAGTCAGCTAGTTAGCGTATACTCCACCAATTTATTTATATTCATTTATTGTTTATAAGTGGTTTCTGTAGGTACGTAACCTGTGTTTTACGTTTCTGTTCAAGTTTTGTGGCCAACTGGAAACAACTATGGCACGTATGTGCTATGGTGTTTTAAATAAAACGATTTTGATTATGAATTCTGATTAGTAGTTGTGGAGTTTTAACTGTATGGGAGCTATTAACACACACACACACAGATATATATATATATATATATATATATATATATATATATATATATATATATATTTGTCATGTAATTAGTGAGGTTAGTTAGTTCACTAGTGCTAAAACAGCACGTACTTTCTTGCCCGTATTTTCACGAAAAAATTACGAATTACGAAAAAAATACCAAAAAAAGCAATTAAAATTCCTAAAAATTATGGATGATCTTATTTCAACATCTATCTTTAAGGAACAGATTTCATTAAAAGTAAAATCTCTATCTTTAAAATTTTGGTTGTGGGAAGACGCCGAAAAAAATTTTAACATTTGCAATTTTTGAAAAATCAGGATCTTCAACGAATATGAGACCCGCAGCAATCACTCAAGTGTCTATGACACTACTGAACAACAAAATTTAAACAAAAACGATGGATCCATTTTTTTGAGAGTTTAGAAAATGTCTCATGGGCTTCATGTAACTTACCCCCCCCAAATTAAAATATAGATTTCAATTTCAAGGGGCCGTGACATCAGGCAGATCGATTGGGGAATATTAATTTTGGAGAATATCGGCTGAACGGTTTAGATGGTGGCGTTGTTCACAACCGAGCAGACAGTCGTTTTGCCGTCGATCGATTTTTCGCTACACAAAACATGAATTCTGGCTACACAGCGTGCTAGAAGACAATTTTTTCTAAATTTATCAAATGGCTTTACCCACTTTTTCGTTACCGGGCCCCTATAATAAGAGCATTATATAGCATCGCGCAGCATTACATAACTTTCTCTCTACTCCGTAGCGAAAAAGTGAAAAGGAGTGCAGTCAATGGTAAAGGAAACGACAGCCAAAAGGCAGGCCCCGTTTAGGTGTTTATTGCGAGCACGCGGCGCACGCAGTCGGTGGCGAGGTCGAGCGGCGTCTTGCCCTGGGCGTCGCGATGGCGTTCAGCGAGCGAAATGAATGGGCTAAAGGAAATGGCAGGCCCGTTTAGGCGTTTATTGCGAGCACGCGGCGCCACGCAGTCGGTGGCGAGGTCGAGCGGCGTCTTGCCCTGGGCGTCGCGATGGCGTTCAGCGAGCGAAATGAATGGGCTAAAGGAAATGGCAGGCCCCGTTTAGGCGTTTATTGCGAGCACGCGGCGCACGCAGTCGGTGGCGAGGTCGAGCGGCGTCTTGCCCTGGGCGTCGCGAGGCGTTCAGCGAGCGAAATGAATGGGCTAAAGGAAATGGCAGGCCCCGTTTAGGCGTTTATTGCGAGCACGCGGCGCACGCAGTCGGTGGCGAGGTCGAGCGGCGTCTTGCCCTGGGCGTCGCGATGGCGTTCAGCGAGCGAAATGAATGGGCTAAAGGAAATGGCAGGCCCCGTTTAGGCGTTTATTGCGAGCACGCGGCGCACGCAGTCGGTGGCGTTTATTGCGAGCACGCGGCGCACGCAGTCGGTGGCGAGGTCGAGCGGCGTCTTGCCCTGGGCGTCGCGATGGCGTTCAGCGAGCGAAATGAATGGGCTAAAGGAAATGGCAGGCCCCGTTTAGGCGTTTATTGCGAGCACGCGGCGCACGCAGTCGGTGGCGAGGTCGAGCGGCGTCTTGCCCTGGGCGTCGCGATGGCGTTCAGCGAGCGAAATGAATGGGTTAGGCGTTTATTGCGAGCACGCGGCGCACGCAGTCGGTGGCGAGGTCGAGCGGCGTCTTGCCCTGGGCGTCGCGATGGCGTTCAGCGAGCGAAATGAATGGGCTAAAGGAAATGGCAGGCCCCGTTTAGGCGTTTATTGCGAGCACGCGGCGCACGCAGTCGGTGGCGAGGTCGAGCGGCGTCTTGCCCTGGGCGTCGCGATGGCGTTCAGCGAGCGAAATGAATGGGCTAAAGGAAATGGCAGGCCCGTTTAGGCGTTTATTGCGAGCACGCGGCGCACGCAGTCGGTGGCGAGGTCGAGCGGCGTCTTGCCCTGGGCGTCGCGATGGCGTTCAGCGAGCGAAATGAATGGGCTAAAGGAAATGGCAGGCCCCGTTTAGGCGTTTATTGCGAGCACGCGGCGCACGCAGTCGGTGGCGAGGTCGAGCGGCGTCTTGCCCTGGGCGTCGCGCGCGCCGCGGTTGGCGCCGGCCTCCACGAGCGCGTGCACGGCGGCGAAGTTGCCGCACTCGGCCGCGGGTGCGCGGCGTGCGGCCGGGCAGCGCGCTGCAGGCGGCGCGCTGCCTCGTTGAAGGCCGCCATGTGCAGCGGCGTGAAGCCGTAGCAGGCGCGCGCGCGCACGTTGGCGCCGCGCCGCAGCAGGCCGCGCTTGGCGGCGCGGTGCAGCGGCGTCCAGCGCGGCCGTACGGAGTTGAGCAGGCGCACCACGTCGCGCGGGCAGCCGTCCTGCGCGGCCTTGAGCAGGCGCTTGCCCAGCGCCGCCCGCCGCTCGCGCCCGCCCAGCGACGACGGCAGCCCCGCCGCCGCCACCGGGCACCCCACCTGCGCGCGCGCGTCCAACCACCATGCACACCAGCTGCGCACCCACATATACCGCTCTAGGTAGCAACACTCCTCTGCACGCCCACCCACCATGCACACCAGCTGCGCGCACTCAGACCGCTCTAGGCAGGCAATAGGCCTCTGCACGCCACGCCAAAGGGCACACCACAAGCGCGGCATGCGCACGCGCGCCGCACGGCCTTCCTACCCCTAGGCCTCCCCAAAAGCGGGCACACACACACACACACACACCGCTCTAGGCATGCAAGACTCCTCTGCACGCCCACACACCTGCTCATCAGCTGCGCGCACTCAGACCACTCTAGGCAGGCAACACTCCTCTGCACGCCACGCCAAATGGCACTGCACATGCGCGGACACACACACCAGGCAAGACCCCTGCACCCCACCCACCTGCACACCAGCTGCGCGCAGACAGACCACTCTATGTAGCCAACACTCCTCTGCGCGCCACGATAAAGGGCACACCACATGCACAAGCGCGCATACCGCTCTGGGCAGGCAACACTCCCCCCCCCATGCAGACCAGCTGCCCGCTCACACACCGCTCTACGCAAACGAAACTCCCCTGCACGCCACACTAACGGTCACACCACTAGCGCGGGCACACACACACACCGCTCTAGGCAGCCTCTGCACGCCCATCCGCAAGGCAGACCACCTGCACACGCACACACACCGCTCTGTACTTGGGTTTTTCTAACGTGGCGGCTGAGGGTAGCATCTCCAAAATGAAATTCGGCACGACTTTTTGAGTCATTCTCAGTCGTGCCGCTGGAATCGCTTGACCTGCAGCTCTGCTTCATGCGGTCTCGATCATGCGACATCCTGCGGCAGGACCGAGAAAGAAACCCAAAAAGACATGCCGAATCCCATCTTGGAGACACTAACATCAGATGCCGCGTTAAAAAAATTAAGTATAGGAAGACGCACTCTGTGTAGACAATAGACCTCTCCACGCCCATCCGCAAGGCAGGCCAGTCGCACATGCATACGCTGCTTTAGGTAGACACAAGTTCTCTGCACGTCAACCAAAGGGAAAACCACACGCCGCTCTAGGCAAACACACACGGTGCAGACAACAGTCCTCTCCACGCTTATTCGCAAAGCAGACATCCTGCCCACGCATACACTGCTTGAGGCAGACAACACTGCTTTCCACACCACGCCAACGGGCACACCAACTGCGCACGCACGCATACAGTTCTACGCAGACAATAGTCCTCTGCATGCTGGTCCTCAAGGTAGAACCCCTGAGCGCACACACACCGCTTTACGCAAGCCAGACTGTGAATATGCCGGGAGAGGCAGCTCTGGGCAACATTTGATGTCACTGCAGCGCCTCTGACCGGGAGGTCCTAGGCTCGAGTCCCACAATAGCAGATTGATTGATTGACTGATTTTTCCGTGTTTCCGAGCGCGTCAACTGCTTCGGTCATTAGTCCCGTTAGTCTAGTGCATGTTTTTTCTCGGGATATGGGGTGATCTTCCCCCGCTGGATGGTGAGATACGGCGCCGACCTACCGTCGGCTTGTGGGGTTTCCCCCTAACCAGGACTCTCCCACCAGCGGGCCCCACCCCAGCCGGGACAAGCTCGAAGCTCCCGACCGGTCTCCCGGAATCTGTGGTAGTGTAGTGCATGATAAAGTAAGTGTGTGTGTAAAGGGAGAGGACAGGACAAGGAAGAGGAAGGAAAGATCGCGCGCGGTCCGTGGCCCGTTTGGAAGGGTACTGCTCCGGCATTCGCCTGGCGTTGATCGGAGAAACCACGGAAAACTACCGATCAGAGCAGCCGACCGCTAGAATTCTCCTCCAGACAGCGACGAAATTCGACCTAGCTGAAAAGCTAGTGTCGAAAATCCTGCTGCCGTTAGGACTCGAACCTATGACCTCCCGGTCAGAGGCGCTGCACACAGTGGCAGACTTTTCGGCATTAGCTACATAGTTATGTAGCTAATGGTTATGTAACTAGTAATAATAATGTAACTATGTTAGTGTAAGTATGTAACTAATGTAATAATAGTTATATAACTAGTTAGTTCGAATTCATCTGCTGTCTGGATGAGAATTCTTCCGGCCGGCTGCTGTGGTCGGTAGTTTTCCATGGTTTCTCCGATCAACGCCAGGCGAATGTCAGAGCAGTACCCTTACAAACGGGCCACGGACCGCGCGCGATCTATCCTTCCCCTTCCTTGTCCTGTCCTCTCCCCTACACACACACTTACACTAACATGCACTAAACTACCACATATTCCGGGAGACCGGTCGGGAGCTTAGAGCTTGGAAGCTGGTGTGGTGCCCCGCTGGTGGGAGAGTTATGGTTAGGGGGAAACCCCACTAGCCGACGGTAGGTCGGCGCCGGATCTTGACATCCATCGGGGAAAGATCACCGCTACCTCCAGCGGGGATAGAAACATGCATTATACTTACGGGAGTAATGGCGTGAGCCGTTGTCGCGGCCGGAAGCACTAATCAACCGACGCCCCGAGTACCTTGAGCAGGCTGGTGAACGCTGGGATGACGGGCGGCGACGCTGGGGGTGGCGAGGCCACCCCGCTAGACGGAAACGCGTCCTCGGCTGCGCCCTCGTCCTCACGCTCGCCCTCGCCCTCGCCCTCGCCCTCGCCCTCGCCCTCGCCCTCGCCCTCGCCCTCGCCCTCGCCCTCGCTCTCGCTCTCGCTCTCGCCGTCCCCCACGTCCGGCGTCGCGGGCAGGCTCTGCGACGCTTCCGTATCCAGCAATGGCTGCTCCGCAACCACCGCCTGCGAAAGATTAGTTTGAATTGAATTGAATTGCTGCCTTATGTACACATGCAATTTGGCTTAAGCAAATTTAGGCTTAAACAGGCAATTTGAATTTAACTCAGAGGCTTCATTTAGGCTTGAGGATCATTTACATGCAGTAAATCTACAACATGGAACCGCCGGATTTACTTCCCTACGAAGGAAGGCGTACGAAGGATTTGTTCGCCCTTCCATACACGGATGGAACACGCAATCTTGATTACAGATAGCATGATTTAATCATTTTTGTATTGTTTTTATGAAATATTAATTTATTTGTAAATGTTGAGAATTGTTTCTGTTTCTACAATCACTAGATTACGAACTGCGAAGTACTGCTTTGTGGGTGCAAATATGTGCGGTTCCCTTTGCTTTTTCAATTTCAAGGTTACCGACCGATTTTTGGAATTTCAAAGTGAAATTTTTCGTTCATTTTTGTTCTTTCTTATTGTAAAGTGCTCACATGGTCAAGTGCTCAATTATTCCGAATTTTATTAAGAACCTGTGTCCTTTTGACGATTGAACAATCGCACCTCTTTCGCGCGTGTTTTCCCCAACAGCGTTGCAATATAATAATATAATGTAATATTAGTACGAGAAAGCACCACTAGGAGACATTTGTTTTCAATTTTTTTCCTGTCGTAGTCGAAGTTGCTCATATATGAAATAATCCTGAATTTTAATTAAGCCGTATGGTAATTAGCCCTCTGTGGCACCTTGGTTGGCGTGCTAGCTTTCCAGGGGGCAACCCCGGGTTCGATTCCCGGTCGAGGCAAATTATAACACTGCTCTTTCTTTACAAATCTCCTAGTATCTACTGCTGAGTGACGATGAGAAAGTTTACTTTTCAGGTTGAGCGGACCAGAGATATGGCGTTGGGATCGCTGTGTGCAAACCACACTTACCGCTCAACTAATGGTCGCAAGGCCTGGACGCCGCTGGTAGACCTTAGCTTGTAAAGACCATAATTGTGCCAATGTACATACATATTGGGTTCGGCGAATTCGGTGGTATTTGCGGATTCGGTGGTATAACGGTCAGCGTACCGGACTGTTGTACCCGAGTTTGCGGGTTCAACCCCGATCGAAGCCGTGGGTTTTTAAGGGCGAAAAAATCCTTCGTACGCCTTCCTTCGGAGGGGAAGTAGCCGGCTGTCCCATGTAGTAGATTTTCTGCATGTAAAACCTCCTCAAGCCTAAAAGAAACCTCTGAGCAACATTGAGATCCGCCTGTTTCTCCGCTAGGTGGTGAGCGTAGCGAAATTTGTGTGGTTAGACGGAAGAGCGGGCCTGATGGTCCGAGTCTCGCCACGTAAAATAAGGCCTTAACTAACATACATACATATGATTATTGCACACTTGTATCTCTTGAGGAACTAACGAGGAAGTGTTCTATTCCAAACCACGCGCATGGCGGGATTGGAGGCTCGAATTCAGGAGGTAATGGCCAACATCCCAATTAATTTCCTTCAGAAAACTATCGATTGTATCAGTTGAACACACCGTTGAGATTACAAAAATATAATTTGGTTTTCTTATAAACAAACGCTGTGTGTACGTGTTCCTAATAAATAAAAATAAATATTACTGAATCAACAAAATATTTTTAATACCAGTTTGCTTTACACCCACTTTTATATAGGGTGAACTGTATGTACACACCATATATACCGTACATCCGATTGCGATAAAACTTTGTCAACTTATTGCTTGCACTTGCGTGAAGGATATAGACCGAGCACAATGGGAATGTACGTATGTCTGTCGCACATAGACTCAGAATGGGGGCGTTGTTGATTTATGCTGGCTCAGGTGCCCCTGAACATAAGCTCCACGCAACCCGCCACATTCCCAAGTATTAAGCGCGTCGTTGCTGCATATTCTGCCCCTGCAATTGTGACATATTGGCCGGATTACTTGATCATTGGGTCGTATGAATAAACTTTGAGATTATACTCTGAGTTTCTTCTCATGAATATGAGCATGAAAAGGAAGTAGGTTCTCCACCGGTTGTGTGAATAAATTTCGAGTTTATACTCTGAGTTTCTTCTCGTGAGTATGAGCATGAAAGGGTATGAATAATTTTCGAGTTTATTATTATTATTATTATTATTATTATTATTATTATTATTATTATTATTATTATTATTATTATTATTATTATTATTATTATTATTATTATTATTATTATTATAGTAGCAGTAATAATACTTTTAAAGTAGTATTTTTTTTCGAGTGACATTAGTGAAGGCAGTCATAACTAAGGTAAACCCAAGATTAACCGAAATATTAAAAGGTATTGCTGAATTTTGGTCTCAGCCATAATCCGCCAATAGAACATTAATAAATTAGTAATATAGTAATACTACATGTATTACTATTAAATTGAAATAATAATATGTGCGTTTTGTGTAAAACGTGTTGTTTAAATGTATCGCGTAAATGTTGATTGACTTGTATCACACATACAGGAGGGATATTTGTGCTCTATGGTATCACAACCTTCATCTGTTCACATTGGAGAGAATCGACCCCTTTGTGGCGAACGAAATTTTTCGTATCAAAGGAACGTAAACGTTTGGCTAATGAACTGGTATAACGAAAAAGATCCCCACATCTCGTTCAAGTAAATCAAATTTCTTCGAGACAGTATCATAGCGAATGCATGCTCAAACTTGAAGAAGAATAAAGATTTTTTCCGGGCTGAAGGGCCGTGGTCCATTGGAAAACATATTTCCAGACGTTTCGTCCGCAACTACGGCAGACATCCTCAGTGGCGATGTGGTCTCGGACGAAGAATCCTCCTTGAAGGTTCCTCGGTGACTGACTAGTCAGTCCGAGAAAATCTTTGACTACAACTCCGGCCGTGAAAGCCTACATTGTTTTATTGAGGAAGAACGTTTTAACAATAGGATACTTGACAACCATGCTCGAACCAGGACGTTCAACAAACCCATACTCGCCAGAAAGTTTTTCATCTATTGAAAAAGCGTAGCGTAAAACGTGATTGATTAACAGTCACGAGACCAGTAGCGTGTGAATGTCATATATTTCAAAAGCGATGCATTGCAGGGTCTGTTAAGTGTTTTTATTTCATCGAAGGCTTGAAATTAAAAAAGATGTAAGTGCCGTTTCAGTTAAGTTTACGATTTTACCAAAATAATGAATGAAACAAGCCCTATCACATAAATAAGAACCAAACTCCAGACGCATTTTTTGATAGTGTAACGGGGTGATTATAAATGGCAGAAGTTGTATGTGCCAATAGGTTTAACGTCTATAAGCTTTTTGTTTTCGAAAGTATGAAAATGGCACTTAGATCCTCTTTTATTTTAAGACTTGAATTTTTCCGAATTTTCTGAAGAACTTAGTTCATTTGTATTGAGAATCAGTGTTCATATTAATTTAAGTTCTCAATAGAAAACAAGTTACAAGAGAGCAATGAAAATCAATAATTTCGCGCTAGGTAACTACTTTGTTGATATGCGACTTTATTTTGTTTTCTTTCCTGTAAGTCTGTGATCAGTTGTATTGAGAACATTTTATGTTAAATAAAATGCGTTTTAACGAGGGAACGGATTAATCATGTAAATACTATATATTCTTACAGGGACAAGATACCTGCATTCACTAATATTTCTTAGACTTAACACGACATTCTAAACGAATCGGAACCAATTTTATTTTTTGGTATAATTATTTTGCTACATATTTCGTTGCATTTTAATATATTTATAGGCCGAAAATGAACATTTCATAGGCGAGTTCCAAACATGTTACTTGAAAACTAACTTTGTAACTGAGATACTTATAAAACCAAGCAATGCGCTTGTATTAACGCCGGTCCATCGCTATCGTTGTCGAACTAACCTTCCCCATCCCCTTCTGCTTCTTGGAAACCGCCTAGTCGGGATCAAGGGTGAGCGGATGTACGTGAAGCAGAAGGAACTTCAACCACGTGCTTACTCATGTTTCATAGACCCCATGCGTAACTCGATATTTTTTTTCAGATCATCGCCTTATCCTTTTTCTGGAGTCGGGGGTGAGGCGTATGTTCCATTTACCCCCCCTTTCTATCAGAGGTTACACGGTACTATTCACTTGAGCGCCGGCTCCTCGTAAACAACATTGTATATAATGCAAAAGTATTATACATTTCGGAAGAAACTAGTGAATAATTTTTTTCTGTAAATGTAGAACTTTCTTTCAGAACTTTTTTCCCTCTAAATCCGGGTTAAGACCTGATCGGCAACGTACTGTGCTCGGAAAACTCTTGAAGAATGGAATTTTAAACATTATAACAAATTTTTATTTCACATATTTTATGTTTTTTCTTACGTATTTTAGAAAAAGTACGTGCATATGTATGTACATATTTTGCTTTTATTATTCCGTTCTATTGAGTATCAATATTCATGTTGATTTATTTATCAATAGAATATAAGTTCTAAGAGTAATCAATAATTTCGCACTATCTTGTTGATTAGAAAGATTTTGTTTTTGCCTTTGGTATGTCAGTCTTGAATTGTATTACAAGCATTTATATGAAATAAAATAAGTTGTAACTGACTGAATATTTTGATCCACTCTGACACGTTCCCTAGTTATATCCTTTCCCTAGTTTAAATTCAGTTCCCTAGTTATATCCTTTCCCTAGTTTAAATTCAGTTCCCTAGTCATATCCTTTCCCTAGTTTAAATTCAGTTCCCTAGTATATCCTTTCCCTAGTTTAAATTCAGTTCCCTAGTTATATCCTTTCCCTAGTTTAAATTCAGTTCCCTAGTCATATCCTTTCCCTAGTTTAAATTCAGTTCCCTAGTTATATCCTTTCCCTAGTTTAAATTCAGTTCCCTAGTATATCCTTTCCCTAGTTTAAATTCAGTTCCGTAGTTATATCCTTTCCCTAGTTTAAATTCAGTTCCCTAGTTATATCATTTCCCTAGTTTAAATTCAGTTCCCTAGTTTTAACCGGCTTAGAAGATTTCGATCCACTGTGACAAGTTGCGAACTGCGTCGCGGCAGGGGGACGCACCTTGTCGTTGTGGTCGTCGTCGTCGTCGGCGGTGGCGGCGGCGGCGGCGGGGCGGGGTGGGGGCGGGGCGGGGCGGGGCACGCGGGGGCGAGGTGGCGGCGTGCACGGACGCCGAGTAGAGGCCGCCGACGACAGAGGGCGGGGCCGGCGGCGGCGGCGGCGGCGGTGGGGGCGGGGGCGGCTCGGGCCGGACGTACGGGGCGGGGTCGTGGACGCCGGGGAAGGAGGGGCCCGTGCTGTACACGGACCTGCGCAAACAAACGAACGCTAGTCACGACTAGACATCGAGTTTGCTTCCGATTGATTGACTGGGAGAGGTGACTCAACTGATCATCATCGCATCAACTGATACCACTGCTGTGCCCTGACAGGGAGGTCTGAGAGTTTCACTCTCGACGGCGGCAGGGTTTTCGACACTAGCTAGGCAGCTAGGAGAATACTAATGATCGGCTGATCTGATCGGTAGTTTTCCATAGTTTATCTGGTCAATACCAGACGAATGCCGATCAGTGCCCTAACAAAGGGCCACAAACCGTGCGCGGTCTTACCTTCCTCTTCTCTATTACATTATTCTCTCCCCTTACACACACACACTAACGTGCACTACCCTACACACATACCAGGAAACCGATCTGGAGCTTAGAGCTTGTCCCGGCTGGGATGATGCCGAGGAAATACCTTTCGGGAAAACCCAACCGGATCTTACCATCTAACAAGGGAAGATCACAGCCACCTCCCGGTGAAAAACATGCACTACATTCACGGGACTAATGACCTTATCAGTTGACGCGCCCGGAGTCACTAATCAATCAATGAATCCAAATTCTGCTTGATTGATTGCTTGATTAGTTTCCTGGCGCTTCATCTGCTACGGTCTAAAATTTTGCAAATGTCCCGAGGTTTCATACCTCTACCCACTCCCAAAATTTAAAAACTATTTCAAAATCGCATGTCTTTGAGTCAGACCACATAAAACGGAGAATATGAATTTTGGAGAATCTTCTACAAATGGTGTAGGGGCTACTGTTGATCACAGACGGACAGACAGACGGTAGGATGTATTGAAAATTTCTATATCAGGGAACTCAAACCCTGTATTTTCGTTCAAATATTGAAATCGATTTCCCGCAATACTACATATCCTTTTACACATGTACTTATGTATAAAAAGAAGTAAATAGCGTAAAGAAGAGGAGACTTTAGAAATAAAAAAATAAATATAAAATTTTGGAAATAATAGCGCAATTAACTCAAAGAAATTGTAAAACGTTCCAATCCAGACACACTTTTAAATGGGGAAATCTCGGGAAGTTGCCTTTTTTTGTAAACACAAATGAACAACAGGCCACTATGAGCATTTCTTACGATATGTTCCGAGAAATTTTGTGAATGTTGGCAACAACCATTGTCAAATCAAAAAGAAATGAAAGTACCACACGCGACTTGTGCTATTTTTCATATCCTGCATTTTAGGACTGCGCGCACACGAGCATTTCATAACGGACGTCACAACATTCACATTTTTACTGACGTCAGTACTCCGGACAGTGAAGAAAAGTACAATACACATTGCGCAGTTCGCTCGTGTTTCACGCCTATTCGTGTTTGCACACCGGCAACGGGCGCATTTTTATCATCACGTAGGGCCGCTTCACATGCCGCCACTCAGTACCGCATCCGAGTGGCGCATCTACTAGAAAAGCATCGGTTTAAATTAAAGATATTCAAACGGGCAACGGGCGCATTTTTATCATCACATAGGGCCGCTTCACATGCCGCCACTCAGTACCGCATCCGAGTGGCGCATCTACTAGAAAAGCATCGGTTTAAATTAAAGATATTCAAACGGGCAACGGGCGCATTTTTATCATCACGTAGGGGCGCTTCACATGCCGCCACTCAGTACCGCATCCGAGTGGCGCATCTACTAGAAAAGCATCGGTTTAAATTAAAGATATTCAAACGGGCAACAGGCGCATTTTTATCATCACGTAGGGCCGCTTCACATGCCGCCACTCATTACCGCATCCGAGTGGCGCATCAACTAGAAAAGCATCGGTTGAAATTAAAGATATTCAAACGGTGCAGTGGCTTTCGGTACTGAAATCACCCCACCGCCAGTGCAGACGCGCGTCCGCGTCTGCACCAGCAGTACAGTTCCAAATGTCAGCTTCCACGTTCGACGCGCCGTAGAACACGTTTTTAACCGATGAACAGCCTTTCGGCCGCAGGATCACACAGAAGTGTGAATCACGAAACCTTTCGGTCTAGGAATGGTGGCAGCCGGCGATGGCTCCGTGTGAAGGTAGCCTCAAAGCGCGTCTGTTACTGTGCGGCCTGAGAGGGGCGGCCACTGTACCTGTGGGGGCGCCGGCGTGGAGGGGCGGGGCTCTGGTGGCGCCAGCAAGTGGCTGTGTGTGAAGGCCGCCTCAAACCGCGTCCGTGAGTCCCCTGCCTGAGAGGGGCGGCCACTGTATCTGTGGGGGAGAGGTGTCGGCGCTGGGGGGGGGGCCGTCGGAGCCCGTGGAGACGCTGGAGAGGCGCCCCGTGGAGACAGCGGAGGGTGGCGCGCTGAGGAAGGGGAAGTCCCGCACCTCGTTTTCCCCGAACGACTCCACCTGCCACACACACACGCGTCTACATTACTCTGCTTGACTGATGCTCACGACTGCGAGGTTCGTGTCTGCGCAGCCAGGAAATGCAACGTATGAAAAATAGCAAGCAACACGTGCGGTTTTTCGTTTGTATTTGAATTGGTTATTGTTGTTAGCAACATTCACCAAATTATCATATATATATATATATATATATATATATATATATATATATATATAGTGACCGTACTTAGCTCAGTTTTGCGAATTAGGGATTCAAGTTGACCAAACAAGTACTTACCACATATTAGAATTTTGAATGTAAGATACGCTGTTATGGAAATGGTTAAGGACAAGGGATTGTTCTAGGGAGGAGCGTCTTTTCTAGGAGGATGTTGGATTTAGGCTTGTTACTTTTCTCATGCAATCCACGATGCACCAAGTTACACATTACAATTGTTTATTTATTCACAAATAATATCGAGAATGTTTAACAACTAGACGAATCTTCATTACATAATCGCATGCTATTAACGTGATTAACATCATTACTGATCAATACTGTTTGGAATATACCTAACCATCCGGGAGCTCCCACACTCTTATACAATAATGAAATACCAATATTCTATATCCTTCAGTTTTACATTCAGTGTTATTATTACCTAACATTAACCGGTTACAATCTAACCCCCCTCTTTGAATATTTGTGATTGTTCATCGTTATGTCCTCTCCCCACATTATACACTCTGAAGCGTATGATTGCAATAATTCAACCCGACTTTGATGAATATTACGAACTTCGTTACTTATCCCGCATTCCTGTCGTGGAAATAGAGCCGCCTCTGCTAATGTCCTTGACGTCGCCGAGCCGTGGTAGCCACTCTTCCCGCCGACTGCGTGTTGTTCACGTGGTCGCCGTGCTGTACCCAGCGTTCTGCTATTTAACCATTCATTTTCGAAGTCTGGGCACGAACTCGGTCTTCTTATGGCGATATTTTTGATGGGAGCCGTTAATTTCTCCTTACACTAATAGTTTATAGCCCACGTACACCGCTGCACCACGTGCTTTCACATCACCTGATTATTCTTGTTCATTGGCCCTCAAAACATAATACTTTTTAATTAATGCTTTTGTCCAATACTCCGAGTTCTCGTCTAATCACATATCAACACTTCCACGCACCTTCATCCATCGATGTTGCCCGATTTCACTCTCTCGCCTCACACACCACACAGCCCCGTGCGCGCCATTTGTCATGTCCCTTCTTGCTTCCCTCCGAACCGCCTGCCTCTTCCCACCGGCCGTGATTCGTTCCCGGAATCGTTCCCATAAAACATCGATTTGCGGTCTCTTATACGCGCCAGATTTGAATTGCCAATCTCCGTTCCTTTTCTGTTTGACGGCCAAATGGCCGTGATGTCATAATATATATAAGCCTCTAGAATGGTTCATGGGCAGGATACTAGCTTTCCGTGCTGTGTTTCCCCGAATTCGATGTCGGGTCTAGGCAAAAATACAGTTGTAGCTTTCCTTTAAAATCTTCCTAGGTTCTGTTGCTGTGTGATGAAGAAAAGCTCTAGCATGCAGATCTTGCTAGTTACGGTGAAGAGAATACGTCATGTTCGCAGGATTTTTGACACTAGCTTTTCAAGTAGGTGGAATTCAGTCGCTGCCTGGAGAAGAATTCTAGCGGCTTGCTGCTGTGATAGATAGTTTTCCGTGGTTTCTCCGATCTACACCAAGCGAATGCCGGAGCAGTACCCTAACAAACGGGCCACAGACCGCGCGCGATCTTTCCTTCCTTTTCCTTGTCCTATCCTCTCCCCTTACAAACACACACACACTTACACTAACATGCACTACACTACCACATATTCCGGGAGACCGGTCGGGATCTTAGAGCTTGTCCCGGCTGGGGCGGTACCCCGCTGGTGCGAGAGTCCTGATTAGGGGGAAATTCCACTAGCCGACGGTAGGTCGGCGCCGGATCTCGCTATCCAGCTGGGGAAGATCACCGCTGAATCCCGAGGGAAAAAGGGGACTACATCAACGGGACTAATTACGAAACTGTTGATGCGCCCACAAAAATCAATCAATAATATGTATATATATATATATATATATATATATATATATATATTATATCCCGCACGGCCGCGCCCGCCCGCCACCGCGTCCGCCAGCAGCCTGAAGGCCGACTCGTACCCGCCCCCCGCGCATTCCTCCATCTGCAACGCACGAGGCGCTAGCAACCCCACACTCGGCCCTACTCTTCCGTTTGCTTATTAAGCCTGGAATACATCGTTTTATTCACGACCCACATATCCTCCGTCACTTGTTCTACATGTATTCTTGTAATCGATAACAAAATTATACCCCATGCCAATTTCAAACTATTCTTATTTAACCGTGCAGAGAGGTACATCCGAGTAATTCAGTCGCGTAAATTATGAAGTAATTAGTTTAATTACACATGCAGTTGTAGATTTTACAAGCTCTGAATACATGGGGTAGAATCGAAAAGTGTCGAATCAGCAAAAATGTAATAGAATGTTCAAGAAGATTACGGTTAATCATGTAGATTACGGTAGAGAAACGTTTCGTTGAGGCCTTTGGCCTCAAAATTGTAGTTTTTTAAGGTCCTAAAACGTATCGTTTGGGCTTTATTTAACGTTACAGACTAAAAAATACCACCGTGTGTTGCGCGTTGCATTTGTCATGAATATTTAGATGCGTTTTCTTAAACAACTCTTTCATACTTTTAAAGTTATAGTAGAGACCTCATTTATACAGATTGGTTGCGTGTGAGAGCAGCAAAAGGTATGTATACTACTGAAATAAATAGGGGGCGATTCTCTCTATAGTTTAAAACACAGCCAAGTGTGAAGTTGTGCATAAAATGGAATATTAGTGCAAATCGTCAAATATAATTCTCTGTGTTCATTAAGGGCAGCACTTATCAGGAGTTTGTTAAAATAGAGTATGCATGAAAGGCATTTTTAAATCCACTTTAAGCTTACGTTCGCAGAGCTGTACACTTGAACAAAAACATAAGTACTCGTATTACGAGTAGTTCCCAAACTAACACAAGTGCATGGACCTGGGCAATACCCAGGATTGGCTTCACAGCAAAGTTAGTTCTAATAGAGATTAGAAACTTGTCATAATAAACACTACAAGCACTATACTGTCGCAAAATGCAGATGAAGATGATCTGAGCGCCTCTTCTTTTATTTTGGTTGCTAAACAAAGGCCCTATGATGTATGTGTGTATCGGCGTTCAGAAGAAGGATATTCACGTTTTCTAGTGTAAAGTAAACAATCAACGATGCATCGTAGCATATGTAAGTCATGTGATGAAATAAATGACTACAAATGCTAAACATTCACTAAAAGGAGGATATTTTGGACACAAAGGAGGACGAGAGGACAATTGACGTCAATGAAGGCTGTTGTCCCTAATGGAGGACGGTTGGCAACCCTAGCGTTCGACACGGCGTCACCCGGACAGCCCAGGTCATGACTCTGGACGCGGAAACCTACGACTTGATTGACTGATTGTTAGTGATTCCGGGCGCGTCAACTGCTAAGGTCATTAGTCCCGTACGTGTAGTGCATGCAGTATCCTCACGAGCGGACTGCAGCGCCTCTGACCGGGAGGTCATAGGTTCGAGTCCTGACGGCGGCAGGATTTTCGACACTAGCTTTTCAGCTCCGTCGAATTCATTCGCTTTCTGGAGAAGAATTCTAGCGGCCGGCTGCTCTGATCGGTAGTTTTCCGTGGTTTCTCCGATCAACACCAGGCGAATGCCGGAGCAGTACCCAACCAAACGGGCCACGGACCGCGCGCGATCTGTCCTTCCTCTTCCTCGTCCTATCCTTTCCTCCTTACACACACTTACACTAACATGTACTACACTACCACATATTCCGGGAGACCGGTCGGGATCTTAGAGCTTGTCCCGGCTGGGGTGGTGCCCCGCTGGTGGGACAGTGTTTTAGGGTAGTTTTAGTAGGGTACTGCTCCGGCATTCGCCTGGTGTTGATCGGAGAAACCACGGAAAACTACCGATCAGAGCAACCGGCCGCTAGAATTCTTCTCCAGAAAGCGACTGAATTCGACCTAGCTGAAGAGCTAGTGTCGAAAATCCTGCCGTCCTCAGTAATCGAAGGTAGGACCTCCCGGTCAGAGGCGCTGCAGTGGCATCAGTTGATGCACTGAGCTACCGCTCCTGGTTTGGTTACAGAACCAACCAGGTGAAACCAGAGACCGATAACAACTTCAACACCATCATATCACTTGGACGCTCACGAGGGATAGGGGTTGAGCTCCTAACTAAGAACGGAGGGAGAAACTGACAGAAACCACAACCACAACCACTCAAACAATGACTCCGCCACCTGATTTCTATATTGCATTGCCAATCATTAGTGTCTTTACAAACACCTAGCAAATTTAGAATTTTTGAAAACTTTTAAAGATACATAGATATTTAGTTGGTGAGTCTTACTTTCGTTTGCCAGGAATGAAAGTAGTTTTCATGTTGATATTCACTCAAAATTAATGACACAAAACATTTATTACAATTTTAGATTCAACGTATGAATTGTTTGTAGCTTACTCATATTTTAGAATTGACTGTGACTATGCTACAATTTGTTCTTTAAAAAACTACAAATCGTCGATATATAATAAAAGCGTCTTACGTAAAAAATGTTTCATTCGAGTTGACAGAAAAAATGTTAAGAATTTTTTAAAATTTAAATTTTATTTTTTATAATAAATATTTCATTAAGATAGTTAACAACTTAATTTCTACTTCGCACTGAACATTTCTTCCAGGAACTCTGTTAACTTAATCCCTCCGACAATCCTCACCAAGAACGTGCCACTTGTGGGTTTTGAATTCTCAATTTCGTTGCATTAAGGAACAAATCAGACGATTCAAATAGCTTAACACTTTGTATCTCGAGAAATAATAATCCGCCCTACACATGATAAAATCGTTCTGCCTAATGTCATGTTCTTCTGCACAGACGAAATGATGAACATCACTTAGTCGGGGAATATTTTGCATATTTGTTGAATTTGAAATGCCGATCATAGCATTACCAAGAGCATGCTCACCCATGATTGTTTTTAATAGGTTTCTACTTTTTAAGAAGCTAAAATGATTCTGTGCTTTTTGGTCAAAATATGAACCAATGTATCACAATTGTTTGTCATCATTTGAGGTATTATAGACCTTTAAAAAGAATATGAACATTCAGAAAACATTTTGTAATATTTGAAACATTAGTATAATATAGTTTAATACATTTCTATGTTTTGAAGTAATATCGGCCTTTATTTAAGATAAAATGTAATAGGTTTTGTCATTATTACAAAGGTTGATTCGAGGAAATCGATTTCTACACATAAAATAACAAAAAATAATTATTTTGTTTAAATGAATGCACATGTATATTATTAGTTATAATTTCATCCAAAACATCAATAAAATCAAAATTTATGGGAAGGCTCCCGATCCCCCTTAGAAATGCACATTACATTTTATTCCTTGGCATTGAGAGGCTTCACATCTGCACAGTAATCATGTTGAATGTACAATACAGAAATGTTATTTCGAGTACTTACCTTTGAATGTGAAGGTTAAAGTAAATGATTAACAGCATGCATCTCTTCATTCACAAGAAACACCATTAAACCGAATGATTCACATTTCTTAATTTTAAATTTTAAAAAACACATTATCACAAAAAAAGTCACATCATTAAAAGCCAGTACATTCCCTGCAAGTTTTAAATAATCTTTGTAATTACCATGCCTCTTTCATGAAATATGCAGGAAAATGCTCATTTCATGAAAGAGGCATGTTGTGATTGTTCATGAAACAGACATTTTCACTCCATGATGTGTACGAACTGATATTTGTGTACTTCAGATAGTTTGTAACAATTCTTTGTCTCGCTGTTTATTACTCTCTGAAATAGAGTTCTACAATGACCAAAGAATACGTTCACCGACTGTCAAATTAGTCCTAAAAATTTCAGAAAATGTTAAACTTCTTTAATTCCCTTTTGCATAACACTTTCTGCTGGTAACTGTAAATCATTATAAAAATATTTTCTATGCGATATAATTTTTACGCAATAAAATTTGAATAATACAACTTTTTAAATGATTTTTTCGGTTGTGGCGCCCATACAAACAAAGTAATTACGTGACTTCAATAGTGGTGAGAAAAAAATGATATCCATGAATGAAATGAAAATGAATGAAAATGAAATCCATTAATTTAGCATAAATTAATTTAAATGTAACTAAAGACTTTATTCAATAAATTGGATTGAACCATGCCTCATTACAGGCGAATTCTTTTCATTTCAATGCCTATTAAAATGTGTTTAGTGCTACGCCACATTTTTCAATGAAATGAGATGTTCTGTTTCTTCCGTCCTCCAGTAATATCTCTAGTTATGACAGAGTTTGTATCAAGAAAATATTTTAGACGGCAATAAGACAGAATATATTTTTTTTATTCAAGACTGTCGGGGAAAACACAATCCTATTCAAAGACTGCAAACTCTCTACGGAAGTGTGAAGAAAAGTAGCGTTTAGAAGAAGTAATACATCTGGTAAAGATTCTGATTCAGAATAATGCCTCTTCGGAAGTTTATTATTATTATTATTATTATTATTATTATTATTATTATTATTTCTTTTTTTTCTCGGGGGTTTCTCACCCGGGGTTCATGGTTTGAGGGGCCTCTAGGCATACCACATTCCTAGCTTTGCATATTGAGGACTGTGCGAACAATCCGGCAGGTTTCAAGAATGACTGACTTTTGAGCTTTTGGGATAATTTTATGAGGATGAAGACCTATTTTTTCTAAACAATTCTTTATATTTTTGTTAACCAGACCTGTAGCTGTTATTACAATTGGTATAATTTCAACAGACTCAAGTTTGTATATTTCTTTATATTCTATTGATAGGAGAATGTATTTTGAGATTTTTTCTGTTTCTGCCTTATTGATGTTGTGATCTGCAGGGTGTGTAGCATCAATTTATTATTATTATTATTATTATTATTATTATTATTATTATTTTATTTTTCTGTACTTTTCTCAGTAAGCATTGAGAACCATTCATCTATTCATACGACTTTGGCTCTAGCAAATGCAACTGGTAATGACAGATCTGAGGAAAAACGGAGAAGAAATTCATCTTTGTCCGTCCTTCAATTTAAGAATTTTCGCACAATATGGTCGGTCTGTAGGATTAAAGCTTTTTGGATGGTTATGCAGATTCCTTTTGATAATCCTATTTTTGTAAGACCTGAAGCAAATTGGTCCGTCACCACTCTTGTGGCTGAGATGATTATTGACACTATTTCAACCTTAGTCAGTTGCCAAACATGTTGGATTTCCGCTGCCAAATTCTGGTATTTTGAAATCTTCTCCGATTCTGTCTTATTGAGATTTTTTGTCAGTGGACAGCCTACATCTATGATTGTTGCATACTTTTGTATTTTATTGATAACTACTATGTCCGGGCGATTATAATCCACAGCCTTATCAGTGACAATAGGCCTATCCCAGTAGAGTACTATTTCACTATTTTCTATAACCGGTGAAGGTGAATATTTGTAAAATGGTGGAGGGTTCTCAATTAGTCTATAATTTGATGCCAATTGTCTATGGATCATTTTGGCTACTTGATTGTGCCTCCCTAGATATGCAGTGTTGACAAGAACTGGGAAACCTGCAATCACATGGTCGATGGTCTCATTTGGTAGATTACACATTCTACACACAGCTTTTATACTGCTCTACAGTATGTGTTTATCATAATTGCGTGTTTTTATTACCCCATCTTGAATTGCTATTATAAATCCTTCAGTTTCAGGAAATAAATATCCCATTTTGAACCACAGGAGAGAAGAGATTTTATTGTTATTAATAAAATCTTTTAAATAATCCATCAGTGGTTATTATAAGTCTTAATTAATTTGCCTTTTAAAAGTTCCTAGTTTTACGTATTCTTAAAATATTGAAGTTCAATAAACTATTATCTGCTTCAAATACTCCCAGTCCTGTTGCCGACAAATTCACCTAAGTTCACAGTTTACATTCTTGCTGCAGCACTCGAAATATTTCCAATTTCCGCACATTACATCAATATTCAAAGTCCGACAACCATACGCTCCGAAGTAGACGTTCACTATCCCCAAACTCCCAACGTCAATTATCTACACACGATCTGCACAGCATCACGGCATAAGTCGGAATGAATCCATATTCCTTTCTTTCAGCCCTTCAAAACTCGGTCTATATTTTCTAATGTTTCTTTTCAGAAAAAAATTGACACACTTCCGTCGAAATATATTGTCATTCCATATCTCTCCAATCCCTAAATTACTTACAAATTCAACTAGACGCGCCCCAGATACTCATTGCTTTCTCGGCCAATCCCCAAACAGTTTATTTTATTAACTAGCCGCGCCCCGTGGTTCAAAGCAATGAAGTTTGTTGACTTTGACGACAACTCGTCTACCGTTACTAGGCCGTCATATTTACATATGTCTATCCTTACCATTCACCCTGTTTACAGTAAATGTCACGCAATACAATGTCCCACATATTGGTATGTCACAATATATTGTTCGGCCAAATGGCCAGCTAGTAGGGGACAGTTCAATACATATCAAACCCCTCAATGTATCCCTAATGACCCGCGTGGAGTGGCTGACCTAGCAGGGGGGCGGGCCGAGCAGGCGGCGCACGCAGGGCCGCAGGGCGACGTCCCAGGGCAGGAGGCCATCGTCGTCCACGGCCGAGATGCACGCGCCCGCCGCCACCAGGTGCGCTGCGCCCGCCACGTTGCCGCTCTCGGCCGCCAGGTGCAGCGGCGTTCGCCCCGACCGGCTGCACTCGCACACACACACACTTGTTAACCCTTAAGTAGCCGCGCGAACATACGCTACGCCATTTCATTTGCGTGATGTAGAGTAACTGAAATGTATCTAAATACTTTAAAGTATCGTATTTATCACACTAACATATTTTATTTCAATATTTTCTCGTTGCACAGGTTTTTAAACAAAAATGAAGGCAAAAATAATTTATAAATTTACAAGATTCCAGCCTGCCAGAAAGTCTCATTTTCATGATGTGTTACTCGTGTACAAAACTATCCACTTAAGGGTTCATTCAAATTCCATTTAATGATGCTTTGTTTATGTAGCGAGGCTCAGGTCATCAAACCCGGTTTTTCGTCTGAGCCGGCAAATTTCTGTACGCTCCTTTCTTGATCTAGCAGAGATAGTGTCATCCCTCGGGGGACAAGAGATTTGAATTGTGCTCAGAGGCTTATTTTAAGTGTGAAGATCTTTTTCATGCAGTAAATCTACAACTTGGGACAGCAGGCTTAACTTCCCTTCTAAAGAAATATATCACTTTAAACCTGCTCGTGGCGTAAAGCAAAGTCGCTAGCCTTTCGCCTTTGAGGTTCGGGTTCGATTTCCGTCAAATCTCATGTGAAATTTGTTCCTACAAAGCGAGTTTGGCTGTGTCACGAGGGCTAGTCCAACCCCTGTGAAGTGTTCTAAACCCTGCCCCTATCCTTATTCCTTCCTAATTCTGGCCGCTGGGTAGTGACGCAGGAGCGCGTAGTTGGAGAGGCTACCTGGCGGTCCTCTTGACAACTCACTGTCACGTGACGTAACGTAAGACAAATAAAGTGTATAATGAAGGATTACTCCAAAATGAGCAAAAAGATAATAGAGGATTACTCCCCAGCGCAAAAAGCGCTCAACGCCCTCCAAGGGGCTTGGAGACGCGTTGCGTCAACTTGGACGCAACAAATTAAAAAAAATGTTGATTCGCTCTGAAAAATCCAAGGCTTTGATAGGAGAAACAGATGCGCCTTCGTCCAAGAGATGCACCATGCTGCGCCCCTAGACTCCGATTTAAGCATAGTTGCACTTGAAGGTCACGAGCTGGAAGAAGCGGGATCCGTTTCTATCCAATCGGGAGCTCCAATCCAAGACCAAAGAATGAAGTCCTAACGAAGCTCCCGATTCGATGAGCGTGATCGTCTCTCCTTCCAGCTCTTGAAAGTTCAGCCATGTTTAAATCGGAGTATAGAGGGAGTGGGCCTTCATCTCAGAAATAATTCGTTCCGAACGAGTATGTACTTAGTGTATACTGCGATTTTTACATTGCCGCTTGTGACATTTTTATTAGCTGTTGCGATGCCATACAATCGGGAGCTTACACGTCACAGCAGTGACGTAACTATGGTGGCGTTTAACCTTCCGATAGGATCACACCGGAACAGCTCATTTACTTCACAGGCAGCATAGTGAAAATCGCAGTATTGTAACGAATATTGTGTCATCTACCAGCGCCTTCTCGAAGTGGACGGTTCCGGGGTATGCGCGTATGGCGACATCTGCCGGCGCCCCCCGAACTAGATGGTAAACGGGGTATGCGCGGATTGCGACATCTTCCGGCGCCCTCTGAACTAGATGATCCCGGAGTGTTCGCAATGTTTATCGCAAGTTCCAGAAAATTCTAGGCGGGCGCCAGCCGAGTATAAATACACCGCGACCGGCGGCCGTGAGTCAGTCTGGAGTGGAACTGAGTGTGAAGTGTGTGCATCGCGGGAAAGCAGTGTGGCCCCGAACTGTGCACTGTCATTGCAGCGCACTGTGGTCAGTGTTTAGGACTGTGCGACAGTGCAAAAGAAGTGAACAGTTAAAATAAATAAATAATCAAAAGAAGTGTAGTGGAAATAAATAAAGAGAAACTGTGCCATATCCAGAAATAATCAAGAGAGGACCAACTGTACATAAATCAAGTATTTTGAGCGTGCCTTTAAGAAACAAAATAAACGTTTTTGTTAAAATAATATTTGTGTTTTAGTTCCCCACATAGAATCGTCAGAGTGTGACCACCTGCGTGCGGAGGGGTCGGCGCCTGCGTCCAGGAGCAGCGCCAGGCAGCGCCCCGAGCAGTCGTGCGCGGCAGCGACGTGCAGCGGGGAGAAGCCGTACACGTCGCGCGAGTTCACGGCCGCGCCGCGCTGCAGCAGCACCAGCGCCGCGTCCGCGTGACCGAACCTTCGGCACCCAAGCAGACACAATAGCCAGGCTTTTACACAAATTATTATTATTATTATTATTATTATTATTATTATTATTATTATTATTATTATTATTATTATTACTACTACTACTATTATTATTATTATTACTATTTTTGGTATACCAGCATTATAAATAACATTTTCTGTTGCAAGAAATCGTTTATAAAAGAGCCTTCATACCATTCAAAAAGGAGGAAGACAGGACTAGCGGATGGCACGGGAGGGAGAGAGTGGAGAAAGACAGACTGTTAGAGAGAGAGAGAGAAAGCGAGAGGTATAGAAAGAGATAGAGAGAGAAAGAGACAAAGATAGACAGACAGAGGCAGAGAGAAAGAGCGAGAGGTATAGAGAGATAGAGGAACAGAGAGAGATGTAGAGAGGGAGAGAGAGATGTACAGAGATAGAGAGATCAGGATGTTTGCTGGGTTCGGCCTGTGGACGTATAAAGTGTGTCGTCCAGTTGCGTACCTCACGGCGTTGTGCAGCGCTGTCCAGTGCGTCCCGTAGGTGAAGTTGGGGTCGACGCCTTCGTTTAAAAGTCTTATGACGATAGTGGTTCTTCCTTCCTTGGCTGCCCTCAAGAGCATCATCCCACGCCTCTCAATTTCCGAGCAATTCGTGAAGACAAATTTCGGCCTACAGGAAGCGCCGTACAAGGATTCTGGGTTCAAAGTCCCCGATGAGCCACATGCGGTAGTTTGAATGCTTCGTTTGGGATAGACGCAGCGAGTTACTATGGAGGCACAAGATGAAGCGGGAACATCATTCGATGTCGCGGGCGAATGAGCAGGCGGTTGGCCCAAGTCAATCGAAGGATTATTGGAAATCGATCCGTTCTGGTGGCTGAAACACACAGTCTGGCTTCCTCCTAGAGTGCGTCTGAGAAACAAATTGCTGTAAGACGGTGATTTACGCAAATTCGGATGCTGAAAGCTGGATGAACTCCCAGAGGGACACGAACCATGTGGAGGAGGTAATGTGGGTACACACGTGGAACCAGTGGGGAACCCTGTGGAACCCTGTGAGCTTCTGGGCCAAGTACCAAAAGAACTTTGTACGTCAGGTTGTGTGCCAGTGGTAAGGGCAGAGTTTACTCTTGGGAACGGAGAAGAGTCAACGTCAGTCGCAGAAGAGGGTGAGTTACGCGAAGAACGCGAGTTACAACGAGTAATAAGCGCGTAAACGCTAGGCGAAGGAGGTTGGAAAACGCTATGGGTGGACCTCGTTAAACATGCTAACTCCTGCGAGGAGCATGGCCCAGACAGCGAAGCGAGAGCAGACATCTCGAGTGAGTGTTTTGCACGTGGTGGCATTTGGGGTTGCGATGGGTACGTGGTGGATGGTGTGCCCGAAAATATACTTTTGGTGACGGGGTCAAGTATGTTTCTCATCTGCGAGGGACAGCGTTCGTTGCCGGAATTGTCCATTGGGTCGCGAGAAATCATCTCCTCGATTTGTTGACTTTTCCAACTATGCTGAGAACTTCGGCAAAAGTTCGTTGGAGATTGGGATTCTGAGAAAGATACCTGACGTTTTCTATGTCGTTCACGTCGATCAGAGGAATATTTGGAGAGCTCCACTTGCAGTTTTCCGTATCGTTGAGAACTCGGGAACTCTCTCCAAGAGGACGTTGAAGGTGAAGACTTTCGTAAGTTGATCTTACTTCTGGAATGACGTTTAGTAGTGAAAACGGGAGACATATTCCTGTTTAACTGAATCTGAGGCTTTTCACTTCGTTGGAGACGCCCAGAAGAGAAGGAAAAAGAATCATCCTTCCCTAAATCAAATTGATTAGTTCTTTTTTGTTTTTTGCGAGATCTGGTAAAAGATGTAGAAATGTGGACATCATTTTGACGAGTGTCCCATTGCTGACGACTCTGGTAAAAACACGCACGAGAAGGAGAATTTGACCAATTGGAGTGCTTCTGTTGTGGACGTTCGGAGAAACAAGTACGAGACGAAGATTTCGACGAATAGTTTGGGACGGTTCGCGTTCGATGATGTGCTGAGGTTGGCTGTGAGTGTTCGGTGTACGGAGACGAATATCTCCTGAAACTGTGGGCGGGTGATGAGTAATAAGGTACGAAACCATGAGGAGATTCGCTTGGAGAGAATCTCTGCGAAGTCGCGCCATGATGGAAGTGCGAATTGTTTATGCGCCGAGTGAACGATTGGTGCGGGCCAAAGCCAGACTCCATGCTGTACGATTCCGAGGGGGGCGGCAGCGGGAGCGGGCGGCCGGCGGAGGCGGGGGATCGGGGGGTGGGGCGCGGGGTGGGGGCGGGGGGTGCCGCCGTGACCCCCACTGCCTCGGCGTGGAGCAGCCGCCGCGGCCGCCACCGCCACCGCCTCTGCAACCACCGGCAAACAACAGCCTCAGATGAGGTGGCTCTGGCTATGCCTGGGTATCGGTAGCGGTAGCTCAGTGCATCAACAGATGTCACTGCAGCGCTTCTGTCCGGGAGGTCCTAGGTTCGAGTCCTAATGGCGGCAGGATTTTCGACACTAGCTTTTCAGCTAGGTCGAATTCAGTCGCTGTCTGGAGGAGAAGTCTAGCGGCAGGCTGCTCTGATCGGTAGTTTTCCGTGGTTTCTCCGATCAACGCCAGGCGAATGCCGGAGCATTACCCTACCAAACGGGCCACGAACCGCGCGCGATCTGTCCTTCCTCTTCCCTGTCCTATACTCTCCTCTTAGACACACTTACACTAACATGCACTACACTACAACATATTCCGGGAGAACGGTCGGGAGCTTAGAGCTTGTCCCGATTGGGGCGGTGCCCCGCTGGTGGGAGAGTCCTGGTTAGGGGAAACCCCACTAGCCGACGGTAGGTCGGCGCCGGATCTCGCCATCCAGCGGGGGAAGATCACCGCCATCTCCAGAGAAAAAATATGCACTACACTAACGGGACTAATGACCGAAGCAGTTGACGTGCCCGGAAACACGAAAAAATCAATCAATCAATCAAGCTACGCCTGGGTGCCTCTGACCCCAGCTCGACTGCCGCTGGCACGCCAAATGTATTTGAGAGTAATAAATAAACAGTAATATATAGGGCGGAAGGAAGGACCCCTGCACACGATTGATTGTGATTCCAGGGAGGTCAACTACTAGGGTCATAAGACCCGTAAGTGAAGTGCATGTTTTTGCTCGGTGGGGGGCAAGTGGTGGTGGAGGTGTCGGCGATCGTCCCCCGCTGGATGGCGAGAGCATGCGCCGACCTACCGTCCTCTAGTGGGGATTCCCTAACCAGGTATCTCCCAACAGCTGGCACCAACCCAGACGGAACAAGCTCTAAGCCCCCGACCGGTCCTCCGGCATGAATGATAGTATACTGCATGTATGTGTGTGTGTAAGTGTGCATGTAGTGTAAGGATAGAACAAAGAAGAGGAAGGAAAGATCGCGCGCGACTCGTGGCCCGTTTATTAGGGTACTGCTCCGGCATTCGCCTGGTGTTGATTGGAGAAACAACGGAAAACTACTGCTCAGAGCAACCGGCTGCTAGAATTCTCTTGATGTCTGGGCATGATGTCTAGATTTGCTGTTCAATAATATTTTTGGAATAATAAACTGGTGTATGGTTAGAAAGGTTATATTTGGATTACCTGCCCGTTCCTCGGTATATAACATTGACCATTATACAAATATAGTTTCCGTTAGAGGAAAAAATCGTACAAATTTCCTACAACAAAGAAAGAAATCTTGCCAATGAACAATTACCGAGATTCTGGTCAAAATTTGGATGCCTCTCTAAACTGATGGAATTTTGCACCAATTAACGTGAATTCGTGCAATATGGGGGGGGGGTTAAGATCTAATTAATTTTTATTTCAATTAAATCTTCGTTTCTATAAAGGCAATGTTTCTTTGAAAATATAACTAAAGATGCCTTTTCCCTCCCAGTATACGTAACAATCATTATTGTCATACTCATTATCGCCACCCTCTGTATCACATCGGGATTTAAAGTTTATAACAACTGATCTGTCATAAACATCTTCTCGCTTTTACATAGGAAAAGTGAAGGAATGAATAGTCGCTTAATTTAGAAAACATTTAGTAGTACATTTAAAGTCAATGTTAAGTAACTTAAGTTCATTAATAGTAGGTACATTCAGAATATCCATTTGTTATATAATAAATTTCATAATATTGTTAACTATATAAGAGGTTATATTTGTTTTTATTGGAATATACAGAAAGGTGGACTGTCGGAAGCTTTTAGTTTTTCTCTTATATTTCTTCAGAACATGTCGAGTCGCGTAACTAATCAAAACCGAGTGTACTTAAGAACAATGGATATTTTTTGTAATCTAATATGAATTGAAATAGAATGTTATATGCAAAATAGCTGCAGATATGATAATCTACTTGATGCACTACCATTCTCAAGATTCTTTTAAAAGTTCATTGCGAATTGCTGAGAAAAGTATTGAGAGATCACAATGTAGAATATTGATGTCAGTTTTGTCCACAAGGCATTATATCACCAGTTATGAAAAGAAACTAATTGTTTACTAGTTGTGATTACGTAAAGCATTTGCTTAGCTAACCTCCATTATTTGAAGACATTAGCAGCGTACAATACGTTGTTCATGAGCACAATATACTTATTCCGCACTTCTTAGAAACCTTTTCTTCTATAGTAGGCATAGCTGGACACTTTTAAGAAAAATATCAATATAAAAACCTCAAACTTTTTTCAATAAGTCAATTTAACAAACATCATTAAACGATATATTCATTTATTTCAACTAGTTAAGGAATTTTTTAAAAAAACATATCTTCTTGACTTTATTTTCAAGGTTTTTATCAAGCACTGAGAAATTGTACAAGTTATCAATATAATAGCACTCATGAAAATTTATTTACAACGCCATCTTTCTAGAACACGTTGTTTATTTATTCTTTCAACAACATTGACTATTTCGCTTTCTGAATTTCTCTTGTTTACCATACAATATTCGCAATCTTCTAATATATTGCGAGTATCAAATTCATTATAAAAATACAGTTCAATTGTTTCTTTGTTTTCGCAAGCCACAAAAAATTAAACGATTGCATTATACAACCGCTTTATACTTCGGATCAGCAGTGGTTTGCGAAAACTGGTTTTATTTATTTATTTTACGTCAAAAAAAAGTTAAAACTGCGTATGACGTGCTATGGGGAAAAGTGAATTGTGTGCACATTTTCAAAATTCTGTGATCCCTACACTAAGTCATACACAACTTGAATTTTGAAAAGAAAGGAAAAAAAAAGAAAAAAAAAAAGAAAAAAAAGCTCTCATGTAATACAATCTATTTTCAAGGATAAATAAGCAATAAATTTTGGGCTCTTATCCATGTTGCCCTTCGGAATAATACTTCCTGCCGCGACAATATCGAAACGATAACTTGAATAATTGTACTTCTCACTGAATTCTAGAAGACGTACACAGAAAATGAAGTTACATTTATGTTCAGAAGTAATACAAGGGGCCATCTCAGCATTTGCTCAATGGATCAGGGAAACTGGACGAAAAACCTGATCGAGATGGGGATCATTGACCCAGAAGCTGCGATACAATACTTGTTACAAATTGTTTAGAATATTTTTATTGTTTAGAATGCTTTAGTTGTTTAGAATGCTTTTGTTTAGAATTGTTTAGAATGCTTTTCAAACGAAGTGCCCGTGCTGTCGTCACGTGGTTCGTGACGCAAACTGGTGTTGCGCAGAACGAGCAAAAATAGGTGCGCCGGAGGAACTTTATTTATTTATTTTACGTCAAAAAAGCAGTTAAAAACTGCGTATGACGTGCTATGGCGAAAAGTGAATTGTGAGCACATTTTCAAAATTCTGTGATCCCTACACTAAGTCATATACTACTTAAATTTTGAATTTTTGAAAGGGAGAAAAAAAACCCTCCCATGTAATAAAATATATTTTCAAGGATAAACAAGCAATAAATTTTGAATTTTGAAAAAAAAAAAAAAAACCCTTTTAAAATAAGCAATAAATTGGCTCTTATTACTTCCTGCCGCGACAACATGGAAACGATAATTTGAATAATTGTATTTCCCACAGAATTCTAGAAGACGTGCACAGAAAATGAAGTTGCATTTATTTCCAGAAGCAAAACAAGGGGCCATCTCAGCATTTGCTCAATGGATCAGGGAAACTGGACGAAAAACCTGATCGAGATGGGGGTCATTGACCCAGAAGCTGTAGTACAATAGTTGTTACAGGTTGTTTATATTCATTTATACAATCCAAATGGTAAGTAATGCTTTATGTATCATTGTTAAAATTAATGTTACTTACCCACGTATTTCCACCGTGTCGCCGGGTACAGCTGCATGTTTGTCTTGCACCGCACATAAAAATCGGATGAGAAAAAAGTCTTCTAAATGTTCAATTATTCGTAATATATACATATAAGAACGCGCGAACATTGACGCGATCTTGTAACATTACGAGCGTGCTTGCGTCTTGCCAACCCACGCAGCAGCCACGCACGTTTTAAGTCACGTTGGCAGCACTTTCTCTTTTAGTTCCTGTAAGAAGGTAATAGAGGAGAGCGCGCCACTGTAATGATCTCCACTGCGTCATATGGTTGATTGATTGATTGATTTTTTCGTGTTTCCGGGCGCGTCAACTGCTTTAGTCATTAGTCCCGTTAGTGTAGTGCATGTTTTTCTCGGGAAATGACGGTGATCTTCCCCTGCTGGATGGCGAGATCCGGCACCGACCTACCGTCGGCTAGTGGGGTTTCCCCTAACCAGGACTCTCCCACCAGCGGGGCACCGCCCCAGCCGGGACAAGCTCTAAGCTCCCGACCGGTCTCCCGGAATATGTGGTAGTGTTGTGCATGTTAGTGTAAGTGTGTGTGTAAGGGGAGAGGATAGGACAAGGAAGAGAAAGGACAGATCGCGCGCGGCCGTGGCCCGTTTGGTAAGGTAGTGCTCCGGCATTCGCCTGGTGTTGATCGGAGAAACCACGGAAAACTACCGATCAGAGCAGCCTGCCGCTAGAATTCTCCTCCAGACAGCGACTGAATTCGACCTAGCTGAAAAGCTAGTGTCGAAAATCCTGCCGCCATCAGGACTCGAACCTAGGACCTCCCGGTCAGAGGCGCTGCAGTGACATCAGTTGATGCACTGAGCTACCGCTCCGGTGCGTCAAATGGGAGTTGCAAGGTTCTGAAGTGGTTGGTGACGGACTTCAGTGTTGGAGGGAAAGTCGTGGATCTGAACCTGGCGGTTATCACATGGCCGTACAAAACTTGTGCCTGGGTCGGGTAGGGCAGCTTTTCGAGAGCCGGACTTGTTGGCACGACTAACGGCTAGTGAGCTCACATTTGAGAAAGTAACGTGAGTGATAAACTGAATTTATATACAAATTACATAAAACGTGAAATAAGTGACGAAAAATAACTGTTTACAGGAACTTGTTAGGGGAGGGGAGCTATTTCAGATTCAAATAGTCGTCCTCGTGACTAAAGCTACATGATAAGTGAAGTATAACGATAGAGTAAACCCTCGCTAGCACAAACTCGCTTAACAGGAATTCGTAACACGAACAAAACTTTGATCCCGGTAAGGGATTACGGAAATACTGACATTAAAGTGCTCGGATAACACGAATTTTTGTAACACACAAACACCGATTATTTCCGTTCCTTGGAATTCGTGTTAATGAGGGTTTACTGTAGTTTCTTAATACTAAATATACCATAATTATTCTTATTTTCTTTACTCAGAAACGCTGGAAAATTTTTCATGTCTTTGCACAAGCAATCTTGGCTTACTTGAATGTTGGGGCCAAGTTGTATCTTTGTTCGTTACCATTGTTCAAAAAGATGTATTGCTGTTTCAATTTTCTATAATAGAAAGTACTTTATTTATACCAATTGTACGTGATTGGGGAAATATTACCCAGAGGAATGGTTGAAAGCAGTCTGTGAAAATCTTTAAGGTGTGAAAGATTCATAAAACTAAGTACTTCACACCACTTCTTCACTTGTATATCTATAGGGTATTAAATCTTTTGTATGGGGAAGTTGAGAAGAAATCTTTATCACTTAACTAATTTACTGGCCTGATCAGATTCAGTTGGAATCTAAATTTTGTGTGTAGTTGTATAGCTGTGTTGGCCAGTAAATAGATGGATTCTAGTTTCAAAGACTCACAAGCCCAGATTCAATTGAATACTATAAATGCAACTGGTATTGTGCACAATTTCGTTATTTGTAGAATAGGTTGTGTTAGGTATTTCATGAAATTATTATGATTTTGCTGTGTATGTTATTGATTGAATTTGTGTGGGAAGAGAGAGAGAGGAGAGAAGAGAGAGAGAGAGAGGAGAGACGAGAGGGGAGAGAGAGAAGATAAGATAGAGAAGAGAGAGGAGATAAGATAGAGAAGAGAGAGGAGAGAGAAAGAGGAGAAAAGAGGAGAGGAGGAGGGTGAGGAGGAGGGAGAGGAGGAGAGAGAAAGAGAGAGACCTGATGCAGGAAAATTATAGCATGAAGTTTCAGCACCTCTAATCTCTAGCGATTGAATATATACCGGCTTAGGTGGCTCAGAGCATCTAACGTCACTACAGTGCCTCTGACCTGGAGATTCTAGGGTTCGAGTCCAACGTGGAAGAATTTCGACACTAGCAAGTCTGCTTGGTCGAATTCAGCCACTGTCTGGAGGAGGGATCTAGGAGACGGCTACTCTGATCGGTAGTTTTCCGTGGTTTCTCCGATTAACACCAGGCGAATGCCGGCGCAGTACCCTAACAAACTGGCCACGGACTGCGCGCGATCTTTCCTTCCTCTTCCTTGCCCAATGCTCACCTTTGCACACACGCAAATTCTCTACAAAACTACTTGTCGGGAGACCAGTAGGGAGCTTAGAGCTTGTCCCGGCTGGGACGGTGCCTAGATGGTGGGAGATACCTGGTTGAGGGAAACCCCGCAAGCCGACATGCGGGTCGGCGCCGGATCTCTCCATGTAGCGTAGAGAGATCGCAACCACCTCCCGAGGGAAGACAATTGTGTTCTTTGAGAGTGTGTTGTCTGCAGGGATTTAAGCACATAACACTGCGCAATTTTAGAAGAAAAAACATACAATTATGCACATAACAATTTATTAACTTTTTACTGTACAAAGAAATTCTGGGTAACTTCAGAAATAAATAAACGAACAATTAAGATATTCAAATTTTTCTTCCTCGTGAAATATATAAATGAAGGCACAACTGCATTCATATATGGTCCCCTTAAAACTAATACATTATCAGACATTCGATTTTCAAATATGGGCCAACTGCGTTTCCATTTCAGTTGCAGAACGAAAGTTAATCTGAAATTATTATTGGAGAGACTAGCACACTTGTCGTTAAACCTGCTAGTCAGGAACAATCATTACAATACTGTTACCATCAAAGAGAAATTTGTTCTTTCCTCACCTCAAAAATACTTCTACAGTACCATACATCTAGAAAGTTAAAACGAATGGGGACACAATAAAATAGAGTGGAATTAATATTAGTCAGACAACTAGATATTAACACATTGCATAACTTTAATTTTGCACTTCAAATTGATGGAAGCAATAAACAAGTAATCCATTTCCAGCACTGAAATACACAACCTCATAATTTTTAAATGTCGGTTGCCTCTATATTCTTCATTACGTCTACTGCATTTTCATTGGGGAATCTACCAGACCAGGAATCATACGAGAGCTCTGCCCTGAAGTCAGCAATCCATCACACTGCAAAATTATAAAGCACATTCATTATAACATTTTATTAAAGTTTTGCGTAACAATTTTGCGATGGAATTAAACTCCAGTATCAACAGAGCCTCATGGCACCACAACAGCACACACTTTCCAGTAATGTTAGCACGCGCACGCCATATTACAATTTCGGGAGTCTGCACTTTTCGTTGTTTTTGTTGTTTATCGACTTTTCAGTAGTTTAGTCTCCCGGAATATGTGGTAGTGTAGTGCATGTTAGTCTAAGTGTGTGTGTAGGGGGAGAGAATAGGACAAGGAAGAGGAAGGACAGATCGCGCGCGGTCTGTGGCCCGTTTGGTAGGGTACTGCTCCGGCATCCGCCTGGTGTTGATCGGAGAAACCACCGATCAGAGCAGCAAGCCGCTAGAATTCTCCTCCAGACAACGACTGAATTCGACCTAGCTGAAAAGCTAGTGTCGAAAACCCTGCCTCCATGAGGAGTGGGAATCTAGGACCGGTTCGACTGCTTCGAATTATTGCTCTGCTGATAGGCTTTCTCTTTCTTTCTGGAACTTAGTACAAACGTTCAAAATATGACATACCGTTACTTTAACCTCACAGAAGTCACATGGGGCCGCGGGTAGTTAGCGGAATAAGTGTGTGTGTGTGTGTGTGTGTGTGTGTGTGTGTTATATTAGTATGTCCGGAGCGAAGTCTGGATAGCACTATTTGTTCTCTCCTAGACATTTGTTTATCTAGATACACTAAGAAGAAATTTGATTGCGTTTTATGGAGGTGGCTGGCTTTGTACACTCTTACTTACAGTTAGTCAACATTCTTTTGTTGATAAATTTTAGGATGTCAGTTGTGGTTTTAATTAGGTTGTGACTGTACTGTCGTGTTTGAGGTTTACCAAGGAAAATGCCGCAGTGCTAAACCGTTGAATAACGTTTTCGAAAAATGTGGGGATCCAGGCAAATGAGATATCTTTTCCCTTTCATGATATCTGATGGTAGAGTTCAGGGATTGAAATATTTTGCATTTGCGTTTAGTATGGTTTAACTGGAGTAAGTTGGTTAATGAGCTAGTTATGATTGAGAAAGAAGCGTGTTTAATTTCTTTTACCAGTTTAAGAGACTGCATGATTCCATATAAACCCATTTACCATGGGCGTAGCCAGGTTTTTCACTAGGGAGGGGCAAATCATAATTTGTAATTATTAAATACTATAAGGTTAATATAAGTGAAGTGAAATTATAAATAATATAAATTACATAATAATAAAAAATATAAAATTAATAAATAATCAATGAAGTTTTATAAGAATAAAATTATATAATTTCACTAGTTTATTATAATGTTATAAACAATATACACATTTTGTAATACAATGAAAGCGTTACAAATCGTACAAAACTAACAAACTGTTAAACTAAAATTAGTTTTCGTGGATTTTCTGCAAATCTCTTAAATATTTCTTTTTTATATATTTCCTCTTTTCCTAATACAAGTGCCCTGTGAACACTCATTAAGTGGCGGAGTGGCAATAAAACTCGCAAACCGCGCCGTATGTATTTCGCCGACAAATGTCTTTGTCGGCGAAGGCCCCGCGCATCTTTGCTTGGGGGCTGCAGCCGCGCAGCGAGCGAAACACGTGCGGCGGCGGTGATATTGAATGACAAAGGGACATGGGCGGGCGCGCGAAGGGGCGCGGCCGTTCGGCGGCGCGGCCGAAAATGAATTTGCGTGCGTAAACAAAGTTTAAGTAAAAGGATTACATTTTTTATATGTTTTCTGTTTATTTTATATATTAAAATTGTATCTTTCAAATTTTTTTCTTCTTTCTTAGAATGTTTTAAAAACACAATACTTCGATTTGTTTTTTATACAAAATTATAAATGTCCTAAGATTTAGGGGGGGGCAACTGCCCTCCCCTGCCCCCCCCTGGCTACGCCCATGCCATTTACACATTGATTTACGGACCGTCAGTCTTGAGAATGGGATTAATACCGATAACAGTGTGTGATTTGTATTTCTTAGCAAAATTATTGAGAACAATGTCCTGCATTCTTCTGAGGATGGATTTTTCTCAAGTTTCAGTAAAGACAGGTCAAGTTTGAATTTTTGTAACAGCCAAGGTTGAATTTTGCATGGGCGGGGTTTTTCAATCAGAGAGAGTTGACTATTAATTATTTTTAGAGGTTCCTTTACTTGCATATAAAAGGGAATGATTGATTTATGTCTCTTGAAGAGATCCCGAAGCTGTGGTGATACATCGCTGGTGTTATTTGGATCGATAGACGAGCTGGCTTTAATCGCATACTTGATGCCAAGCAATTGACGACGTAATTGTAGAGATGGTCCTTTGCCTTCAGTAAGTAAGCTATCAATAGGCATTCAGTTTTCGGGTTTTATTATCCGTCGAAAGCAGACTTTTATTTATTTATTTATTTATTTATTTTACGTCAAAAACAGTTAAAAACTGCGTATGACGTGCTATGGGGAAAAGTGAATTGTGTGCACATTTTCAAAATTCTGTGATCCCTACACTAAGTCATATACTACTTAAATTTTGAATTTTAAAAGGGAGAAAAAAAAACAAAAACTCCCAGGTAGTAAAATCTATTTTCAAGGATAAACAAGCAATAAATTTTGAATTTTGAAAGGGAGAAAAAAAACAAAAAAAACTCCCATGTAATAAAATCTATTTTCAAGGATAAATAAGCAATAAATTTTGGCTCTTATTACTTCCTGCCGCGACAACATGGAAACGATAATTTGAATAATTGTATTTCCCACTGAATTCTAGAAGACGTGCACAGAAAATGAAGTTACATTTATGCCCAGAAGCAAAACAAGGGGCCATCTCAGCATTTGCGCAATGGATCAGGAAAACTGGACGAAAAACCTGATCGAGATGGGGGTCATTGACTTCAAGTAATACTGCTGATACCACTACAAAGCAACTCCTGTTCCTGCTACTCCTACTCTAATTACTACCACTACCTAGTTCTTAAAAAGTTATTTACTACTAAATTTATCAAAAAATAAAATTAAAAAACAAAAAGTGTTGTATGAATAAACTATACGCCAAAAATGGCCTACCGGAGTGATGTGTTGCGTATCATTGGATATCTTCTAGGTAAATAAAAATGATTCGTCGAAATGTATGTAAGCGCATAACTCCAACGACTGAACCAAATTGGATTCTTGGGTAATTTGTTCGTTATTGAAAGGCAAGGTTTGATAAAAAAAAAAAAAAAAAAAATGAAAAAAGAAAAAGAGGAAGAGGGAGAGGAGAAAAGAGATAAGACAAGAAAAGAGAGGGGAAAAGTGAGAGAGGTGAAAAGAGAGAGAAGGTGAGACAGAGTTATTTTTTCATTGATGCCGACAGGCTTTATTCGCTCGCGAGGAATCCCATCATTCTGTTGAGAGTGGCCTCCGATTCCTTTTGCCGACAGCCCTATAACCTTCTCAGCGGCGGTGATTACGAAAACAAAAACGTGAAACGAAAAGTATGATTCCCTTCTCACTGATACCATTTCAATAGTCACAAGCATAATAAAACCACAATAGCATTTCAAAGAGACAGCGTGAGGATTAAAGCAAATTCGTAGTTATCATACCAAGTAGTCATGTGGATCTAGGATTCCAACGAAAAGATTGTCACCTTTCATCTATGTGCTATTGTAAATTTTGGAGTTGGTATAAAAATATGAAACATTTTAATTATTAATTTTTTACAGTAATTTCTTTTTAATGTGATTTTTCATTGTTTACATGCTGTTTCCAACCACTATTTTATCCTGAATAAATGCCTATTTCAGTGAAAATAAATGCTTTTTTGTCCACCTGTTTTAGGTAAAATACATGCCTGGACTTCCAGGTTCTAGTTATATTAAGAAATCTTTACAAACTTGGCTAAAAAGTACGTGCTCGTTGTGGCACCATTTATATTTATTTAGTCAAAAACAGTAAAAACTGTGACGTATGGGGGAGAGAATCATCTGCGCACGCATTCATGAGTTTTCAGAGTCCCTTCCCAACAATTTAACTATTAATAGTTGAAAGATGAAAAATAATAGTAATAATAATAAATTTAAAAAAGCGAGAGATTAACATTTAAAAAACGATATTTTCGTTTCCGAGTTGTAGAAAACTTATTTGTAACGGTAAACGAACTGCAGATTTGATTTTTCTGTATTGCTAACAAAATAGAAGCTTACCCTAAGCTCTACTGCCACAAGCAAAAGGAAAGCTCAACAAAACGTGCGCATAATGAAGCTACATTTACGTCCAGAAGCAAATCAAGGGGCCATCTCAGCATTTTCTCAATGGATCAGGGAAACTGGACAAAAACACGATCGAGATGGTGGTCATTGACCATTAGATTAATAAGGAGGTTGAATTCATTCTTGTTGGGGTCAAAATTAACTAATACTAGATGAAAGGAAGCTCATTGAAACGTGAATGTTTCATAAATTTAAAGTATTCATCAGCGACTTACAGTTGATACTCACCTGCTAAAAGATGAATTAACACACGCAGCTGAAGGAGAATCTCGTTGAGCACTGTCATTAAGAGAATGTGACTCCAACTGAGAAGAACTCGAGTAATTTAACGAGTTGTAACTGCTCACGCCAGGTACATGTGTAACAAGCAATGGCTTCACGTACCCATTTATAGGGGGATTGCCTGGACAAAAAAGAACGAGATTTGAAATGAGATGCCCTCTGTCGGCGTGCTCAATTGTTTTTATTTAACTTAACTAGATTTGCAGCACAAAATCAACTAATTTGGAAATGTGTCAGTGCCTGCATACTCTTAACTCTGTCTCATTGCCAGACCATTGTTGTATCACCAAGGAGATCCGGGTTCGATTCCCGTCGAATCTCATGTGAAGTTTGTTCCTACAAAGCGAGTTTGGCTGCTTCACAAGGGCTAGTCCAACCCCTGTGAAGTGTCCTAAACCCTACCCCTATCCTTATTCCTTCCCATTTCTGGCCGCTGGGTAGTGACGCAGGAGCGCGTAGCAGGAGGCGCGTACGCGGAGATGCTACGTGGCGGTCCTCTTGACAACAGACTACGACGAGACGTGACGGACAGAAACATCTATAGTAAATATCTACAGTAACGGAGGATTACTCCAAATTATACGTAGAAAGTAACGGAGGATTACTCCAATAGCGCTCAACACCCAAGAAGGGGTTAGGAGACGCGTTGCGTCGTGAGTTAACGCAACAAATATTATTTCTTTTTAGTGAGATGACCTTAAATGCTTATCTCTTTTTAAGTTTTTTGATGAATATTATATTCTTGCGTTCGTTAACTTCACAAAAATCCCAGCTCAGAATAGCAAAATGAATGTTTGTTGATAGTTATGTGTATAAATGACCATATTTAGCTTTAACAGTAAAAACGATAGGATGCTTACATAATATCTCAATTAGTGACTGGAAAAATGTAAATGGTAAAATTGAAAGAAAGAGAGCAACATTTTAACCTCTTCTTATTTATAGAGGTAACCAAAGTGTTTTATTATTTTTTTTCCTCTCTGAGCAGTGACACAAGGATTTTTAATTTTAATAAAATCCAAGAGTTTTTTCTTGGAAAATCTTTTCATTAAAAAATAAATAAAATACGATAAGGTAATGTTCTCATAAAGGAAATAAAATTACTTCTCAAATATTCGAAAAACTTTAGTTATTCACGGATGATCAACCAAATATTTAATATAAACTTATATTAATTACTGTGCAATTGTCTACGAAGCACTTCTCAACAAGGACACATGGTTCATCAAAAACAGTATGCAACATGACGTCTTACTGATAATCTGATTAGAACTTCTTTGTAGATATAGTCAATTAATTTGCTACAAATTTCCAAGAAAACAAAAAAGATTTTGAAACTTACCATCAAAAGGAGTGTAATACTTTCCAAAAGCCAAATCTTTTGGAATGTGAAGGTACAAATACAGAAGTTGTGACAAGTCAGAAATCCTGTCTGGCAAACTACGAACGGCAAAATCTTTGCACGTGAAGGGTTGCAGCATCAAAACTTCATTCTTGTCTAGAAATTTTAAAAAATGTTTAAAATTAAAAACCCATATGTACATTCATCATACTTATTAAATTGTGTGTAAATTATTGTTCCTTTTTATATATCGTTTAATGATTTCTGTATAATGTTTCTTGATAAGTTTTCAAATTAATTTTTAGAAAGATTCTCTATTTTTGTAGTAAATCTGATTGGCAAAAAAATTAATTTGAAAACTTTTATCAAGATAAATTATGGTGTGTAAACTTCGATTCCTTTAATTAAGAGCAATCAATTCACTTTTGCTCTTAAATGAAGATTTTAAGCAAGAGTTTGTGCCATAATTTTTATTTTACATTAACTCTATAACGCAAAATATTAACCTTTAACACCATCTTTAGGTTAACTTGTGTATATTTGCAGAATTCAGTATTCTTGGGTTTACTTTCAGAAAGTAGCTTCGCCCTGAAAACTGGAATTCTACTGTTTCAACGCATGCCTCGCCATCTTTTAAGTTTTTAAAACAAATGTTCTGAAGTTTTTTAGCAATAACACGCCATGATGCATTGCGTTTGCTATACTGCTCAATGTTCTTTGTTCTTTTAAATCCCACATTTGATTTTAAAACAAAGCTATCATGAACGTTTTGGGCAGTCATTTTAATCACACACACACACACACACACTCTCACACACATAGATGAGTCTGCTCTTTACCAACAAAGTTCGGGAGGTAAGATTTATTCATTCGCTGATTAGTGTTTCCGTCGCGGCAACAGCTAAGTTTATTAGTCCCGTAAATGTAGTTCATATTTTGACGGCGACGGTGATCTTCTCCCGCAGGAAGTGACTGTGTTTTTCTTGAGAGGTGGCGGTGTTCTTCCCCCGCTAGATGGTGAGATCCGTCGGATTGCGGGTTTTCCCAACCAGGTATCTTCCTCCATCGGAACACCGTCCCAACCGGGACAGGCTTTAAGCTCCCGACCGATCTCCCGGCATGTGCGGTAGTGTAGTACATGTTAGTGTGTATAAGGGAGTGAGGATATGACACGGAAGAGGAAGGAAAGATCGCGCGCGGTCCGTGGCCCGTTTGTTAGGATACTGCTCCGGCATTCATCTGATGTTGATGGGAGAAACCACGGAAAACTACCGATCAGAGCAGCCGGCCGCTCGAATTCTCCTGCAGACAGCGACTGAATTCGAACTAGCTAATTAGCTGGCGTCAAAAATCCTGCCACGGTCGGGACTGGAACCCAAGGACTTCCGGTCAGAGACGCTGCAGTGACATCAGTTGATGCACTGAGCCACCTAAGCCGGTCCACTCTGGAAATGATACGCAGAATAAAAAAAGTGTTTTACGGTAAAATGACCATCAATCCATCTGTGAACAACATTAGCGCCTACACTACTACACTACACTACATAGGACGTTTTCCAAAATAAATCTTCCCTGGTCGATCGGAACTGATTCAAGCACAAGTCTTACCTATGACCTTTCCTTCTCTCAGATAAGACTAGTGCTTCGTACCGGCTTCACTGGCTCAGGACAGCAATTCAGCCGCTGTCTGGAGAAGAATTCTAGCGGCCGGCTGCTCTGATCGGTAGATTTCCGCCGTTCCTCCGATCAACACCAGGCGAATGTCGGAGCAGTTCCCTACCAAATGAGCCACGGAATTACGGGCCCCTACTTATACTCACACGCACTACACTACCACACATGTCTGGAGACCGGTCGGGAGCTTAGAGATTTTCCCGATTGGGACGGTGCTCCACTGGTGGGAGATACCGGGTAAGGGAAATCTACCAAATCCCACCCACGTGATTCATGTAAGCCTCTCTTCATTAATCTAGGAATTCTACCATTACCGTGCCTTTTTATTTACGAATCAGTGGTTTTTGTAAAAAATGACTTGCTCAAGGGCGGGAATATATTTTCAGAAAATGCCGATGTCTATTACTATAACACTCGACGTAGAAATCATATTCATCAGGTGACAGTATCAACAGCTCATTACAAAAAATTCACATACAATACATGTACATTATTTTACAACACTTTGCCCGATGACATTAAACGATTAAATTCAAGAGAAAAGTTTAAATCCCAAGTGAAATCGTTTCTGCTGATAACTGTTTCTATACAATTAGAGACTATACTGAGCATCACAAGAAAAGTAACATTAATTTTAACAATGATACATAATGAATTATTTACCATTTGGACTGTATAAATTAGTATAAACAACCTGTAACAACTATTGTACTACAGCTTCCGGGTCAATGGCCCCCATCTCGATTAGGTTTTTCGTCCAGTTTCCCTGATCCATTGAGCAAATGCTGAGATGGCCCCTTGTTCTGCTTCTGGACATAAATGTAACTTCATTTTCTGTGCACGTCTTCTAGAATTCAGTGGGAAATACAATTATTCAAATTATCGTTTCCATGTTGTCGCGGCAGGAAGTAATAAGAGCCAAAATTTATTGCTTATTTATCTTTGAAAATAGATTTTATTACATGGGAGTTTTTTTGTTTTTTTTCTCCCTTTCAAAATTCAAAATTTATTGCTTTTTATCCTTGAAAATAGATTTATTTCATGGGAGCTTTTTTGTTTTTTTTTTAAATTTTTAAAATTTATTACATGGGAGTTTTTGTTTTTTTTCTCCCTTTCAAAAATTCAAAATTTAAGTAGTATATAACTTAGTGTAGGGATCACAGAATTTTGAAAATGAGCACACATTTCACTTTTCCCCATAGCACGTCATACGCAGTTTTTAACAGTTTTTTTACGTAAAATAAATAAATAAATAAACCTCCCGCTATATAAATATGCGCTACACTCCAGGGACGCGTGGACCGAGAAGTTGTGCAGCAAATTCCTGTAAATAGTTTCGCTTATAATTGTTTGTTTTCTACTCTCTTATAACATATTTTGATGAGAGCATTGTGTATTTTGAAGTGCGACCATTTGCTTACAGGACCTTCTACTCAGAAGGCACCTCTCGAAATTTGTTGGTAGAGCTCAAGTTGATCCTTATATTTCTCACAGAATGGGACTAAGGATTTACCTCCGACCCAAGCAATTGTTATGCCGCCCAGTTCTGAATCAGAAAATCTCAGAAGAAACGTTCCTGTGGGGCAGGAAGACAACAAATCTTCAGCATCCTTCTTGCGAACGAAGCCCAAAATGTGGCTGAAAAATGAAGACATATATTATTCAGTTAGTAAACAGTGCTGCACTTCAATTAAAAGTTTCTAGCATAAAATTTTTTCTAGGAGCTTCTGTTATCATTTTCAAACTTTTCTGAAAAATATTTTCTCAAACAAAAGAAAATACTATTATAAAAGAGCATAAGTCCCACCAGTAAAACCTCTGAATTTTCGAAAATTTCAAACTTTGAATTTTTTTCAAGCCCCTCAATCATCAACTACATATGAAGATAGTTTCTTAATGAAATATATTCTTCAAAATGAATTCTTTGTCTTTCCTTGGTCGACGCAGTGATCTCCGCTTCCCCATAGTCTTCACGTAAATAAAAACGATAATTTAATAGTTTTACTTATACTTTCTCGCCCTTACGAAAGTATTTTGTAACAGGAGAAAGTTATGTAATCATGCGCTGGCAAATGCTCGCTAGAAAACTAATTTCCGGGTCCCAGTAAGGATAAACCATGTTGATAAATATTAAGAAATCTCTAACAAGGGGTGTAGGCAGATTTCTTTTTTTTTGGGGGGGGGGGGTTCTTGATACCGAAAAACCGATTGTCGGAAAAACTGTCTGTTCGCCTGAGATCAACACTAACCGTTCAGCCGATTTTCTTCAAAATTGATTTTCCCCGACCGATCAAAATGAACTCGAGGCTTTGGGAGTTTCAAAGAGATATTTTCATTTTAATGGTATTTTACACAAAGCCTCAAGAACATGTTCAAAATTTTCTCAAAAAGGCACAAAATTTTTTGATCAAACTCATTCAAACACTTAAGAGAATGGTGCAGATCTCATGTTCGTTGAAATCGCACATTTTTTGAAAATTGCAAAAGTATAATTTTTGGGGGGGGCATCTTCCTACAACAATAATATAGAAGATATATATTTTGTCTTAAATGAAATATGTGTTTTAACACAGATCTTGGAATATGGTCATGTTCGATTTTTTTAAAATATTAATGTATTCTCCTGTTTTTTGCGTAAAAAACTGACAATTTTTAAATAATGATTTTCCCAGAAACGGCTCCAACTTTTTGTTTTTTCCTCGTATGTATCTAATGACTAAAGAAATTGCTGCTAGTCCCATGCTCAACGTACGTTGTAATTTCAAAAATTACAAAACAATTAACATTGCCGATGAACAATATTGAAGAAAGTTTTAACTTTAAATGATACTCACATTATCTAAAAAAATTAGAAGTTCTGTAAATATTTTAAACGATTAGTTTTTGCATATTTTTTGCTTCTAGTCAAGTCGTGCAATTTATAAAAAACATTTTCTCATACACGCTCCAATGTTTTTTCATTGATTAAGCAAAGGGCTCGTAAAAATCTCAAATCTAATTCTCTGAATTTTTTAACAATGCCAGTGAGATGTAATGGGAGAGACTAGTGAGACTCGACAAATGTGAGTCCGGCCGAGTGACTGATAATATTAGTTTTCAACACGTAATAGGAGTATCTTTAAAAATGGATGTATCTGTTTTCGGCATGACTAAGCAGACCTCATGGATTTAGAGGATAATTGTAGATTATCTGACTTTCAAGTATTAAAATGGGCAAATGTTTTCGAACTTCCCGACTAGTCTTGCGTAATATTATATTAGGAATGTGTCTAATGATTAAATGAATTCATTTGCGCTGAAGTGACGAAAGTCATGGGATACTTCCTAGTATCTTGTCGAACCTCCTTTTACCCGGTGAAGTGCAGCAACTCCTCGTGATATGGACTCAACAATTCGTTGGAAGTTTCCTGCAGAAATATTGAGTCATGCTGCCTCTAGAGCCGTCTATAATTGGAAAGTGGTAATGTGTATGAACTGACCTCCCGATTGTGTCCCGTAAATGTTCCATGGGATTCATGTCCGGCGATCTGGGCGGCCGAATCATCCGATCGATTTGCCCAAAATGTTCTTCAAACCAATCGCGAACAATTGTGTACAGTGACAGGGCGCATGCCATTCATAAAAATTTCATGGTTGGGAACATGAAGTCCATGAATAGCTTCAAATGGTCTCAGTTCTCTTCAAATGGTTCCAGTCAATGATTGGTTCAGTTGGGACAGAGAACCCAGTCCATTTCATGTTAAAATAGGTCACACCATTATGGAGCCTCCAGCGACTTGCACAGGATTTGTTGACAACTTGGGTTACGATTTCCGAAATGTACTGTTCCATGGGTCTAGCTCCAACTATCATTCTGTGTTCAAAGTCTGTTAATTTTGGCCGTAATCACTTTTTACGTGAAACGTTTGAATACAAATGAAAGCTCCACAAATGCACTGCTCTTCTATAACTTTTGTACGCAATACTACTGCCATCTGTATATATTCATATTGCTATCACATGACTATTGTCACCTCAGTGTAACCGACTCATATTAGCCGGGAAGTCCGTTTTTGAGTCATCCTATATTTTTTAAAGCAAAATGAAACGCCAAAATGCCACGATTTTGTAATAATGACTAATCGGCAAAAACAGCCGTCAACAATTTTTAATTTATGTAATTCGAGTGGGGTTGTATTAGTTTATAAAAACTGAAGCACGAGTAGATCGTACGTTCGTGTATCACGTAACAAGAGTATTTCACAGGCTATTGAAATGAAGAAGGGAAAGATTCAGTGGTGGTTTTGAGATTGTGTATACTTTATCGCTAGGGAGAAATTCAATAATCCGAACTTTCTGCTTTTGTGAGTTTCTGTGTGACTTAGCAAGCAATCTTAATTGAGAAATACAGCCGAACTAATGAATAAAAGGGCAAATGACATTTTTTTATAATGGTCCATTCTAATGTCCATCTAACTTGAAAATATTGTACAACTTTTACAAAAAGTAATTTCTACAAATGAATGCTTGAAATATTTTTAAAATTGCGGACTTATTTTCGTTTTACTTTCTCGCTGCCGCTTTCGCATTAGAGAGAAAGTTATGTAATGCTGCGCGAAAACGCAGTGAATGTATGGCAGAAAAACTCTTATTACAGACGTCTTGTAATGAACAATTGGATAAATCCTGATGCTAAATTTAGAAAAAAATTCTCTAATACGGAGTATAGCCAGAATCCATGATTTGTGGGTCCTTGATACCGAAAAATCCACTGACGGCAAAACTTCTGTACGTCCGTCTGTGAACAACTCCAGAGACTACACCGTTTAGCTGATTTTCTCAAAAATTGATATTCTTCAATCGATCTGGCTGATGTCACGTCCTCTTGAATTTGAAACAGAAATTTGAATTTTGGGGTTCTTTATATGAAGCCTCTGCAATATTTAAAAATAATGACTCCATAGTTATTAATTAAATTTTGTAGTTGGATAGTGTGAAGGACGTTTAAAAGAATGGTACAAGTCTCATGTTCGTGCAAAACTCTGATTTTTCGAAAATTGCAAAAATTCAAACTTATTTCGGCGACTTTCTACCAGAATGAAGAATGAAGATAGAAATTTTCTCCCAATGAAATGTGTTTCTTAAAGATATATTTTGAAATAAGGTCATTCACAATTTTTTGAAAATTTGAATACTTTTCGAATAATTTAGCATGGAAAAATGGGCAAGAAAGTACCTGCTGTTTTAGCACCGCTAGTTATTCATGCTAATCATTTCCAGTAATATTTAAAAAGTGTAGTTTACTACAGTGGGTAATGTTGTTTTTTTAATGTGCCTGTGTCTCTTTTGTTCCGTTTTTTAGTAAAAAAAGCCTCAATATCCCGTTTTTTTGTTTTTAAGATCTGGTCACCTTACCATTAGGGCACCGCTAGATCTTATTCCTTGCGTGTTTAACAATTTTCAACTCAAAATCCAATACTAGAGTAATGTATGGCACATACAAATTTAGATAAATTAGCGATGTTGAATATTATTATACTATTGTACTCTCTTTGTTTTGTTTTTTAATTATAGACCATCACATGAAAAGGTTTAATATAATATGAAGGTTGGAACCCTCGCAAACTTCATATTTACATTAACAAAATGTTTGTAAAGAAGTCCTTCCTTTTTTCGCTACATTTTATACACTGAATTGTGGTTTTTCCTTTTTGTTCTTTTAGGAAAAGGTATTTTTCTCCCCTTAGGAATGCCGGATCTCGCTTAAAGTAAATATAAAATAACAGCAAGACTTGGATACGTTACTAATTGGTCAGCTCATTGATTTCTTCACGAAAACGGAAACAATATTTGTTTCACAAATAAAAATTGTGCCAAAAAACGACGCTAAAGTGTTTTTCACTTAATAAGACCTAGCTTTAATACAATCCCAAACATTTTTCTGACTTTTAAAGATTCTCCTTCAAATTACTAGATGGTTCTCTGGCACTTACAGATCAATTATATTTATTGACTCTTTCAAAAAGTGTTCTTCTTGTAACAAAATGTATAGACTGCTTGTATGAATAGGACTTACCCATCATGCCAAAGATCACGAAGATGTTCTCGGGTTAATTTCATCACAGCATAAAACCATTCCCAAAAAGTGAAAGTTCTTTGAGGCAGAGGTTCCTTGCATAGCCGTGAAAAACTTATCATCATGTGTCTGTAATCGGTTGATGAGGTCCTTCGCAAAAAACATTAAAATTTTAATTAAATATTATACAAAAATTAACAAAAATACAATCTTATCAGAATCATTAGAAGTACGTGTTAGAGAGGGGAAATTTCCCCATCCAGGTACAATAGAAGGCTGTCACATCCCTAGAAGATACATTTCAATTAAATATTTTAAAATATTTGACCGGAAGGTACTAAAAGTTTCAAAATATCGTATAAAATATTTACAATTTAAGTGCTCATAGTATTAACAAACATTTGAATCTTATGCTTGTGAATTATTTCAATAATTATGCATGAATTATTTTATCTTTACAAAATATTTTAGTGTTTTGAAACGCAGCAAGTTACGCAATTTTAGTTTTTTTAAAAATTATGTAGAACATATTTGCTGTTTGTGGAGGCTAACCATTACTCTCCCATCAAATTGTAAGTACTTCGAAGTCCCTACATCCAGTTGTTAATGTTGCAATGGCGAACTCAGAAAGTATTTAGGAGGGATGGAAATTTTCCTTCAGACCACTATAAATATATTTTTAGTAAACAAGCCAGAACGTCTAATTCAAACGCCAATATTTAGTTCGCATCGTATTTATTTTATTTTGTTCTATTGGGAGATACCTGGATGTAAAAACCCCATCTATCCTACATGTAGGTCGGCGCGGGATCTCAACATCCCAGGGGGCGAAGATTACCGCCACATTTTGAGGAATAATCAAGAACTAATCTTAAGGGACTAATGACCGCAGTAGTTGATGCACTCAGAAATACGAAATAATCAATCAACGCTTGTTGAATTAGTTACGAGTATTGAAAAATGTTATGAATTGAATGTGTTATGAATTGAAAACAGCAGTATGTAAATCTAGGAGGGTAAAATTCCATCTGACGAACTCGAACTAATGTTCAAGGCGGCACTTACTTTTGCAATTAAAAGGAGGTGATTTAATCTGGCGAAGCCAGCAATTTCCTGCCGCCGCAAATTCTCTAAGGTTGATCGGTATATTCCAAGAGATTCCAAAAGATTGGTTTTTGCGGGCACGTCAGCTGCGATGGTCGTTAGTCCCGTAAGTGTTGTTCATGTTTTTGACTCGAGAGGTAGCAGTGAGCTTCCGCTGAATGGCAGATGCGATGCCGACCTACACATCCGTTAGAGGGATTTTCCTAGCCAGGTATCTCCCATCAGTGGGGCACGGGAACAGCCGGGACGAACTATAAGCTCACGACTGCTTTCCAGACATGTGTGATATTGTACTGCGGGTAAGTAAGGAATGAAGATAGAGCACGGAAGAGAAAGGAAAAGTCGAGCGAGTTCCGTAGCCCGTTTTTTAAGGTACTGCGCCGGCATTCGTCTGATGTTAATAGGAGAAATCACGGAAAACTACCCATCAGAGTAACCGGTCCCAAGAATTATTCTCCAGACAACGGCTGAATTCGACCTCTACTTGTTTTTTTTTTACGTGGCGGTTGAGGGTAGTATCTCCAAGATGGAATTCGGCATGACTTTTTGAGTCATTCTCAGTGCTGCCACTAGAGTCGCTTGATCTGCAGCACTGCTTGATGTGGTCGCGATCATGCGACATCTTGCGGCAGGACCAAGAAAGACGCAAAAAGTCGTGCCGAAATCTATCTTGGAGATACTACCCTCAGTCGCCACGTTAGAAAAAAACAAGTATAGCTTTGTAACTCGTGAAGCGAGAAAGTATGTGCTGTTAAAACACTATTAGTTCTTAATTTTTTCCCACAGATAGAACAAGGCATGCATAAAACAATGGCCTGGTCTTATATTCGTCGAACTCTCTTAATTTTCGAAAATTCCAAAAGTTACAAAAATTGCGAGAAGGTTCTGTTCTAGAGCCTCTAGATATTTTCAACACAGTGATGGTAGACACCGCAACAGATGGCTGTCACTACATGGCACAGTCGGGGGATCGTAGAGACCTATGCCTCCCCAGTGTATCTACCCGCCCATAATGTTGCTTTATTGCATTCGTACATTACTCCAAAAATCGACCGGTAGCGGTAGCTCAGTGCATCAACAGATGTCACTGCAGCGCCTCTAACCGGGAGGTCCTAGGTTTCCACTCCCCACGGCGGCAGGATTTTCGACACTAGCTTTTCAGCTAGGTCGAATTCAGTCGCTGTCTGGAGGAGAATTCTAGCGGCCGGCTGCTCTGATCGTTCCGTGGTTTCTCCGATCAACACCAGGCGAATGCCGGAGCAGTACCCTACCAAACGGGCCACGGACCGCACGCGATCTGTCCTTCCTCTTCCTTGTCCTATCCTCTCACCTTACACACACACACTAACATGCACCACACTATCACATATTCCGGGAGACCGGTCGGGAGTTTGGAGCTTGTCCCGGCTGGGGCGGTGCCCCGCTGGTGGGAGAGTCCTGGTTAGGGGGAAACCCCACTAGCCGACGGTAGGTCGGCGCCGGATCTCGCCATCCAGCGGGGGAAGATCACCGCCATCTCCCGAGAGAAGAACATGCACTACACTAACGGGACTAATGACCGAAGCAGTTGACGCGCCCGGAAACACGATAAAATCAATCAATCAATCCAAAAATTGCTTCTAAAGAAGTTTTTTAATCGACCTTAGACAACAAAACATAACATTATAAACCAGTTGCATCTTGCTGTGTACGCACCGGACAATGAAACTGCGCGCGTCATAAAATTATTAAAAAAATGAATATATTTATAATGGGAAACCTGCGTTTGATATGACGTATTTTATACAATGTAATTATATTGAATAAATTGAGTAAAATTACAAGAATTGTAGGGGGTTTTGAGGATGGAACATGATTCCGAGCACCTGGGTCCGCCACTAATTTTGTAACAACCGAGAGACATTTCCGTACCCAAAAACCTTCTCCGCCAAATATTTCAGATTGTCATCTGAAAGCGAACAGCCAGTCACTCCCATGAACTTCATCTTCACCGCGTCTTCCACCTTGCCCCAAGTGGTTTGCTCGGGCACGCAGAAGGGCACCCGCCCTGGGATGGCAAAGGCGTTGTCCCACGTCACAGTCCCCCAAGCAGGAGGATCTTGGCTGCCATGGACGACGACCACCACGGGCAAAGACAGCGTCCACACCTACAGGCACAATGCTATTAGCGCCATCAAAATTGATTCATTTGTACTATAAATCAAGCATCTTCAATCAATCTACTATAAATCAGCGTCCACACCTACAGGCACAATGCTATTAGCGCCATCAAAATTGATTCATTTGTACTATAATCACAATCAATCTACTATAAATCAGCGTCCACACCTACAGGCACAATGCTATTAGCGCCATCAAAATTGATTCATTTGTACTATAAATCAAGCATCTTCAATCAATCTACTATAAATCAGCGTCCACACCTACAGGCACAATGCTATTAGCGCCATCAAAATTGATTCATTTGTACTATACATCAAGCATCTTGCTTTGAATGAAATTAAAAATAAGATTATATGTCTGTCGTCTGTTGGCTATCCGGGACAACCAGCGTCAATGTAGTCGTAGCTGATGTTTCGGTCAACATATTGTGACTTTCCTCAGAGCGTACTGCTGCATACACTGAAACGTTTATTTTATTTATTTATTTTACGTCAGAAACAGTTAAAACTGAGTATGACATGCTATGGGGAGTAGTGAATTCTGTGCACATTTTCAAAATTCTGTGATCCCTACACTAAGCCATAAACTACTTGAAATTTGAAAAAAAACAACACGCTCCCATGTAATAAAATCTATTTTCAAGGATAAATAAGCAATAAATTTTGGCTCTTATTATTTCCTGCCGCGACAACATGGAAACGATAATTTGAGTAATTGTATTTCCCACTGAATTCTAGAAGACGTGCACAGAAAATGAAGTTACATTTATGTCCAGAAGAAAAACAAGGCGCCATCTCAGCATTTCCTCAATGGATCAGGGATATAATATGAGTGGAAATACAAATAACAAGAATGGTATAAATGGATAACAAAGGAGCAGTTATTTCCCAATGAATCCTGTTCTTTCTATGATCGAAGGTATGCCTGATTCTACCCGAGGTAGCTTTGCCGCTCTTCGCCCATGGGAGAGCAAAGCCAAGACTCGTGACAGTTTGGATTAAAGCTTAGACGACTAAAACCGTGACTTAATCAGATGTCTCCCGATTTCAGTTGGTAAGAGCTGATGGTTTGGAGTGTGGCACAAATCCCACGAAGTCATGGACTCACGTTGTCAATATGGCAGTGTACAAGCTGTTATGGTTCCATAATGGTGTGCGTACTTTCTACATGGAAGGGAACCTGTCCTCACAAACTGGACGAAAAACCTGATCGAGGTGGGGGTCATTGACCCAGAAGCGGCGATACAATACTTGTTACATATTGTTTAGAATTATATCGTCCAATGGTAAATAATGCATTATGTATCATTGTTAAAATTAATGTTACTTTTCGTGTGATGCTCAGTATAGTCTCTAATTGTATAGAAACAGTTATGCAGCAGAAACGATTTCACTTGGGATTTAAACTTTTCTATTGAATTTAATCGTTTAATGTCATCTGGCAAAGTGTTGTAAAATAATGTTCATGTATTGTAAGTGAAGTTTTTGTAATGAACTGTTGATACTGTCACCTGATGAATATGATTTCTACGTCGAGTGTTATAGTAATAGACATCCGCATTTTCTGAAAATATATTCCCGCCCTACGTCAGCTACAAGCACATCGACGCGGCTTGTCTCGGATAGCAACAGACGTACTCCGGCCGCGGAAGCCTACGCAATCATATAGTACTCGCGCAATTTTTCTTGAACAATGAATTGAAGAAATGTGGGTGAAGTGGGGGTATTAGTTACAAAGTCATCCACTGGAGTATTTATAGTAATACCAACCTATGGAAAATCAAAGTCAAACCCGCTGCGTGTGCAGTCAGGTCATCGCTTTGAGTAGGCAACAGCAGGGACACTAGATACAAGTGTTAGATGTGTCCCTCGAAGGACCTGCACCTGCCTCAGCCATTTATTTAGATAATGGTAATGAATCTCAACAGAAGTTCTTGACTATGGAAACAACTAGCTTTGACTAGCTTCTGTTTCGCGTCAACGAAGTTTTAATGCTTGGAATGTTGCCTTCAGTGCTCGCTGCGAGCTTTTGCCTTCAACTGTTTATTGCTCAAGGGAGGGGAAGCAAGGTCATCGTTCAAGAAAAGTTGCGCGAGTAGTATGTCTGGTGGTTCTTGAGTTAAGGTCAATGAAAGGAAACTAACACTCAACATTGCCGATGTTTCGGCCATTCATTTGGCCTTCATCAGGGCTACAATATACCATAACCTACTTAAATGTCACACGCTGAAATGTCAATTTTTTTTCTATGAATGCAATGGCCACTGCACATATTTCTGTATATAAAGTTATGTTCTCTATTTTGTAGCCCTAATGAAGGCCGAATAAATGGCCGACGGCAATGTAAAGTGTTGGTTTCCTTTCATTGGCCTAAATTTAAAAAACTAATTCCAATGGGTCAATAATCATTGAATATAATAATAAGATACATTTACGGAATACTAGGAATCAAATCTTTCCACACCTGGAAAAAAAGATCGCCGTTGCCAACAGAGAAATAAGATTGGAACAGAAGAGAAAATTTTTCATCTGTAACGGTTTCAGAACCTTTCTTTTCTGCTCTTCTAATCTTCTTCAGTCTTAAATTCCTAGAGCAATATTAAAAATATTTATACATTATTTTCTACTACACATTTATACATTAATATTATTGCAACAAAGGAAAATACGAACTTGAAATGTACAGAGAGAGATTTTGTTGATTCATTAAACTCCATTATTCCAGTATTGTCAGGAATATCTCCAGAATTATCACTTCCAATTTTTTTCTTGTCCTTAAGAAAAGATCTTGCCTGTGCTTCATTGATAATAGTGACTGAAACCTACATCATACAAACACATTGATGTTTCTTTAGACTATTTTCAACATGATATAAGAAAATGTGCATGATTTTCACAATTGAGTTATCCAATTTAATAGAACACGCGTGAATTTGACAAGTTTTTCCTGCAAAAGTTAGCAATTTATTTTTAAAACAAAAAACATTAAAATATATAAATAGATTTTGTATTTGAATCACAAAATTATGAAAATCATCAGTAAACAACATGGGTAACATCAGTAAACATCAGTAACCACCAGTACAGCATCAATAAACAACATAAAGACAACTATTAACAGAAACTTATAAGAAGTTCCTGCTGGTAAATGAGGTCTGTATCTGTTGTTATTCAAATCATAAGTATCTATTTTGAAACTATTCTTTTGTAGGATTCTTTCAGTTTTTACTTTCTTATCTCACTTCGTACTTACGTAGTACTATAGTATTGTAAAGCTTCGCCTAAAATCAACGAATTTTTGACAAAGGAATCGTGTGTCGAATGTACATCGTATCTACTTATGTTGTGGAGCCCTGGTATGGAAAAATTAAAAATATATTCATATGTTCCTATATGAAGTCGATTACTTTACCTAACCCGTTGTTTAATCAGAATTCACATTTTCTGAGTTCGTGATACCGAAAAATTGGTTTATGGCAAAACATCCATCTCTCTGTCCGTCAGTTAAGCCCTCCAAATGCCAATGCATCTTTTCACCGGGCTTCTCTCCCCATACCACTATCATCCCATGCAAATTAACTGTCAACCTATTCCCTGGTCCGAAGAAATTAAATACTGTTGGGATTACTGTTGCGGCGGTGTCCGCCACACCAAAAAGCGCGCCGCGGAGTCGGCACGCAGTGACGTCAGCCAGCATAAGCAAAGGAGCCGGCCAATGAGGACGGAACGGCCGGCGCGCGAAGCCTCTACTGGGAGACGAGTCTTCGGCGCGCAGCGGGATAAAACGGGCAGCCGCCGGGGCAGCGGCAGAACAGTGTACGGAGTGTGATCTGAGCTGCGATAGTGTTGAGTATTGTGATTGTGACCCGGCAGTGATTAGGTGATTTCTTCGGATTAAGGTGTGACTTCGGCTTTGGACTTGGACATCTACGGATCTACATCTACATCCGTGGTTTCTCCGATCAACACCAGGCGAATGCCGGAGCAGTACCCCCCCAAACGGGCCACGGACCGCGCGCTATCTGTCCTTCCTCTTCCTTGTCCTATCATCTCCCCTTTCACACACACTTACACTAATAGGCACTACACTACCACATATTCCGGAAGACCGGTCGAAATCTTAGAGGTTGTCCCGGCTGGGGCGGTGCCCCGCTGGTGGGAGAGTCCTGGTTAGGGGGAAACTCCACTAGCCGACGGTATGTCGGCGCCGGATCTCGTCTCCAGCGGGGGAAGATCACCGCCATCTCCCGAGAAAAAACATGCACTACACTAACGGGACTAATGACCAAAGCAGTTGACGCGGCCGGAAACACGAAAAAATCAATCAATCAATCAACGACCCTACACGTAGAAGGCACGGTCCTTCACGGCATTCTTTACAATCTTCGCAGTAAGCACAGATGCATTGCCGTGAAGAAGTTAAACATCATGCGATTTCACGCACCACACCCAACTCAACTACCTCCCTTCACAAAACTGAGCGAGCTGTCGGCTGCAAACTTATCGCAACGTTGAAAGTTGAGACTACCTATACTTCATGGTGTCCCTTGACAGGTCATCAGCTGTTACGATGTCATCAATCAAAAGCTAAACGTCACTCTGGTGACAGGTCATCACCTGTTACGATATCATTCGTCACTCTGGTGACGTTTAAGCTCCCGATTGGATGACATCGTAACAGATGATGACCTGGCAAGTGACACTATGAATAATTTGAAGCATCCATAATGCCCATTGATGAGCATTATCTTCGACAGGCCGGAAACTTATGGAATCACTTCCGTGTATGTATTTCAAATCACACGAAGGATGTGACTACTTTAAGATTTGTGAACACGCAACTCGTAATGTATGGCCTTTTGGATAAAAATGTGTTTCATAAGTAGAACTGTTATATGTTTCATAAGTAGAACTACTGTAGAAGCATTGTTGAAAGTTGAAGTAATCGAATTAATACATTAAAAAAGAAGAAACTTTAACAATAACTTACTCGAAATGTTTAATAATCCACAAATTAATAATGTTTTATGTTACCTTTGGAGGATTTTCACGTATATTCAACATTCCTCCAACAAGAAGACGCACTATTGAAGTTATTCTTGTGTTAGTTTTAATAACTTGTTGAGGTTGCTTCTCTATCACGAAAGTACTGCAAAGCAAACAATAAATACAAATGTGTTTTAACCAGCCTATAAACCAACCTTATTAAAATCAAATTATGATGAACTTCAAAGAATTGAAATTGTTATTATTGGATTTCTGAAATTCTTCAGCCATGCATTTTCATCGCGTGGACGACTGGTCCAGAAGATTGATCATTAGGAGGCGTATTTTAATGAAATGTCATTTTTGTTATCAAATGGTCATAAGATATTAATTTTATGTTAGTTAGTTAGTTAGTTAGTTAATGCCTTATTTTACGTGGCGAGACTCAGGCCATCAGGCCCGCTCTTCCGTCTAACCACGCAAATTTCGCTACGCTCCTTTCACCATCTAGCGGAGAAAGGAGGTATTATCTTGAGCGATGAAACAGGCGGAACTCAATTTTGCTCAGAGGATTCATTTAGGCTTGAGGATCTTTTACATGCAGTAAATCTACTACATGGGACAGCCGGCTTTACTTCCCCTCCGAAGGAAGGCGTACGAAGGATTTTTTCGCCCTTAAAAATCCACGGCTTCGATCGGTTTTGAACCCGAAAACTCGAGTACAACAGTCCGATAGCTATACCACCGAATCCGCATGTTATGACAAAAGTAAACGAGTCATTTCTATGACTTTTTTGCATTTTTCATCGATTTCAACTAAGAAGTAATTTTTTGTCTTATCCATCATTTTTACATTTCATCGATTTTAAAATCATCTCCAAGGTAATTGCTGTAAATAATATATACGAGATGCAACAAATGCCTGAGTAACTTATTCGATTTCTTCGCTTACAAATTGTAATGTGAGCTGTTGTGAGTATGTAATCTAAAGTTCCTGTGAAGCCTATCAGCACCTTTGCCGGTTCGGCCGATTTCACTATAACAAAAGACTGAGATTTTCTGGTAGAGAACAGTTCAAACGAAAAGATTGCATGTTGAGTTCACTTGGACCACAGGAAAAAGTCTCGATTTTACCAGTAACATATCCAACTGCTTGAGTTGTTTATCTGAACTGGTTTTGATAAACGTCTTTACGTTCTTTTTCTTTTGTTTTAGGATGTTTTTAAAACATTTTAAGAGCATTTTATTGATATTTTTGGCAATGTTTTAGGTCATCAAAATCCGCCCCGTATTGATCATTAACCTTTCCTGTTACTTTGTTCATATTCGACCCACAAAAATTGTATACTAGTGTAAATTATAAGGTTAACAATTGCAAATCAGTCATTCAGATACCGGGAGAACACCGATTAGCCTTCACCATCAGTGATAATTTTAGGAAACGTGTTTAATTTATAGTTATCAGTGCTCTCTCGTAGAATGAAATTGAGTTATGGAGACATTCTAAATGATATAATTTTGAATGGCCAAATGACTAAATGACAAAATTTTGGCGTTCCTGAACGCTAGATGTCTTTGGTTGGTATGTGTGGTTGCAGTTCCATGAGAAGGATGTACGACGTTCTAGGCATGGGAAAGGTTGATAAATAAGGTGGGGATTTCTGTACATTCTGAGTGGGGTAGGAATGGATATAGCCAAATTATAGGACTGGAGGACCAGCGCATCCATGAAATGGGGGGTGATAGGATAGAGAATAGGGATGAGTCTGAGGAGGATAAATATTCTCTGAGATTTTAGGGAGGATAAATATTCTCTGGGAGGATAGGGAGAGCTGATGGGATGATAGGCTAATGGGAATGTGCCAATTATCTATCCAGGTTTACAAATTTGCAGGGGATAAAATGTATTTCTTGGAGCAATTTCTTTTGATCCTAATATCCACTGTGACAACCCTCGTTTCTTTCCCCAGTATCCTATATCATTGGACAGACATTTTCCCATCACATTTCGTATTAATTATGTTCTTTGGTTTATTTATGAAACAAGAAACGGTAACACCGAAAAAATTCAAAAGATGTGGCTCCTTCACTTAGCAATAGTAAAATAACTACTGCCTAATTATTAAATTCCATAAACATGTTAAATGATGCTCACCTTGTAACTAGAGAAGACAAGAGATGGTTACTCTGGCTTTGAAGGTACGGTAGTGCCTCACATGTCTCAAGGATATTAAAACCTAATTTTTTCAGCACTACCTCTACTTGGCCGATTTGTTGCCGACATGACCAAATAATTTCTGCCAGATGTTCACACCTGCAAATACATTAGTCTAAATAAATAATATGAATTTAATAACCCTCGTTTACCAAAATATACCTAATAATCAGTAGATACGAAAGTATTTTCAGGGATCCAAACAAAACTATTATTTTTTCTGAAAGAAGACCATGCAATTCCAGGTGCAGGAGATTCAGTTTAAATATACCGTGTGGCCCACCTAAGATGTTCCCTTCAATTTTCTCCTGAACCGTTGCAGATACTGAGATGCGGTTTTCACTAAAACTACTATATGCAAGGGGCACATTTGGTCATGCATAATATTATTCTATTGCAATTTTTATTGCAGAGATATTGACCCAACTTCGATTTTTTAAATGGAACCCTATAGATTTTTTAGCTCATCATAACAAGCGTGAAGAGACGAGTTCATAAATATGCATATCGTCATATGTTACATAACAAAATTTTCGAGAAATTAAGAGTTTTAAAGACGCACGCCGACTGCTGGTTTCCGTAATCTGAACGAGAAATTCCGGGTGATATGCGGCGAGGCCATTCCCTTCCGTTGCGTCGACCCTGCGGTAAATGTAGTGATGCAATGTGCAAAGGAGCTCACGAAAACTCGCGATTTGCTCTTTAAGACTACACCCTCTCAGTCCTGGAGACATGTTCTGAGCAAATCTGTACGCCAGAAGGTACTATTTTTTAATTAATGAAATACTACAAGATTTGAGAAAATATTTGAATTATTCACCGTAGAGAAGCAAAGGAAGATTGGAGAGTGAACATGTTCTGAATTAATAAATGCGTGTGCTGTCAGAAACAAAACGTTTACTCTTTGAAAGACTGAAAACCTTTACCACATGGTCGACGCAACGGAAAGGAATGGCCTCGCCGCATATCACCCGGAATTTCTTGTACAGATTACGGAAACCAGCAGTCGGCGTGCGTCTTTAAAACTCGTAATTTCTCGAAATGTTTGTTATGTAACATATGGCCATATGCATATTTATGAACTCGTCTCTTCACGCTTGTTATGATGAGCTAAAAAATCTATAGGGTTCCATTTAAAAATCGAAGTTGGGTCAATATCTCTGCAATAAAAAATGCAATAGAATAATATTATGCATGACCATATGTGCCCCTTGCATATAGTAGTTTTAGTGAAAACCGCATCTCAGTATCTGCAATGGTTCAGGAGAAAATTGAAGGGAACATCTTAGGTGGGCCACACGGTATAAAAGGGTACCGCCGGACAAGATGGTCACTGCAGTGACTCTTGCTGGGGTCGTGGGGTTCGAGTACCGACGGACGGAGTGTCATGATTTTGGACAGAAAACACATAGCTAGGTCGAATTCAACCGCTACTTAGATGGGAATTCTAGAGGCCGGCTGCTCTGATCGGTAGTTTCCCGTGGTTTCTCCCATCATCACCGGGCGAATACTGGAGCAGTATCCAACAGACGGGCTACGTGCCGAAATTATTGTATTTTCAAACAGAAATAAGAAAGGTTTTCGAAAGGGCTTGCTATGAATGCGTGTGAATGCATATTTCAATAAAGATTAAAGAAACATTTCAAAATGACATTCTCAATGTGTGACTACCTATATTAACAGCTGCTGATATTAAATGTCTCTACAAAAACGTACCACAATTGATAAACATAATCAAGTCTGTAAGGATTAACGTTATAAGCGGTTTGAAAGATGAAAATGGGGTAAAAATATTTTTTAATATTTTTTACTACGTCTCAACAATCAAAAATTCTGTAAATAATTCGCCGCAGTCGGTGTTTTGAGACTTTTTTCGTGTCTGTTCCCGAGATTTTAAATTAAAAATTAAAAATTATTTTTTGTTAATATATCAATTTTCGTTTGAATTAGGCACTGAGGAAATATCAATTTTTTTATAATATAAATTATTTTCTTATTTATCATATACTTTCAATTAGAAAAGTTAATGTTGAGTTGACAAGAAATCAAACTAAGACTAGTTTTTGGTTGTAAGACGTGGTGGTGCGAGTGGCTAAAACACATGAGAGCTTATTAATACAGTAAAATCTGTATAAGACGGAACCCCACAGTTCCATCGAAAAAATTCCGCCTTGACAGGTTTCCGTCTAATAGAGGATACCAAAAATTCACCATATGATTTAAGGGCAGTGTTTTCGATATAATTTGTATGAAACAAAGGAACGAAAAGGAAGCCTAATCTATCAATGAAAACATTGCAGGAGTTGTAAAAAATCAATAGTAAATACAAGGAAAATATAGGACGACGACAAATATAGAATGACAAGACAGCCTTCTCGGAATTTCATTGTCACCTGAAGGAAATTGTTGACGCCTTTGAGAATTTATCACGGTGCGCACGAACATTAAGAATTCGGAGGAATAGCGACGAAGGCGCGCTTGTCGTTTCCTTAAAAGTAACACCAAAGCGTGAGAAAGAAGCAGCGAAGCAGACGCAGTCTTCACCAAAGATTCCTCGATAGCAGGCAGAAGAGAAAAAACTCGTTTTTTCTCTCTCTTTCCGAATGTGATCCTTTACACTATGCCATTCCAAAAATAGCGTAAGAAATTTAAAAAATAATTTTGCTTCTTAGCCAAGTAATAATTAATGTTCGTTCTCTAAAAACTATTCCATTACAGCGTTACAGGTTTCCGGCTTATAGAGGTCATTTCCAAGCATAAAATCGTTCCGTTCTGAGATTTTTGTCCGGGATGGCAGGTGTCCGTCTTAGGGAGGTTTTACTATATAAGAGAGAGTACACATTTCAAAAATCTTATTTTTATTTACGGTAGAATCATAGTTTAAGTTCTAATATATCATTTGATTTTAGGGAATTTTTCACCGTCTTATCCGGTATTTCTCTTTGAAATATTTTTAAAAAATCCAAAATGTATTTAAGGAATTGTGCTATTATAGAAACTTCTTCTTCTCCAGAGGGTACAAATTACTACATTTATAAAGTAAAATTTAAGTTTTATAAAACTTATTAAATTAAATTAATTAAATAAAACTTATTAAAAAATATAAAATTTATTAAAACAATATTTAAAATGAATCGATTTTGAGGTGAAAACTGGATTTTTATTGGGTTTTCATTTTTTCTCAGCTTTACTGTTCATAATGAGAAAAAAATCAGGTTGCAATGACATCGGAAACCACGTTAATTTCTCTTAATGTAAGACATGTGCCCCTCATTCTCTCATCTCCTGACACTTGAACTGTCAATTTTCATCGTTGTATGTATTCAATGTTTCAAATATTGCGGGAACTGTGGACCTTGGGGAACCTACTTTTTCGCTGCTTGTAAATTTGTACACATTTCGATTTAGGTTGTGTTCAGCTATGGCCCAGGTACGTGTACTGTACACATACAGTTCAGCTGCGGTCCAGGTATGCATGAGGAAATAAATATCCAAACCTGTTTTCCAATAAGTATATTGTTTTTTGAAAGGCACATTTTTAGACAAATTATTCGTCATAGAACAATTTAAATTTAGTGAATAGTTGAAGTAAAATGTCCTACACAAGTTGAATTAACCATATTTACAGAATATAATTATTTTGGATTTTATTAGAATGAATAGTATACAAGAAAATGTAGGAAAAAAAACCTCTCGTGTAGAAATATTTTTTATTTTATTGCGTGATAAATGCGTTTTTGAAACTTTCTTTAATTAATTATGTGTATAAAGAATATGTGGACACTATGTAAAAAACTTAGTGCTTCTTCTATTATTTTGTAAGAAAATGTACCTTCAGTTAGACATATTTTAACATGGTCAGCAGAGACAATTTACACTCCCCTTCAGGAAATAGAAAATAGCATCTTAATAAATAGAAAAGTCAGTTTGATTCACAGTAGTTATTAAGTACCTACCATCCTTGAATTTTGTTGAGATCGCTAACCAATTTAGCCCCATTGCCCTGCAACCGTTGTTCCCGCTTCCACTGGATGAGGTCATCAAACAGCACTTGAGAGTGAATAGTCTCCATTAGTGGCATTATTTCTGTTAACTTCCTTGTAAATGCAAGTGAAAGCTCTTTTACATATCCAACCTGTGAGAAAATGTTCTGAATTGATTTCTGGTGACAAATAAACATACATCAAATAGCGTTGTAACGCAGGAAAAGAAAGTGATTGTTGAATTCATTTACACTGAAAAGGAATTGAGAAATGAAACTAAACGCTCAAAAATTAACCTGAGCTCTATAATATGCTGGACGTCCACAAAGTAATTTCCAATTTGTTAATAAAAACAAGGAGAGTTCAGATACAGAAACTAGTGTTGCTAAAACAGCAGGCACTTTCTCGGCATTAGTAATGCTTTCGTAATACCATTTATTCTGCAATTTCTCTCCGAATTAACACTTCTCAGTCATCATTTTTGTAAAACTCACATTTTCGAAAAACAATGTACATAACATTATTTAAAAATCTATCTTTAAGGAACAGATTTCATTAAGGGAAAAATCTCTACCTCTAATATTTTAGTTGTAGGAAGACGCCGAAAAAATTTTGAACATTTGCAATTTTCGAAAAATCAAAGTTTTTAACGAACATGGGACCTGCACCATGTCTTTCACACTCTCCCATAATAAAATTTAATCAAAATCATTTTTTAAATTTTGAAAATGTGCCAGGAACTTCATGTAAAATACTTCTAAAATTTAAATTTCGATTTGGAATTCAAGAGGCTCTGATATCAGCTACATCAATTGTGGAATATTCATTTTGCAGAAAATCGTCTGAACGGTTTAGCGGATTTTTTCTAAATTTAGGAATTGGATTTATCCACTATTTCGTTGCCAGGACCCTGTAATAATTCTTTCTGTATAAAATTTGCCGTTTTCTCGCGCAGCATTACAACTTTCTCTCTATTCTGTAAGCGGTAGCGATAAAGTAGAAAAATGGTAAGGGGGTCGAACAGATACAATATAAAAACAAAAAATAAAGCGTCACCGTAATACTATATAATATATAAATGCCAACTCTTTGTGTTTGCTCATTTCTGAAATACCTAAGCCCAAAAACTGAAAAGTATTGATGAAAAACCACAAAAATCAAAAATAAACATTAAATAGTAAGTCTGTAGGAATGTAGGACGTAAATTCTTACCTTCTCCTCTAATATTGTTTCTACAATATCTTTTTGATTACATATTTCTGTTCCAATAACGTAATTATGTTGGGTATGTTGACATTGGTACTGCATAGGTTGCAATTGTGCTGAAAAAATGTCCAAGTCTTATTTTAATTGTTATTTTTTATAATCAGAAACAAGTAATTGAAGCATTTGCGTATAAATATTGAAATATGTTGTTTCACATTTCTTAGGAAACTACAATGTAATACCATTACTAGACGAATTGGTTCATAACATATCGTACAAATAACTTATTTCCATTTGCTGTCTGTTTATAGAATAGAAACAAATTGTACAATTGGGGGTGTTGTCTGGTAGCAAAATAAACAAATATATACTAAATAAATTTAGAAATAAGAATTGAAAATAAATTTACTAGCTGAACTCGAGCCACACACATTGCACAGGTAAAAGGGCACAATGTCTGGAAGGTCTTACAATATTGTCCTTGAAACTTATTTAAGATTAAAATCAAAGTAATATGGTGAAATGCAATTTTAATCAGTGCAAAATAATTTTATTTACACGTTTTGTTGCTTCGCTCCCGCATAAAAGCTTGAGTCAATGTAAGATCACAGCTGAGCACGCTGTAATTGTCTGTTTTTGACTAGAGTAGGGCTTAACAACTTTCCTTCAATAGCTGTTATTACAAAAACAGCTAACTCGTAATAGCTGTTATTAATAACAGTTGAAAAATAACAGATCCATGACCAGCAACCTAGCATGGCCGACTGCTAAGAGTTAAAGCAGTTGTAGCGACTGCTAAGATTTAAAACCACGCAAAACTAATAACGTTGGTAGCACCATAAAGCTTGTGCAGCTACCTTACGGCGCTTCCTTGCACTACTTTCCCTTACATGTTTGGACAGAGAAGCAGCTGATATGAACGAGACTGGATTAACTGCCACGGATGAATAGTAATTCATATAATGTGTAGCGAACGTGTATAGAATATAGAATATTACTAAAATGAAAGTGATTCGGGTTCAGATAGCGAATATTCTTTCAAATATGCAACTTGTGCACAGTGAAGTGACGAGTGCCAAAAATAATGAGGAGAAACAGTGTTTTTGCGTACGTATAGCTAAAGTGTTAATGGCTATCATATAATCATCATTATAATATCAAGTATTATAACGTGGGTTATTTGACCGTAACTCATTTTATTTTATTGGACCTAGGGAAATATTAGTTGATCTCACATAAGCAGCAACGGGACAGAAATAAGTTAACATATTGGACGGACTTGATTTAAAGGACAAACATCTTGTTGTAGTATATACAATAAAATATAAAAATATTGTGGCACATGGTGTGTAATAATGACGAATTATGTATTAATGAATCTATAATTTGAACACTGGCAAATCATGATTGATTAGCTGCAGTGAAGCCGTTATCGTACAAAATGGTTGCCACAAAAGCTTGTAGTAGTTCGGATTAGGCCCAGTACGTTGCAGTTTTATGCATTTCAACCGATAACAGGATAAACGAAATAACACATCCCTATTTTTGACGGTGCTACTGCTACTGCTATTGCTTGAGATTGATCCTCAAGCGATGGTACACTCAGTGCCGGAGATTTTACCTCAGTGCCGAAATTTTGCCTGTGCCCCACTTCCCTGTCAGCCGCTAGACGTCAAGTAGACGGAAATATTTTCGCACAATAAATGCGCAAAGTCACTCTCTCGATTGATTTTTTGGCTCGACCGGGAGCGGTAGCTCAGTGCATCAAGTGATGTCACTGCAGCGCCTCTGACCGGGAGGTCCTAGGTTCCCACTCCCCACAGCGGCAGGATTTTCGACACTAGCTTTCCAGCTAGGTCGTATTCAGTCGCTGTCTGGAGGAGAATTCTGGCGGCCGGCTGCTCTGATCGGTAGTTTTCCTTGGTTTCTCCGATCAACCTCAGGCGAATGCCGGAGCAAACGGACCACGGACTGCGCGCGATCTGTCCTTCCTCTTCCCTGTCCTATCCTCTCTCCTTACACACACTTACACTAACATGCACATATCACATATTGCAGGAGACCGGTCTAGAGCTTAGAGCTTGTCCCGGCTGGGGCGGTGCCCTGCTGGTGGGAGAGTCCTAGTTAGGGGGAAACCCCACTAGCCGACGGTAGGTCGGTGCCGGATCTCGCCATCCAGCGGGGGAAGATTACCGTCAACTCCCGAGAAAAAAACATGCACTACACTAACGGAACTAATGACTAAAGCAGTTGACGCGCCCGGAAACACGAAAAAATCAAATGAAATCAATCAAATTGTCGGACGTTGAGCGCATTCTCTGGTGTAATCCTCCGTTACTGAGTAATTACTATATTAGTCAAGTATCGTCACGCCGCAGCCAGTGCCTTTTATCACTTCGGCCAAGGGCTCGACGCCGTTAGATCCCGGGGTTCCTAGTTGGTCACCCAACCAGGAACCAGTGAGTCTCGAATTCGCTGAACCTCCGTGACTTCACGGAGCGTAGTAAACGAATTCGGCTAGCGGCACAGGCGCATTGACCGTATCATTTCATAAAACTAAAAGGAGTCAAAGTTTCAGCATTCTACGCGTTGCCGCTAGGTTTTGTTTGTCAATGTTCGGCAGTCTAATTACTTATAATTTCTATCTACAAATTATTAATTATTTTATTGTTTACTAGTTCATAGCTGTGTGTTTACGGACCTCAAACAAAACACGTAACGGTATTGTTAATACCCTTGCGGGTCTTTCTGATTCTTAAGCCCTCGGTCCTTTTGAATACTTTATGGCCCACTCTAATACCAACACAACACATACATTTTGACGAATTCAATTCATTAAAGTTACGACGCAAGCAAATACGTTAAATATATGGCATAATGCTCAAATAAGTAAAATAACTCGTTAGAAACATTATTTTGCTTCATTGATAAGAAAATTGGAATTTTGGAATATTCCCCTGAATATACAATTGCCACCAGTCACTCATCTTTCACTGTTACAAATCACTTTAGTATTTACAGACGTAATATGTGCTTCTTGAGTAGCAATACTCAAGTAATACGACTCGTAATAATAAGATGTATAGGGCACATTGGCTAACATTCTGGAAATGTAATTTTTTGATGTTATGAAATATTCTAAACTTTTAGTAATAGAAGCAAATAACCTAAAAGTAACGTTTCATCAGCGTAATTCACGTACTTATTTTCCATATAACTCCCAAATACATCATAATCATTTTCATATATTTCTCGAGATTTTACTGGAAACCGTCTGTAGCTTGGTTAGCTTTTGCGAGAATTTCAGTAAGAACTTGATAATATTCTTTCATTTTGTACGAACAAATCAGTCCGTAGTTACACATGCTGTTTTGTTTATCTGACGTCATATTGACAAATGACGATTACAATGTGTCTTTTTACTTCGGATGCGAGAAAAATTATAAAATATTTCGAATTTCAGTGAGATTCAGCAACGAACTAGTAAACCATAAAAGTTGTGTATGTAGCACGGGCGTTACTAGATGTTTTTGCCCCGAAGGTGACTTTCAACCCCACGGGCCAGAGGCCCTCGGGTTTGGAAGTCGCCCTCGGAGCAAAAACCATCTACTTAACGCCCTTGATACATAAATAACTACTTAATTAAATTAGTTCAAAGAATTGGTCGCCCCGACCGGGATTCGAACCCGGGCATGCTGGTTTATGCCCAGCTGCTCTCCTAACCCCTAAGCTACCAAAACAACTAATTCTTTGAACAGTTTTCACGAGCGCGATTATCGCTCCTTGTATGTATATAAATGTCACCAAGGCGTAAACCAGAAGGCCCGGGTTCGAATCCCGGTCGGGGCGACCAATTCTTTGAACTAATTTAATTATTAAAATACATTGTTACTCAGTAACATGGGCACAATTTGGATAGCTGTGCGTCTGCGGAACATATTCTCCGAGCGTAAGTGCATCCAACAAGCTGACGGGCAAGGTGACATTTATATAAATAACTACTACATAGACGTACTTCAAATTTATAGAGCAAAAAATAAAAACTCACTTACATTTCAAACTGGTGAATTCTTCGTATTGATGGGAAATCGACTCGTATTCTTGTTGCATGACAGTTAAATCCTTATTTGTCTCACAGAGGCGTCGGTATAAGTAATTAAGTTGACGTGAGAGGTAATCGGAACTGGAATCTGCAGAGGTGAAATCATCCACATTCCCACCTAGCAGCATCATCTGCAAAAAATAAAGAAAATTTCCGTTGTTCTTCCATTTAGAGGTTCATTTTTTCCATCTCATCCCCAGTCCCAAAGTGTGATAAAAAGTTATGGGTGAGTAATGGCGCAGCCTGTCCGGCTTCAGCCAATGAGCTTCACGCGCCAGATTGCGTCACAATATTAGCGGTAATTTCAAATGCAACCAGATAGCAAAATCACATTGTCATTGAATCAGAGTTTTTGATTGATTTTTTCGTGTTTCCGGGCGCGTCAACTGCTTTGGTCATTAGTCCCGTTAGTGTAGTGCATGTTTCTCTCTCTCGGGAGATGGCGGCGATCTTCCCCCACTGGATAGCGAGATCCAGCGCCGACCTACCGTCGGCTAGTGAGGTTTTCCCCTAACCAGGACTCTCCCACCAGGAGGGCACCGCCCCAGTCGGGACAAGCTCTAAGCTCCCGACCGGTCTCCCGGAATATGTGGTAGTGTAGTGCATATTAGTGTAAGTGTGTGCGTGTGTAAGGGGAGAGGATAGAACAGGGAAGAGGAAGGACAGATCGCGCGCGACCCGTGGCCCGTTTGGTAGGGTACTGCTCCGGCATTCGCCTGGTGTTGATCGGAGAAACCACGGAAAACTACCTATCAGAGCAGCCGGTTGCTAGAATTCTCCTCCAGACAGCACTGAATCGACCAAAAGCTAGTGTCGAAAATCCTGCCGCCATCAGGACTCGAACCTAGGATCTCCCGGTCAGAGGCGCTGCAGTGACGTCAGTCTGTAGTATGTTTGTAGTATAATAATTATACAGGAACCAAACTAGCCCAAATTCGGTTTATCAGGAAGCACCAAAGGCCGCATGCCGCAGACGTGCATTTTTTAAAAAAAATCGTTGGACCCGCACAGTGGGTCGGGTCACTTCGCCGACCTGGATGGGCGAGGGGGCCAGAGCGTGTGCCGGCCGAGTTCGAGTGCCGCGGCGGCTCTCTTGAACTGAGCCATGCAGAAAATTTACTAGCGAGTTTTGTTTCTACTCGGTGACACTGTTTCCAACGCTTTGCGAGATCGTAACAAAATGTCCTGATTTTCTTGTGAGTTTCCTCCTCAGTTGACTTCGACACAATTTGGCAAGTCCCAATCGTGATATACTGTAATGAAATAAATAATTTTTATTTTCAAGTGCACTGACATTCTGAACGCCGACTCCTCTGCGCACGAACTCGATCAGTTCCCTTCGAGTGATAGCGCCGCGCGAGAGTGCAGTTCATACGAAAGAAGAGCATACCTCACGAAGTTGCGGATGGCTGCACGAAATATTGTACCAGCACAGAGAAGAAACATATGGTAACGAGTCGGTACAATTTTGAACGCGAAACTAAATGAGCTTTTTTTGTAGAGCTACACGAAATTTGAATCACGTAAAATCCATCTACATAAAACATAGTGTTAAAATAATTTTTTTTATCAGTATAATTTCGGGAAATACCTTCAATAATTTGTGTTACCCGAGAGAGACATACCTGTGTCACAATGTTCCATGTCGATGTGGTCGAATTTCAGCATGCAGAGAACAGTAAAGACACTTAATCAGAAGCTTGCTGAATCACGACTGGAGATAACACGGACGGAAGCACACAGACGGCCGACTTCTGAACGTTCCCACATCGTGTCCATTGTTGCCGGTGTGTTCTCAATTACATTTTCGTGTGCTCTGGTTTATGTTCTTCGAAGTAATACCCATTTTAGCATTTTCCAAGAAAGTTGGTTTTTGTATTTTTGTCCAGCTAGCGACGCTAACTTGATCAGTGTGCGCCGTGGGCAGGGTGTTGGTCCCTTGATTTTCATGTACGTGTGTTGTCTGGGAAGGTGAGTACGCTGACCATAGCCCGAGGAGCCCGCATGTGTGTCAGTGTTTAGTGTCAAGGTTAATACGTGTCCCCGTTAGGGACATAATGGGTAACCGGCACGTATAGCCGAAAAAAACACTTTACATGTTTGAAATGGAAAGGTTTACAAACAGTACAATCTAGAAAACAAGTTTAATAATATATAACTCAAAAAGTAAGTAGGTATTTGCAAATAAATTAACTCAACTCATTTTTTTTACACGACATAGAATCACCACTGGAACCTCATTTAGTATGTGAATTTTAGGCTCAGCGCTGAGGTGTGAAGGGAGGAGGAGGGGGGAAACTTGTGAACTTCGGATTAAGTGTCTTTGATAGTTATGGTGGTCTGAATTGATAACACTTGCATAGTGATACATTTATGATTATTCTCCGCCTTATAACTTACAATGTCTTTGGCACTTCCCGAAAGGAAATGTACCAGCAGATAGCGTCTATTGTAGTGATTAGCGTGGTGAAATAACTGAAAATATGGAAATTTGGACTTTATTGGTTCTTGTTAGAAATCCTCGTTATTTCTAAAATGTGTTATGTAAACTCCCTTTTTCGGATGAACAACTCAATCTATCTCAGCAAATAAGCTGTTATGTAAAAGGTGTTGTTTGAAAGCTGGAAGTCCTCGATGACTTTACATATAATTAACATGTTTTTAATTTGTGCAGCTAATTAATACTTTTTTGAAATGTCCACATCAAGCACAATCTGGCGGAGACGTACTACATTAGTCGCGGGACGATTGACGTCTGAGCTCCCTACAGCTCAACCAGCACGACTCGGCACGGACTGGTCAAAACCTTGGTCTCACACGGAACGGCAAGATTATCAGGGCTGCCCACCGTTGCTTCCGAATGAATTCAGTTCTCACGTTTTCGCTGTTCCTTACTGTGCCGTGTGTTTTTATCTGCTGTTTTATACCACGTAAAGAAATTAGAAGAATACTGAAAAAAAGGATGAAATAGTAGAAATCGCAGCGGATGACATCATAATAAATGCAAATGAGAATTCAAGCGATGATTCCAATTATTCAGAAGAAAATGACAATTAAGTAAATACGTACACTAACAACAAATCTCATTAATAATCAATATTATCTTTCACTAATTATTTTCACACGCAGTTGCTATTAATTACTTGATTATTCGTTCTGATTTATTGCCAATAATGTCCTGTTATATTAAGAGCGAAAGAGCGCGAATGGTATTGAGGCCAAAGGTCTTAAATAAATATTTCGCACATCGTAATCTACACGACAAGATCTTCTTCTTATGTATTTTATTTATTTATTTTACGTCCCACGGCACTACATTGACTTCTGTTTTTGTGTTCGCCACGGCACTGACTTGGCTCAAAGTGTCCGTGGCGCTCAGCCCATTGGGAGGTGTGGCAGGAGGGGCGCGTCGTCGCGTTGCCCACGCGTGCCTCGGCCGAGGGCGAGTCTTCCCCTCCGCGTTCGGCTGCCTCCGCTTGCTCGCACAAGGTAGCAAGCGTGTCGTGAAGCAGCGCACGGAAAGTGCCTAAATATCAACTGATCACAGCATTCCCTATGAGACGCTTTGTGCAATGAGCACAGCGCTTCCAAAGAGCTTTACTGGTGAACTCTACCCTATCTATTGGTGCAAATAAAAAGTACGTGCTCATTTTGTTAAGAAAAATATTAGACGCGCACAATTTAAACTGTTTTGACTTGGATTACAAATAAATGATTCAAAATTACCAGTCAAGTGGTATTAAAATGTAATATATCCTTGGAAGTGATTGGGGAAGCAATGCTTCCCTTCCTTCCATGGAATAAACGCTCCTGCTATAAAGATCACTTCAGCCTTACTTTAAAAAGACGAAACCACATGAAACAATGCACCTGCGGCACGAATCTGCAATAATAGTTTGCCAGAAACAGCAGTAAATTACGTCTACAAACAAAACCAATAATAAATCACAAATGTTATGCCTCATTCACAATGCAAACTTAAACGTAACGTAAGCCGTAAACGTATGCAGTAAACTTTTCACGTAAAAATGAGCATTCACAATGGCAAACGTAAGCTGGAACGTAGGTTTTGCCTGAACCAATCAGAATTCAACATATTGGTTGATGCGTTTCTAGCTTTTTTTTAATTTTTTTACTCCTATCGATTTCACCTGTTGCATTTGCGAGCAGCTGTTGCGCCCCTACCTATTGAGGTTATATGCGAGCAGTGAACTTTAAATTGTGTACCGCAAATATATTTAACGCCACGTTCAGATTTTGTCATGGAGAGATTTGGGCGTGCAGCTTGTGCTGTTGCAAGCTTCTGCAGTATTAATTTTAGGGGCGCTTTATTTAAAAAGAAGGAGGCGCTTTATTTGCCATTTCGAATCAACACTTCGCAACTCGTACCAAAACTCCACAAACTTCTCTGCTCTACCTTTCAACTATACACACCAATACACACGCATAAACAAGCATCGATCTGGAGTCGACCTTCCTTCTCGGGAAATTTGTTGTGCATTTGTTTTTTTCATGCTGCTCTCTGATTGGTCTTCGGTAGAATTTCGACGTAAACTTAAACGTAGAAGCTTGGAGCTTGCGAGCTCCTTAAGTTTACGTCTCACGTCCACGTTTACGTCAAGGCATTGTGAATGATCTCGCTTTATAACCCATTTCTAGGTTTTGCGGCTACGTTACGGTTACGTTTAAGTTTGCATTGTGAATGAGGCCTTACAGTATTCTCAGCACATTGTGCAGAAAAACAAGGATAATTTAACGCAATCTCATGGTGGAAAGTTGTGGGTGAGTTACTCCAATGCACCGATTTCAGCTGGTTCTGCGCATTACCAGTTTGCATCACGAACCACGTGACCACAGCACGGGCACTTGGTTTGAAGAGCCAGACCAGACGCTGGCCGCCATATTGCATAGAGAGCGAGAAGTGTTGAGAAACATTTTGAAAGTAGTACAAAGTGACAATTTTCAGCGACAGACAACCAAAAATAACATGAATGTGTTCAAGATGCAATAATCCATCCGTCTGTGAACAACTAGCGGCAAAACTCCGAGTCTACTTTCTCAAAAATTGCAATTCCCTAATCTATCTGGTTCATGTCGTGGGCCTTTAAATTTGAAACCCATATTTTAATTTTGGGGGTACTTTACACAAAGCCCCTGGCTCCAATGTTCTTCATTAAGTTTTGTTGTTGGATAGTGTGAAAGATGTTTAAGAGAATGATGCAGGCGTCGTGTCCGTTAAAAACTCTTATTTTACGAAAATTGCAAAAGTTCAAAATGTTTTCGTCGTCTTCCTACAATAAAAATATTAGATATATATTTTCTCCTTAATCATATCTATTTCTTAAGGATAGACTTTGAAATAATGTCATGTGCAATATTTCAAAAATTTGAGTACTTTTCGCGTAATTTTGCGTGAAAACACGGGTGAGACAGTACGTGCTGTTTTAACTCCACTAGTTGAAATGGGAAATGTATTGTGTGTCATTCTTACAAAAGATAGTTTGAACAGCAGAAAAATTAAAATAACTGTGCTTTGAGTGTAAATTTAAATGTTCAAAGGTACGACTTTCTTCCTTCCACAGTAAAGTTTGCGTACCGATCGAAAAATTCGATACTGACATTCAATAACCTGACAGCTGATCCATCTCCAATATCAAAAATTTACCAGTGAAACTTTTGAAGCCTTTTGGATCACCTTTCGTCTCGTCTTAAAACAAAATTCTTCCACGAATATCTAAGCAGCCTTCTCCGAAAAGAATAAGGTTTCGTGGAGATCAGATTGAGATTGGGTTGCCAAGTGGTTTGCGACTATCGAGGTTCAAATTTCGGTGGTTGAGGGTTTCCTTGCAAGCGGGCGAACGCGCTTTCGTCTCGTGCAACCTGATCAGAGACGCAACAAACGGTCGCCCGTGAAACATATTCACACACATTGGTTAGTGATTCCGGGCGCGTCAGCTGATAAGGTCATTAATCCCCTAAGTGTAGTGCAAGTATTTTAATCGCGGGAGATAGCGGTGATCTTTCCTCGCTGGTGGCGAAATCCGGCGTGATCTAAGTGGCTTTCCTCAACCAGGTATCTCCCACCAGGGCACCGCCCCAGCCGGGATAAGTTCTAAGCTCCCGATCGGTCTCCCGGCATGTCTGGTAGTATAGTGCATGTAAGTGTGTTTGTGTAAGGGGAGAGGATAGGACAAGGAAGAGGAAGAAAAGATCGCGCGCGGTCCGTGGCCCGTTTGTTAGGGTACTGCACCGGCATTCGCCTGGTGTTGATCGGAGAAACCAGTTACCGATCAGAGCAGTCGGCCGCTATAATAATCCTATGGGCAGCGGCTGAACTCGACCTAGCTATGTGTATCTAGCCTCTAATTGGTTTCGCCTTTCAACATCTTTAATTGGCATCGGTGGCCTGTCATACAGCTCACGCTTAATTCCTATAATTCAACGTATTTGACACCATTGAACCTATCTGCTAGTCTAAATATTAACATTTGTTTAATCAAGATTTAAGTTGATGCAGGACGTAGAGTTTTAGTCCCGGTGATGGCAGGATTTTCGACAAGGGGTCGCAATTCACGTTGGGAAACTGGGGTAAGTCTAGTCGAAAGCGAATGAGTTAATGAGGCAGAGTGAGAATGAGTGAAGTGGAATATTACGCAGTGGGTAAGATTATTAAGGGGTGACCAGATGAGGTGGCCCAGGGCTTCAATTGATGTCACTTCAGTGCCTCTGGACGGAAGGTTGTTAGTTTCGAGTCCTGACGGTGGCAGGATTTTCGACACTAGTTGGATAGCTAGGTCGAATTCAGCAGCTTTCTGGAAGAGAATTCTAGTGTACAGTTGCTCTGATCGGCAGTTTTCCGAGGTTTCTCCGATGAACGCCAGGCTAATTGAATTGAATCGATGCGTTATTTTACGTGGCGAGGCTCAAGCCATGAGGCCTTCTCTTCCGTCTGACCACACAAATTTTGCTGCGCCCCTTTCACCAACTAGCAGAGAGTATTACTTGGGCTACAACTAGAAGGTATTACTTGAGCGACTTGAATTTCGCTCAGAGGCTTCATTTAGGCTTGAGAATCTTTTACATGCAGTAAATCTACTAACATGGGACAGCCGGCTTTACTTCCCCTCCGAAGGAAGGCGTAGGAAGGATTTTCTTGCCCTTAAAAATCCAGAGAATCGATCGGGTTTGAACCTGCGAACTTGGGTATAAATGTCGGAGACGCTAACAGATACACCATAGACGCCGCTATAATTCCGGAGCAGCACCCCAACAAACGGGCCACCGACCGCTCGCGATCTTTCCTTCCTCTTTCTTGTCCTATCCTCACCCCTTACTTACATACACACATGCGCCACTCTTCTAAATTTGTTTTAAAGTATACGTAATATTGAAAATTATATATTGGGCCACTTTTATGTTGATTAATAATAAAGTTAATTATTTTAAATAAATGTAGATTTTATTTTAAAATAGCTTCAAAATAATATGATTACTACTCAGCACAAGGTATCCTCAATGTGGAAATGAAGCCTTTCTTCCGTAAGTTTACATTTTTTAAAAAGTACTTTGAGTTAAATCTAGCAATTTTCAGATTTTTATCTGGTGTCTCTGTGATAGATTACAGTTGAAAATTTGAAAAAAATCCAAAATTTCAATTTTTAGGGGAATGTAATTCTTAAGTCTTAAAAAAGGCCTTAAATGTGTAAAAGCACAGAAAAATTAAGGCTGTAATATCTACTCCATCTTTGAGAAACTACACTCTGAAAATCGAATTTTGTTCTTTCGCGTTCCATAGATTTGGTTGCAAATATTTCCCAAGGAAAAACACAGAAGGAAGGTACATAATAATTCGACTTGTAGGTCCGAGTATACTGAATCCAATGTGTTTTTTATTATAGAATGCTCGAACAACCCAGAGCAGAATAATTTTGAAAAGAGTAAATGTCTACAAATGCAAAAAATGGCGCATGCCGTAAAACAATAATGGCCGCCTTTTTTAAACCAGGTACAATAAAAAATATTAAAGATGATTTAGAACAGCCAAAACATGAGGAAATTTGTATACAAAATAGGATTTTTTCGAGGTGGTCAAGGAACAAATTTATTAAATTCTTAATTTATTAAATTTTAATTTATTAAATTCTTAATTTATTAAATTCTTAAAAACTTCAAATGGATTGACCCATGGAAGAAATACTCTCTCTACAATTATATACTTTTGATATCAATAGCTGAAAAAATGCTTACGCTATTGGTATCGGCGGTATCTCGTACCGCACCACATAAAATAATTACATAACTCCACAAAAAACACTAGTGAAGCTCTTCCTTTGTTCAAAGATAATCTACACAAACAAAGAAGGTACTGAGCCGCTGGACGTGTCGACAACAATCAGTGATTGTGGCACAAATGTTCACTTCTGGGCGCCGTATGTGAGACCGCAATACCATTAAGGGCTCGTCACTGTCGGGACTCCAACCCTACCAGCCCTCCTGGTCAGAAGCACTGAGCTCTGTCGGTATTCTATTCACACACGTTTTATTGCTAATTGTCTATAGTCATGAAAGTTATTCAATATCTCGATTGAATTAATTACGAATACAGAAGAGAAGCTATTATAAGCAAAAAAGCAAAATATGTACACAGAGTACATGTATTTATTTTTTACAAAATATGTCAGAAAAATTGAAAAATGTAAACTATAAATTCATTATAGTGTTATTTTTTTAAGTACTCTATGTAAGCATCACAGAACGTCTCCGATCAGGTCCTAAAATGGAATCGGAACGGCTGAATAAAGTCCTGTCTTTACATTGATCTTTACCACACATGAGTTTGATCCGAAATATAGGTTTGGTTGTTTTTTTTTTTCGTGCTTCCGGGCGCGTCAACTGCTTTGGTCATTAGTCCCATTAGTGTAGTGCATGTTTTTCCTCGGGAGATGGCGGTGATCTTCCCCCGCTGGATGGCGAGATCCGGCGCCGACCTACCGTCGGCTAGTGGGGCTTCCCCCTAACCAGGACTCTCCCTCCAGCGGGGCACCGCCCCAGCCGGGACAAGCTCTATGCTCCCGACCGGTCTCCCGAAATATGTGGTAATGTAATGTATGTTAGTGTAAGTGTGTGTGTAAGGGGAGAGGATAGGACAAGGAAGAGGAAGGAAAGGTCCCGCGCGGTCCGTGGCCCGTTTGGTAGGCTACTGCTCCGGCATTCGCCTGGTGTCGATCGGAGAAACCACGGAAAACTACCGATCAGAGGAGCCGGCCGCTAGAATCCTCCTCCAGACAGCGACTGAATTCGACCTAGCTGAAAAGCTAGTGTCGAAAATCCTGCCGCCGTGGGGAGTGGGAACCTAGGACCTCCCGGTCAGCGGCGCTGCAGTGGCATCAGCTAATGCACAGAGCTACCGCTCCCGCTCCGAAAAATACGTTGGAAGTATAAACAATGTTTACAAAGAGCCGGTGCTCAAGTGAATAGTAGCGCCGTGTCGCGAGAGGTGGATCCAGGAGCGGAAAGAAACAGACACTCCCCCACCCCAAAATCGCGATAAAATAATAATATGTGTTGTACTTAGGTGTTCATAACGTGGCGGGTGAGGTACTTATCTTCACGATGCAACATGGCGCGACTTTTTGCGTCTTTCTCGGTAGTGCTGCCAGATGACGCATGATTGCGACCGTATCAAGCAGTGTTACGATCAAGCGACATCTAGCGGCATGACCGAGAAAGATGGGAAAAGCTGTGCCGTTTTCCATGGTGAAGACAAGACCCTCATGCGCCACGTTACGAAAACCCAAGGGTAGTCTTCGGTCGAATTACGCATGGGCCTTATGACACCTGAGCAATCATGTGGTAGAAATTCCTTCTGCTTCACAAACATCCGTTCATCCTTCATTCCGAGTACGTGGTTTCTACGAAGCAGGGGAATTAAGATTTAGATTTCACGGCGAAGGTCCTCTGATCATAAAAGTCCAATAGCATTACTTTGCATTTTACGAAAGATTATTCCTGTAATATATATTGCATGACTCGCATCTGAAATGTTCAGTCGAATAAGTATGATTTATTAACATGTACCGAAAAATGTAGCCATAAATAAAATATGAATTTATACCAAAATTTGTAAAATATAAATGGTTATCATCAGGACTCGATTCTGAAGATAACCATTCTTTTCATTGGTGCATTCTAGACGTAGCTATCTTGTAAATTAATGTTTATATGACCTATAGACGATTGAAATGTATAGTTATGTCTTTTTTTGGATTTTTTCATTTTTAGGTCCTTTTTTTAGTCTTTTGCGTCATTTTTACGCATTTTGGTTTATTTTCATGTTTTTTTAACACTGAAAATTCTTTCTGAACTAGCATTGGAGTCCGAAACTGTTGCACAACGTTGAAACAATTTCAGTAAATTTGGGGCCGAAACTAAGACAAGTGCGCGGAACTGCACCAGATAGCCAAGATTCCCAACAGGGCAGTCAGCTCTAATAGAGTTTAACAAAAGATAGTTTTGCATGTTCACTATTCTCACTTCCTAATTAGTGAATCAATAGTTGAAATAGTGACTGGCAACCCTAACTAGTACGGGGATCGCACACATGTTGGGTGTCCCATTTTTAACACTCGTGCTTGAAAGATGTTTCGCAGACACTTCGCGATGTTTTGTACACTATTAGGATTTAAAAAAATAGCTGTTTCATACTAGGGTTGCGAGATATTCACTATTTGAGTGAACTGTTGACTACTTCAATTTTTGATAACTATAATATCTAACACTAATAAAAATGAGAATAGTGAACAAGTAAAAATATCTCTTTTAAACTAGATTAAAGATGACTTTGACCTGTTGCAAATTCTGGGTATCGCGCAGGTCCTCGCAGTTGTTGTCCTAGTTTCGGCCCGAAATCTACTGAGTTTGTTAAGATATTGTGCATCAGTTCCGGACTCCAATGCTGGCACCGAAAGTATTTTCATTGTGAAAAATGTTTGGATCGACGAACGCAAATGAGTAGAGGTTGAGTCGGTTGCACATTTTTTTAACGTTCCGTATAAGTTTACGGAATTAAAGAATTATTCAAGAAAATTTATAACATTGTAAAAGCTACTCAATCAAGCCAAAAGTATTGTCGAAAATAGTTAATCGAGTTAAATATTATGTCAATCTAAAGAATGTTATCCAAAGATAATATAGTTAAATATAGTACAATAGTAAAGTAATAGGCAATTGTGATGTTTATGGGTTTATAAGTCATTTACTACTTTATCATTATTCATTATCATTCAAGATCATAAAATATTATAGCAGATGATTGTTTATATTAATATATTAAAACGTCATTGTTCATATCTGTCTTATCTTACTATCCCCCCCCCCCGGTTTACTGTTTCTTGAAAACATATCTAGCAGCCGTATTTCATACATTGAAAACAAGCACAAACAACCTAATTACGCGCCCAGCATGATAAAATAAAACATTATTTGAGGTGAGAAATCAGAAGACGAAGAATTTGACCTCACATTGGTGCAGATTTTATCTTCAAAGTATGTTCCATGTCTTGTGACATACAAAGCTCATTTTCGGCATTAAAAAAAATTTAACAAGCCATACCATTGGAAAGACAGTTTCTCTTGCTTGATATCCGAATGCGAACCATTTTTTTTCATTCTATGACAGTACTATTCTGCAAAATATTATAAAGTGAGAGGAAATCATCGCAAAGTATAGGCAAAACAGCTTTTGAAAAAGTGTGTTAAAATAATTATTTATGGTACAAGAAGTAAAAGTATCATTTCGTTTTACAAGAGGGAATGGTTGCCACATGAGTCCGACAGGCTGAATGGTACAATTCTACGAGAAAAATAAAATTTTTAGCACGGGTGTCATATTATTTTTTAGACAGCCTTACTTTCATTTTCTTTTTATTCAAGTATACAAATCAGATAATATATTAATATCAGCTAGTGCGGTCAGACGAAAGTATTTTGTTTTCTTTGTTGCATTCACGGCTTTATCTCAACATTTAAGTATCGTCTCACTTTTAACACTATAGCTAAAAATTGAATTTTTAGCATGTTACGCATGTCCTCCACTTTTAGTAGTGGCTGTCTAAAAAATAATATAAGCTACACGTACGCAAGAGGATTCTATTTTCTGAGAATTTGACAGGGGCAATCAATTCTGAAAAATTGTTAACTGTTCACTTTTATGAGGCGGAAAATATTCTAAGGTAACATTTTAGTGGACATGTTTTGTCGATTTTTGTCCTTCATCGTGCATGTTTGGTCATTGTAACACTCCGCTTTCCAACAACTGCTAAAAAAAATTCAGAAAACTTATCATGAAATTCCTTATCACACATTAAAAATGAATTACTCAAGTTTAACATTTGAGCAATGATTGTGGAAGTGTCTTGATTAATTTCCTTACACATCAAATATCGAAAAATTTCGCTACTCCACAATTTTCCCTACGCAACTACACAAATGCTAATCTAGCCATTGTAAATATGTGTGTGAATGAAATACATATGTCAAACTTAAATATTACAATGTTAAATGTTCTCAATGTTTTAATACATTTTTTAATAAAGAACTACATACATCTGTATTTAAATTGGTCGATTTAATTTGACTGTGAAAATACGCACGGACGTTAATAAAATGTTTATACAAATACGTACTTGTTGCGGGGCTGTCATGTCCAACGCAATTATTGTAATGTCCTTCCCTGAATCACACCAATACTCAAAACCGGATCTTGCTGGAATTATTGCTGCGAACAGACGCGTCACTTCTCACGAACTGCCCGACTATCTGCTCTTCGAGGAATCCGCGACCCCAAACAATACCCCCTCCCATCTGAGCTGCGCAGCACGACTCGCGCCCTGCGATTGGCGGAGACCGCGGCGTCGCGCGTCAGGCGGAGGTCACGTGACGTCACGGAGACGAAAATAAAACTTCGTAATGGTATAGAGAGATGTGCAGTGTGGTATGAATATGTGTGTGTTTTAATTTATTGCACCCGAGAAGTGAGTAAATCACTTTACCGGTCTGAAAGCGTTTGTAAATATAATTAATGAATGAATGAGAGTGTGAATGCGACAAGGAAATGAAGAAATCAAAGAAACGAAGAACTTTAATGAGAACTAATAAATAAAGGGATAATACTTCGTGCCTCGACAACATGAACGATAATTTGAATAACTATATTTCCCACTGATTTCTAGATGTGCACAGATCACGAAGTTACATTTAGATTAAAGAAGGGACCCGCTATGACAACTACTGTTTGCAGTTATACTGCTGGCAATATAACTGCAAGTTACGTCCACGCGCTCATTTTGTCAGTGCGTTCGTTTACAGTTAGTTCATTTGCAAACGGCTTCATCAATCATTTTTTTCGCTACAAAACAGTGCTAAATTGAACTGAGACAATTAAAGTAAAACACGTTTCTACACTCAAATATGGCTAAATCTTATACAATTTTTATCGCGGTTATGTGAATGATACAACTAGCATAGTATATTGAGAAAAATAATCTAACTCAAATTACCAAACATTTTGTCATTAATGAGATACATCTCATTACCTGTATTTTTATAGACATTTTAAAGAACAATTAGAGAGCGTTTTTAGAAGCGCAATAATATTCATTGTAATTCAGACACTACTTTCTAAATACTAGTCATATCTAGTTTTAATTAAATATATTTACGCAAAGAATATTTATAAAATAAGTCCCAATGCAATCTACCACAAATTAACTACTTACGTTTAAAATACGCATTTTGAAAATTCTCACGTGAGATTAGAAAGGGGAGGGGGTCGAGCCAAATCTCACATCTCACCAAGGGGGGAGGGGGAGTCGAAAAATCACCAAAATCGCCTCACGTAATTTATGGACGACCCCTTAGAGTAATTCCTCTTTAATATCAGGGATTATTTATTTATTTAACGTCAAAATCAGTGTGCGTGGCTTGCTCTAAGGAAAAATGTATTCTGTGCACGTTTTCGTACATTTTTGTATCCCTACCCTAACCCATATACAATTTGAATTCGGAATACAGATGGAAATGAGCATTTCTTGTCAAAAATTGCCAGGAAAAAATCGCTCAAGTGTCATGAAAACTATTTGCCAAGTCTAATGACTTATTCTATTATCCCTCATCGTGTATTTCGTGAATGGATAGACTTCCTGTCATGGGAACATGGAGAAAAATAATTTTAAAATCTGTATTACGCACTGAAATCTAGAAGATGTGGACAGATAGTGAAGTTACATTTATGTTCAAAATCAAAACAAGAGGCTACCTCAGCATTCGCTCGGAAACGCAGGGAAACTGGTGGAAACACAACCGGGTTTCCGGAGGCCATAAGACACTGCACGGGTCTAAACGGAGTAAGATACTTCACAGAGCGAGCGCGGTTGAGAGGCCCAAATCAACATTGCCCGGAGAGAAATGTAATTTCTAGTCCCCGAAACTTTATGCACTAGAAAAGTTAACAATATGCATGCAACCATGCACTTAAAATTGGCAATATATGCACTTAAAAACTAAGAATATGCGTTAAACAAAAATATAGTTAACAACAGCTAACATTTATTTATAGGTAATCTTCATTTTACTGTGTACTAGGAAATCGTATAATAAAAATAGATTTTCAAACAAAATTATAAACAAAAAATATTAAACGAGAGAATAGCATTGTTACAAGATGCCTAAGCATTCTTCGTTTTTAGCGCAAGACGTAAATCAGCTGTTGACGGTGTAATCCAAACGAGAGTTTGTCACTGGTGACGTCACTGTGGTGACATCACCAGTGATTTACAACATGCGCCACGTTAAAAAAAAGAAGTGTGAGTTCATGCGCAAGAATAAAGTTACAGGAAGTAAATCGATTCAAGAGAAAACAATCTAATCAGAAGACTGTCGGAAATATTATGTTGATATTGTAGCATTGGCATGGCTTAATTCACTTTCCTAATGAAAAGAGAAAAACTGAAATATCTGACTTCGACCCACTTCTACACAAAAACCTGCAATATATGCACTTAAATATAAATATAATACGTTAAAATACGCAGTTTAAAAAATCCCAAAATATGCCATTATGCAAAATAAAAATGGATTACTTTTGTTTTATTTTTGGTGATAGAAGAGAGGGGAGAGGTAGAGAAAAAAGTATACGTAGTTATATAGAAAATTAAGTAATGCTACGGAAAATTGATTTCGTGATTTCAACCGAAATACATGTTTTGGTGTCCCCTGAATCCCAAATAATTATTTTCATATTATTGTCCGCATATTTCTGTCTACTTAACAGCTGGGGTTCGGGTAGAGCGACGTTGCCACTTGGGAGGCAGACACGTGGTCGTGTCTGCCTCCCATTCCGTTCCTGCATCAGATTACCACAGTATCAGCAGTAGCAATGAACAAATTGTAATGAGAGCACACAACACTAGACGATGCAGAACTGCACACACGTTGCATAAACAAAGCAGTAATGGCGCCCAATGGCACTCTTCAGTTATCAGTTACTTCGCGCGGTATTTATTTTTCTTAATTCATTGGCCACTCTAATAACATCATCAGAATTTGAAGCCTCTTATTGGATACTGGCGGCCGCACTTCCCTGTCAGCCGCTAGACGTCAAGTAGACGGAAATATTTTTCGCACAATAAGTGCGCAAAGTCACTCGCTCGATTGATTTTTTGCCTCGACCGGGGGCGGTAGCTCAGTGCATCAACTGATGTCACTGCAGCGCCTCTGACCGGTAGGTCCTAGGTTCGAGTCCTGACGGCGGCAGGATTTTCGACACTAGCTTTTCTGCTAGGTCGAATTCAGTCGCTGTCTGGAGAAGAATTCTAGAGGCCGGCTGCTCTGATCGGTAGTTTTCCGTGTTTTTTCCGATCAACACCAGGCGAATGCCGGAGCAGTACCCTAACAAACGGGCCACGGACCGCGCGAGATCTGTCCTTCCTCTTCCTTGTCCTATCCTCTCCCCTTACACACACACTTATACTAACATGCACTACACTACCACATATTCCGGGAGACCGGTCGGAGCTTAGAGCTTGTCCCGGCTGGGCGGTGCCCCGCTGGTGGGAGAGTCCTGGTTAGGGGGAACCCCACTAGCCGATGGTAGGTCGGCGCCGGATCTCGCCATCCAGCGGGGGAAGATCACCGCCATCTCCGAAAAAAAACATGCACTACACTAACGGGACTAATGACCAAAGCAGTTGACGTGCCCGGAAACACAAAAAAATCAAATCGATTGATTTTTTGCCTCGACCTACGAACAAAATATCAGTCTCGGCCATGACAAAAACAGCCACTTCACTCACGAAATATGAACTTTTTTTTTTCTAAAACTGTGTAAAAATTATATTTGAAAAAGTTTGCAATTTTAAATTGGGATATGGTATTTCGAAGGATACTAGAGAATTAAACTCAGGGTTGGGCAGTATTTAAATACTGCTACTTGCATATTTGAGCTTTTTGAACATGTATTTTTGTGATGTATTTAAACATAAAATAGGTGTATTTAAAAAAAGAAATATTTAAGATGGTTAAATACAGATGATAACGAGGATAAATTCTTCTAGATTCTGCCAGCGAGTGAATCTCATTGAAACGAATATAAATGCCCCTTTCAGCCGTTGAATTTGAATTCTCTTAATATTTAAATGATAACTAAATTAAAAATTCTGGATAATTATCCGATAACAAAAAAAAATGCGTGTATGACTAGAGTCCGGACAGTGACCTTTTTGCCTCTTTTATTTCTTTGAATGTATTTTTAGGCCACGTACCCAATATCAAAGTTTTCCTCAGAAATGGCTTTTGCGAAGGTTTTATAATGCATAAATGTCTGTTTTTAGAGATAATTGCCTAATCGACCGTTAAGAGCCTATATTGAATTTTCCACGTTTTTAATTTTTTTGTTCACTATATTTTCTTTTCTACAATCATTTTTGATAGATCACTGGTGGGTAATTTTTTTATCATACAAGTAATGACCGGGTAAAATCTGCTAGGGTGTCCTTCAATCGCGAAGTTTTTATTTTTTTTTTTTATTTTACGTCAAAAACAGTTAAAAACTGCGTATGACGTGCTATGGGGAAAAGTGAATTGTGTAAAAACTCATAATAAAATTTTTTTATATTATAAAAAGGAAAAAAACTCCCATGTAATAAAATCTATTTTCAAGATAAATAAGCAATAAATGAATTTTGAAAGGGAGAAAAAAAACAAAAACTCCCATGTAATAAAATCTATTTTCAAAGATAAATAAGCAATAAAGTTTGGCTCTTATTACTTCCTGCCGCGACAACATGGAAACGATAATTTGAATAATTGTATTTCCCACTGAATTCTAGAAGAAGCTTTATGCCCTGTGCGTTCTTCCCTGTAACACGTCGAGCAGGGACGCCGCTAGAGACATGCGAATTTGACACCGTGCAAGATACCTTATCCACTTCGCCGAAGCCCGTGAGGGCGCTCCAGAGAACAGGAAATAGCTCTCGTCTTTCCAATCTCCGCAATGATTAGTGGATGATCTGTTCCTTACCAAGAACACAACTATTTCAAAAAATAATGCTCCCGGCGTCTTTCGCTTTTAGAATGTAATTAAAAGTAATTCACAACATAAAGGATCAAGATTTATCCACTTTTTCGATCCCAGGACCCGGCAATAAGAGTTTAGCTTTAGTTTTCCCATAGCTTTACAATACTTTCTCTATATTATATAATCAGTAAGCAAGAAAGTAAAAGCCATATGCATTCGACATTGAGTACTTTTCTTACAGAATAGCACGGGGGATATATTTTTCTTCAACAAAATGTTTAACACGATATCTCTTATAATACATATCCTTTTAACCACATCTTTCTCCTGCTATCTACGTAGTCCTTTTGTCTCTTCGCAGAGTATATCTCTTCGTTTTTGCATTCTGATTTGATCCCTTGGCTATTGACGTTGAATCTCTTACCAGCGACTTGTTGGCTTGTTTCCAGTTAATAATATGTTACAGAATCTCTAAATAATTTGGCTTTGCATTCACTTAACGAGAGTGGGAAAACAATGCTTCGGCTAGAGTTCGTGCGTTTCTTTTGAGCCTTTGATTTAACAGTTGAGAGTTTACTTATCAATCCTAGATTACAAAGGCGTCTTCTGTCAGCACACGCAACTAGTGACGAAAGCTTCCCCCACTGTCTTCCCTTGTTTCTGAAATTCTGTGTGCCTTCATTGTGTGTGAAGGTGGTTAGAGCGAGATATTCCCTAGTAGATAGAGAGTCCATTTTACATTCAACAATAATTATTTGTGAGACATGTGGGCATGGGCGTAGCCAGGGGGGGGCAGGGGAGGGCAGTTGCCCCCCCCTAAATCTTAGGACATTTATAATTTTGTATAAAAAACAAATCGAAGTATTGTGTTTTTAAAACATTCTAAGAAAGAAGAAAAAAATTTGAAAGATACAATTTTAATATATAAAATAAACAGAAAACATATAAAAAATGTAATCCTTTTACTTAAACTTTGTTTACGCACGCAAATTCATTTTCGGCCGCGCCGCGCGGCCAACGGGCCGCGGCCCCTTCGCGCGCCCGCCCATGTCCCTTTGTCATTCAATATCACCGCCGCCGCACGTGTTTCGCTCGCTGCGCGGCTGCAGCCCCCAAGCAAAGATGCGCGGGGCCTTCGCCGACAAAGACATTTGTCGGCGAAATACATACGGCGCGGTTTGCGAGTTTTATTGCCACTCCGCCACTTAATGAGTGTTCACAGGGCACTTGTATTAGGAAAAGAGGAAATATATAAAAGAAATATTTAAGAGATTTGCAGAAAATCCACGAAAACTAATTTTAGTTTAACAGTTTGTTAGTTTTGTACGATTTGTAACGCTTTCATTGTATTACAAAATGTGTATATTGTTTATAACATTATAATAAACTAGTGAAATTATATAATTTTATTCTTATAAAACTTCATTGATTATTTATTAATATTATTGTTTAAATATATATTTTATTTATTATTAGTTGTAATGTTATATTATTTATAATTTCACTTCACTTATATTAACCTTATAGTATTTAATAATTACAAATTATGATTTGCCCCTCCCTAGTGAAAAACCTGGCTACGCCCATGCATGTGGGTATTGTGAAACATGTATAAACAAACCAGGTATTCCTATTAAGAGTTTTATTTGATTATACGAATTAATTGTGTTATATAGATAGAAAATAAAAATATTTCAATATTATATAAAGACCTATCGTTGACTAGTTTCTTAACTAGTACCCACAGATCGCGTAGCCAAAGAATGAAAAATTGAGGCATAAGATCGAATATAAAAAAGCACTATTTCACTATTAGCAAGATCAAAATTATAAACAGTAACATTATAGACATATATCTACATATTTTTTTACAGAGATCACTAATAATTGCCGAAATGTCATCTTGAATATCGCGAAATGTCTTTGGTAAATTAGGCAACGCCGTAATGTCTGTGATATTGGTATACCTGCGCAGGGCTCATGCTGCTTCAAATTGTCCTTGTTTTCATTCACTTTGAAAACCGTTTCTGTACTGTTTGGTGCCTAGTCGACACGCGGTAAACAATGTCTGACCTCATTGGGAGTGCAATTGGTTTGAGAAAATAGTGCTACAGAGAAAAGGGGATTTCTGTTAAAATACTAATACTATCTACGATTGAATTTATAATTCCTCTTACTGTTTCAATCAATTTACCCTTGGTTGGTTTTATATACAGTGGGTCTTGAAGCATAATACTGTGTTGGGCACTCCAGAAAAAAAAACAAAAAAACTAAATATCACTAATTATGATAAGAGAAATCCATGTACAAACACAAATGTTAATTAACAAATACCTTAAAAATTGAAAGTTCCATTGTCAATTTCTCATTTATAAATGCATGTTTCGTTTCTTATTGTTTCATTCAATTTATTTTTAAATTCAAATATTATGGTTCAATAAAATATTTGATTGATTATGATTCAAATAAAAACATTTCTTGAAGTTTTTAAGAATATTTATTTTCAAAAATGCAGGCACAGGGAAAGGAGTCCCAAGCTTTCATATTTTGCTAGTAGGGAAATCCAGCTCTACATGTATACCTTGCATGGTTGAAATTAATACCAGCAATTTCTAATACCTTTGTGAATTGAATTCTCACCCCAGTAGTTCTACTGATTGAGGTGCTGACATATGCAAAAGTTTGTTGCTTCGAGTCCAGTATCCACTGTGTATCTCATATAATGAAAAAGAGAATATGAATTATTTTCAAATAATTAATCATTGTTCAGGAGCTAAAATGAAAAAAGCTGTTATAGAGCTCAAACTGAAATAATGCTATAATAAAAGTATAAATATTTCTATAAACTCTCAAAATTACCCATTTGCTCAAAGTTGAATCACAGTGAATCATCATCATAAACTGCAGGCCCTTTCCTGTTTCCCAGTAGAACAGGAAGATTACACCTCCAGGTGTTCTTGATCAAAGTGATTTATTTATATATTGCAGACTGTATAAATACAAATAATATAAATATAAAATATACATTATTCCGCGGAGGACTTAATCCTGTGCGCGGACCTGTCTATCATTCATACTTTTTCATAGCATACAAGATTGTTTATATAGCTCATATAATATAAAAGAAAAGACGTGATCATTTGGAATAATAACTGAATTGAGTTTTTCATTCAGAACGCACAAATGCTTTAATCCATCAAATTTAAATATCTGATTATATACAAAGGCAATGTTTTCCAGGAGTGAGGATCTTTTAATTGGGCCCAGAAGACCCAGAGGAATGTAAGAACTCTTGTCGGAGACTTGTCACTCGATTTAAATGAAGCGCGCTACGCGCACAGTGTTGCCGAGTTGGGCGTTACCGGCCCGTCCCTATAGAAAGCGCGCGAATGTCTCTCTTTGGAGTGATTCAGGCTTACAATTTTGCGTATTTCTCCTATTTGAGACGGCAGATGTCCTTCAAATTGCGCATGTTGATTCTTCGAGATGTACCTAAGGAAGATGTTTTAAAACATTTTCAACAGCTAGTTTTCCCACAATTTTAAAATATCTGGTCGGCTCAGTCGGGTCGCCATAAGAGCGCATGTTAAAACGACAAAACTTGACGGTCTCATTTCTCAAAAACTAGACGGTGAAACAGTTTCAACTTTTACCAGAACATAGACGAACCTCTCATCTTTCGATTAGTACAATAAAAAAGGCATGTTAAACATAACACGTATCTCGCTCGAACCACCTTAACCAGCGAAATACACGTATCGTTGTACGAGTGCTTTTTTTCGGTCTATTTTAACACGCGTAGTCGAGTCGACTACGCCTTGTAATTACGTCAGTGATATTTTTGGTGTTTTATTGGCTAATATTGTAAATAATGAATTCAAAATCCTTGTATTGTAACATTTAAGTTTTGTTATGAACATTTAGCAGTCATAATGGAGCGTGACGAGCTACTGCTGCGGATACTTCTCAAAAGCCATGTGTGGACAGCAAGTGTCTGCTGGGAGAATCAAGTCATTTAGGTGTATCTATAAAACCCTCTAAAATGTATTTTGTAACTCCATGTAATACATGTTCAAATCCTCCCACGTTTCATAGTAAAAATGAGTTTTTCTTTATTTTTACCAAAGTAGTCTGCCAGACTACGTCTTTGTAATCTTGGTTTCAAGTCATGACAGATATCGTTCATTATTATTCCTCAATAGTTCAGTTACCTGGATAATTGAGAAGTTTCCCTTCTATCCCCTGATAATTGTACGGTTGGAAGAATCGAAATTCTTGTAATTCACAGTTCCTAGTTGGAATCATCTAATTTTCTTTCAGTTTTTCGACCTCAGGCTTAAAATTTGTAACTTGTTCCTCATAATAATATTAACTTTTCTCTCTTACCTTTCATAAAAGATAGTACTCAATTTTCTTAATAAATATCATTATTTCTTAATTATATTGATTTATATTTTTATGTAACCCCTTAATATTGTGAATATATTATTTCATAAGTATTTTAAAGTTAGGTGTAGTCATACTTTATTACTAATAAATTTTGTTGCCTTATTGATTAGTTTCCTTCCTCAGAGCAAATAATTTATTACTTAGTTCATGATTAAATTGAAATACAATTGTACTGCTATTTTGATTATATCTATATTGTTCTATGTCACTGCTGTAGCAGGATGTATTCAGCATTAAAAAAAATACACTTTTGATAAAATGAATGATACATTAAAAAATAACTTATATCGAGTTGAACAAGTCAATTATTGTCATGTCTCCCTTACGACGTAGTTTGGCAAGCCGATATAATGGGGGCCAACCATCAGCTGCATCAGACTGAACAACGTTATCCATTAATATTGCTGATTTACTGGTTACACTTTCGTTTGTTTCATGACGAAATTTTCGTCTGTTTCAATTGTGAAGTGGTGTTTTGTAGTAGCCTTTTCTTGGTTGCTATTGGTAGCTCGTTACAAGTTACTTGGTGTTTTGCGTCGAAACTAGGGTTATTGCCTTATTAAAATTTAATACAACGGCGTTTGTTGGTAAGGCTGTTGACATTGTTATGAGCTATTGTTGACAATAGCAGACCCTTCAAGATAATAATGGAGGAGGTTAATATTTTAGCGGAAAGTATAATTACTGTAGATCAGGTAAGCAATTCGTGTGTATTTGGCTACCCACTATTAAATGGTGTTTTGTGAATGTTTAATTTAATGGTTGGAAAATGAGTATTTATTCTAAACAATTGCAATATTTAATTTTTGTGATACATTTTAAAAAGTCTGATGAAATTGAAGAGCAATGTATATTTGCATAAATATAACACAGTTGCGGTATTAAAATCCGAAGTACGGTTTTGACTGACTAACCTTTCTGTTTTCTTAAGGTGAAAGAAGAACCAGTTGATGTGAAAGTAGAGGATTTCTGGAATTCCATTGTAAGTATAATAGTTGTGCAACATTATTTGATTACAATTTGTGTATTTTCTTGTAATCTCAAAATATTGAAGGACACAAATCATCAGCACTAAAAAAAACAAATCATGTAATTATTCATCTATTCATTTGATCATCTATTGCGGGTAAAACTTCTGTGGATCTTTAAAGATATTTTGAATTTAACATTTCACTGCAGCCCTAGCGGTATGAAACATGAAATTTCAAAACCTACAAGTGACAAAGGACTAATGCAACTTCTAAGTTTACTAGATAATTTATTTTATTAAAATCCCAAGAAAGGTCACAGTTACGGTAAAACTGTGAAATGTAATTTTGTTGCATGTGTGGTAGTTCCGTATTTCCTCCTGCTCTCTCTAACCTATCCCTTCTTTACTCTATCCATTAAATAAGTGTTATCTTAAATGCTAGCCCTGACAAGTGCGTTACGAAGTACCATCATAGAAAATTTTATAATTAGGTCGTGAGGGCGCGGACTGATCCTCTACAGGAAATCAAAACAATAATTATTATTATATGAAAAAGGAGAGGAAATCATCAATAACCCAGTTTTCATGTAAATATCAGCGTTCTGTCATTTATTGCCGCTTTCCTCAGTGATCTCCTTGCTAATAAAACAGAACACAATGTAACAATATTCCTTAGTACTATTGCAATATATCTACATTCAGCATCATACATTTACCTCCTTTTCATCTAACTTCATTAATTAATTATTTACTTAACGATAACGAAATTCAATAAACAAAAATTATTCTGACATACTCATTATTAAATCGTAACATTCTATCTCCACTTACTATTTATTACTTCTTCGCGTGAATCAAATTTATAATATTTTATTGCATTAATATTTCGTTTGCTCAAAAACCGTTTTGCGTGAATAAAGTGTATAAAACTTTATCTGTTAAATTTCTTTTTCTTAAAGAAAATGTTTGCGTGAATAATTTCCATAATATTCTATTTGTTAATATTTTTTTACTCAACAAAATATTTTGCGTGGCCACGTCTTAAAAGAATTAAACTAAAACACATATCTTGGACTTCCCATATTAGCTCCAATGTAGAATCAATTATAATGTTTATAAGTACTTCGCTTTCGATGCACTCAGCGATCTTGCTCAATTCCATGTTCTTTCACCAAAGTTTTTGTTTATCTACCATTAATTAAATTCGCGTAGTCAATATATTCCAAAAAACAAAGCTATACTACAACCCTTTTTACATTAACATTACAAAAAAAGAACAATTCGACTCATGAGAATCTACGTCGCGACCCGCTTCTCACGACATTCACTAGCATTCTGACCAAATTTCATCTCCCATTTCACTAAAACAAAAGTCGGTTTTTCTTTTATTATTTTTGCTAATTAAAATTCACTAATTCCTTTTAATTGTCTTTCTACAACGCATAGTGGTTTTTGTTGTCATCTACCCGTTTCACAATTAATTTTACTGTTCTTACTTTGTCCCTTTAACATGTTTTTTTTTAACAGATGACCGTTTGTCCTTCTTCGTCTATATTTCTACAAGTTTTTAAATTTATTAAGATTTCGAATTTCTATTTTGTGACACGCCAGCCGTCACGAAAATACGCCTTAAATTGTCCACAAACATTTCAAAGTCCGTTTTGGATCTTCCGCTTCCAAAAATTATTAAAAATTTGCCGAAATATGCTATGGTGGAACTTAATTCATCTGTTTATTTTCACTGTTTTTATGAAAATCCCATGTTATTTTCTAATAAATTATAAACAATGTGACGCGTCTAATCGGACCGTCACACATGTGAGGTGATTAGAGTATTATTATTGGTAATGTTCATTTGTGTTTACATTTTGTGTTGTTTAATTGCAATTCACGGTATGGAAATTGTTTTCAGTGATGATATGAATGGTGGTGCCCTAGATTTTTTTACAGAGGTTTTATTTTATTTCTCTCATCTCTGATCAAGAAAATTCAGTTATTTCATGTTAGTCACCGTAGTTACCTAATTGTCATTGATTGTAAAGGTATGGTTCACTTAATATTTTTCTTTAAAATGAAGTGCACCTGAAAACTATTTTAACAATAATACTTGTAGAATATAATTATATATAAATAGTATATAACCTACATCTCAGAATAAAAATAGTTTAATATTAACTTGTAATACTGTAGCAATTACATTAATAATATTCCAAAAATTACACTCATCAACACGGTAGTTTTGTCCGTGGGGCTCGTTCAATATTTTGCTGTTGTTTGGATGTAAAATTGGAAAGTAACAGAGTTATGAACAAGATTGCTTTTGTGATCAGGATTAAAGAAAAACATTCCTATTTTTTTTTAGTCAAAAGACATAGAAACAGTAGAAGCGCTTATCAAGTGTAATCTAATATCTACCTCTTCCTCAGTTTTCTTTACCAACTAATTTCTGCATTAGTGTAGTTCATTTTGCTCCTATCTAGATTAATATAAATAACGGAATTAATGTTTGAAAGCACAGTATTATTTTATAAATAGTTCAGTTACAGAACTTCGTAGCAAAAAATACTTATGCCGTAGGTCGAGTGTCAGTGCGTTGCTTAGTTATTCATTTTAACTCTTATAACTAGGGAACGGATTTTCATGTAAATACATATTTTTACAGGGACAAGATACCTGCATTCACTAATACTTTTTAGACTTGACGCGACATTCCGAACGAATTGGAACCATTTGTATTTTACATACTTTGGTATTTTTACATATTTTACATATCTTATCTATTGCTACATATTTCTTTACATTTTAATATATTTATAGGTCGAAAATGAACATTTCACATGTGATATTCGAAATATATGATTCCTGAAAACTAACTTTGTTACTGAAATACTTTAAAAAACACGCAATGTGCTTGTATTAACGCCAAACGTACCTCGTATTAACCATCGTATTAACTGTCAAACTTACCTCCCCCCATCTGCTTCTTGGAAACCGCCTAGTCGCGATCAAGGATGAGCGAATGTAGTATGTGAACATTGTCATTCCTTTTCTGGAGTTGGTGTGTGTGTGTGGGGGGGGGCGTATGCTCCCTTTACCCCCCCCCCTCTTTCTATCACAGGCTACACGGTACTATTCACTTGAGCGCCGGCTCCACGTAAACATAGTGTATAATACGAAAATATTACATATTTCAGATGAAACTAGCGAATCATTGCTTCTGTAGATGTAGAACTTTCTTTCAGTCTCTCTGAATCCATGTTAAGATCTGATCAGCTACGTACTCTACTCGGAAAACGCTTGAAGAATGGAATTTTAAACATCACGTATATTTATTTCACCTATTTTCTATTTTTTCTTACATATTTTTGAAAAAGTAACTACATATATATGTACATATTTTGCTTTTATATTACAATAAATTCCGTTCCCTACTTATAACACAGCATCTCATACTAAAAGGTTTCAAGGATCATAAAATCAAGTTCCTGTATTTCCAGTTCTTGAAATAACAGCTAGAAGTAACCATAGACACAATACTTGAATGCTTTGTAATGGCCTGTGAAATTTGAAATTAAGCACTGTGTTCACCCCTTGACCTATGCTACTCATTATCTCACAAAAGTTAGATAAGTTCGAGGGACAATTGCACAATAGTTTGTACTGATTTTCATTGTTGGTACCAATGTTGTGTCCATATCTGGAATTGTAATAATGAAATTGACTTCAGCACTAGGAATACTTCATTTTTTTGCCTTTCAGGGGCAATGTTTGTCTTCAAAATTGTCAATTTCTGTGGAGCCAGCATCATTGTGATCTTGTTTGCCTTCTATGCAGTTTGCTTCTATGTGCAGTTGCACACTGTTAACTAGAGACCGGATGTTTGTGTAATTACGTATTTTTTTTACTTTTTACGTACCGTTATCAAAATTATCTTGACGAATCGTCAACGTCTAAATACAATATGCAAGTTTCTCGTTACATATGTTTACATATTTAGAACTATATTACATATTTTACAAATTTAGGTATTTTCACGAAATATTTTTTATTCTATCAATTTGGTTAAGCTCGGTAGTTTTCGTGTTGATTCTCATACAATTTGTATACAGAAAGTCGCGCATACACGGTCTATAAGTTTCCTGCACGAATCACCACAGGCTGCCGCTAGAGAGTCTAAAGAGAAACAACTGAATTGCGCCGCCCGAGTACTGTTAGTGGTGGTATTTCTGTGTGTGCGTTCTGGTTATAATCTTTATTTTGTATTAATTAACCACGAGGAGCACAGAGAATAAAAATAGGAAGTCAAAATTGGGAAAAAGGAAGTTTATTACAATATATCACTTCACACAATCGCACTTCGACTCACCTAACCTCAAAATCGCAATGGCCAATCGCCGTTAGTGAATCTTTCTGCTGCTAGAGGCACTGGAGTCAAACTAGGCTTTCCGCATGAAAAAGTATGAACATGTTCATATAGAAAACGTGCGGTCTGGACTGCACGTTTTCTGTACGTCCAATCTGCACGAAAACTGTGCCGTGTATACCGAACTTTACGTATTTTTTACATTTTTTACCGTCTTTATAAAAATCAGCATCATTACTGCATGCTGTCTCCTCGCGGTACGCCACGTGAAGAAACCCGGGTGTTGTTACTGTCCGTCGAGCATGCTTAAGTTATCTCAGTAGCGGGATGTGCCCATCAGCGTCTGATATTTTCACCTTTAAGTCTGAAAAGTATCACTGATGCTGCGCTTCGTGACCTTCAACTTCAATTTCCGAGAAACTTTGGCGATCGCCGGATGAAAAATTCTGCATGATGGAGTGATTATTATCTGGTCGTAGATATCGCCACTTTGGGTAAAGACTTGTATTACACCAAGTTTGGCCGCTAACTTACGGTCCCGGATAGCAATGGAGGAAGTTTTTACTACTGACGGGAAAGTTGTGTGGTGCAAAGTGTGCATCAACTTGTGCTCTCCAAATGGTTTTTAAAATGTTTTTTTATTATTTTTTAAAATTCTTTAGGATTTAAAAAATCTAATTTCTATGTTGTTTTGTAGTATGTAAATATGTTTTGTAATTATTGCATTTTAATATAATGTAATATTTTGGCGTTTCATTCTACATATTTTTCCTGTCTCCACTGATTGTTTGATTTTTTTATGTTTCCGGGCGCGTCAACTGCTTTGGTCATTAGTCCCGTTAGAGTAGTGCATGCTTTCCTCGGGAGATGGCGGTGATCTCCCCCCGCTGGATGGCGAGATCCGGCGCCGAAATTCCGTCAGCTAGTGGGGTTTCCCCCTAACCAGGACTCTCCCACCAGCGGGGCACCGCCCCAGCCGGGACAAGCTCTAAGCTCCCAACCGGCCCAACCGGCTATGTGGTAGAGTAGTGCATGTTAGTGTAATGGGAGAGGATAGGACAAGGAAGAGAAAGAGGACAGATCGCGCGCGGTCTGTGGCTCGTTTGGTAGGGTACTGCTCTGGCATTCGCCTGGTATTGATCGGAGAAACCACGGAAAACTACGTATCAGAGCACCCGGCCACTAGAATTCTCCTCCAGACAGCGACTGAATTCGGCCTAGCTGAAAAGCTAGTGTCGAAAATCCTGCCGCCGTCAGGACTCGAACCTAGGACCTCCCGGTCAGAGGCGCTGCAGTGACATCAGTTAACGCACTGAGCTACCGCTCCCGGTTCGAAGATGGAATTCGGTACGACTTTTCGACTTTTTACGTCTTTCCCGGTCCTGCTACAAGATATCGCATGATCGCGACCGTATGAAGCAGTGCTACAGATCAAGCGACTCTAGCAGCAGGAGAATGGCGCAAAATGCCGTGCCGTATTCCATCTCGTAGATCCTTCCCACAGATGCCACGTTAGGAAAACCCAAGTATAGGCTTTAAATTAAGGAGGGGAGATCGGTGAAAAGAAGAGCAGGGATTCCTGAAGCTGTTGGAACGGCGTTGGCCTGCGCCTTCTGGACAAATCAGCTCGACGGGCGGCCTGGCGCCCGAGGCCTCTTGGCTCTACACTTGGGTTTTTCTAACACGCATCTGTGGGTAGGGTCTCCAAAATGGAATTCGGCACAGCATTTGGAGTCATTCTCAGCCCTGCTGCTAGAGTCGCTTGATCTGCAGCAATGCTTCATACGGTCGCGACCATGCGACATCTTGCGGCAGGAGCGAGAAAGACATGAGCGAAAATCAATTTGCAAAAATTATTAAATGAGTTTACAACAAAAATTATAAAGCGCAGCACTGTTTATGCATTGAAAAGATGAACTGCAGAAGTTACATAAAATAAATGTGATACTTTAATGATAAACATGACAATTTGAAAAAACATTTTTCTATTTTTCACTTCTCGTACATTTTCGGTGTGAGAATGTGGAGGAGGGGGAACTTCACTCAGGTCAACTACCCAATCGCCGGGCCTGGAAATATTATCGTAGTTACTCTATCTTTTAAGTTTTTTTTTCTGTTCTTTGTTAGGAGTCTCATTTTTAATGAACCTTGTGATTGTAGGTAGAAGACCAACCAAGTCCATTGCAGTATTCAGTAAAGGAAGAAAATGTCGCCGAGGAAGTGAGTACAATTCCATTGCCCTCTATTTTATTGATTTTAAACACTTTACATACCCCAACTAAAGGAAACAATTCATATTGCATTCACTTGTGCAGTATTTCAGTATTCCATTAATAATTAGTGTCAAAAATAAAATACTTGTATTTGAATGCAATACATTTGATTCTTTAATGATTTGCCTGGTTTAATGATTTTAGCCTTTTCCTTAAGTGCAATACAAAAAAACTCTGCTAAAAGTTAAACTTTCAAAGGGGTCAAACTAGGGTTCATATTTTTTAAAGTATTGGATACCTAATTTTTCTGTGGAGTTATTGATGTTTTTACTATATATTTTTATTATAATAATGATTGATACGAGTCATGTCTTGAGGATCTAATTAGTTCTTTTCTGTTGTGATACTCTCACTTTGATTAGATGAAAATAAAATGGCAAAGAAAAGCTCAATTTAAAATAAATATAATTCGCTTCAACTATTAGGATATTGCTGTAAAACTAAGGACTGGGTGCTGAAAGACAGATTATCGAAAATCATGAGGCGAGTGTTGAGTGATGAGTGTTGTTTTGTTTTAAAAAAATAATTTTGGAGAGTAAATTTTTCGAAAGCTCTTGGGCATACAGTAATGTATATAAACAATCTCTGGTTTTACGTGGCGAGTCATAAGGCCACCAGGTATGTTCATCGGCCTGACCACACAAATTTTGCTACGCTCCTTTCGCTATCTAGCAGAGAAAGCAAGTATCACTAGGGCGAAGAAACTGGCGATCTGAATGTATTCTTGGATTTTCGCAACGATGCGTGTGAGGGGCTTGTCTTCGCGATGGAATACGACACAGTTTTTCGCATCTTTCTCGGTAGTGTCGCTAGATGACGTTTGATCTGCAGCACTACTTGATACGGTCGCGGTCATGCGACATCTGGCGGCACGATCGAGAAAGATGCAAAAAGCTGTGCCATATTCTATCGTGAAGACAAGCCCCTCAGGCGCCACGTTACGAAAACCCAAGTGTACCGTAGAGGCTTCTTTTAGGCTTGAGGATCTTTTAGATGCAGATATTACATCTACAACATGAGACAGTATGGACCCTGCGTGTTCTACAACACACAAATTCTTGTTCTAGCAAGAGGCGCGAACCGTGGTGTGGACAACTAAGCTTTCCGCTTTTATCTTCACCCCTCCCCGCCTCACAAGTACGCCGAGAGGCTGGTACCCATATCCCGCCGGAACGTAGTGTGCCCTCACGACAACCTCCCCTTCCAATGCCTGGGTCGGGCCGCGCTGCCAGCTCAGAGCTCGTAGCTATCCAGGCTAGAACCGGAGACCAAACAATGCGCTACTCACATGCGTCGGGACAAGTCCCTCCTTTTTGGCCAGAGAATCGGGCTACTCTCATGAGCCCTCTAGGCGGCCTCCCGCACTGAGGTCCTCGCGGCGCGGGGCCCCTTCCCGTCTTCTCACTGCCTCCACCTTGAAGCTATCGACGTGGGTACTTAGGCAACCTGACGGGAGGTTCATTGTCCCCGTCTGGACTATTATGTGTGAGAACTGGCGCATTCCAAGGAACGTCCTTCGCCCAAAGGTCGACGCGCGAGGGGTCCAACTGGTGGGTTACCGGGCGAGGCCTGGCAACACGGAGCTCAGCACCGCCAACTCACTGCCGCCACCTTGAAGCTAACGGCGTGAGTGTCGCCGTGAAAGGGTCCGGGTGATCGTCTACAACTCTCCACCAGAGATCTCGGCAACCTACGCCGATGCGATCCCCCCTGCGGCGATAACATGGGACCGCCAGCTTCACTTTCCCTCCGAAAGAAGGCGTAGGAAGGATTTTTTAGCCCTTATAAATTCATGATTTTGATCGTGTTTCAACCCGTGACTTTATAATTTGAGGAATAACAGTCCGATATGATAACCATCACGCCACCGCAGTCGCAAACAATGGGCACTATACTTCGGTTTTTGTAACATGACGCGCGAAGGCATGTCTTCACGGTGGAATATGGCACGACTTTTTGCGTCTTTCTCGTTCATGACGCCAGATGTCGTATGATCGCGAGCGTATCAAGCACTGCTGCAGAGCAAGCGACATTTAGCAGCTCGACTGAGAAAGACGCGAAATGCCGTGTCTTATTCCATTGTGAAGGCAGGCCTTCACGCGCCATGTTATAAAAATCGAAATATAAGAGCTGTTGAAATCAGCTGTGATCAGTGGCATACGAAAGGAGAGGGCATAGCTTCCCCCATCCCGATTGATGTATATTCCAAAATACCGATTTTACTAATTTTCTGTACTAATGAACCTCATTCGATGTATCAGCTGTTTACGTTATTGTTGTGAGGTTGATTCTGAATTTCTTTTTCCGCAGGAGCCACTGGCAGCCATTGGTGATGTCGCCGCATCGAACGAGAGTCTTTTTGGGTGCCCAGGTAAGTGGTGACGTGTTTCTGACCAAACCCACATCAATCAAACCGAAATCAGAAGTAGCTCAACTAATCAGAAGAAGAATCAACTAATCAATTAACTACGAGTAGATTCAATCACACTAGATCAATCAACTGAATCACATAATTCAATCACGTTCAATCAACTAGAAGGGAATTAACTAATGTCACTGCAGAGCCTTTGTCCGAGAGGTCCTGGTCCGAGTTCGAGTCTCAACAGTGACTCCATTTTCGACACTAGCTGCGTCGAGTTCTGTCACCGCCTAGAGGAGAATTCTAGCGGCCGGCTGCTCTGATCGGTAGTTTTTCATGGTTTCTTCGATCAACACCAGGCGAATGCCGAAGCAGTACCCTAACAAACGGGCGAAGGACCGCAAGCGATCTTTCCTTCCTCTTTCTTGTCCTACCCTCTTCTCTTACACATTTACACTAACATGCACTACACTACCACATATTCCGGGAGACCGGTCGGGATCTTAGAGCTCGTCCGGCTGGGGCGGTGCCCCGCTGGTAGGAGATACGTGATTGACGAAACTCCTGTATTTAATTTTAATCATAAATATGTGTCCGATTTTGAATCATACATTGTACTTAATATATTTAATTTCTTTCTTGGGTTATTTGAAAAAAAACAAAAAAACATAGGCGACAATTTTTCGCGTGCCTACTGGGGATAAAGTTGTTAACTTATCTGTGCGCAGATGCCGGGGGTGCTCCACTGGAACTGCGCGAGGCAACGCGGAGGAGACGGCAGCGGAAGAAGTCTTCTGCTTCGGCCGTCGGCTGCCAGGCCCCCAAGCCGCTCCTGCGGTGCAAGGAGTGCCCTGCGACCTTCACTTCCGGAACCGGTCTCCAATACCACACGCGCACCCACACGGGCGAGCTGCCCTTCAGCTGCGACGTGTGCGGGAAGGCGTTCGGCCGCAGATCGACACTCGCCGGTCACACGCGCACCCACACGGGAGAGAAGCCCTACAGCTGCGCCGTGTGCAACAGAGCGTTCTCTCGGAAATCGCACCTGCTCACTCACAGGAGCACGCATACGGGTGAACGGCCGTACAAGTGCCACGTGTGCGGAAGGCCCAAAAACGCCCCCCACGTCGCACGCACACCGGAGAGCGGCCGCATCGCTGCGACGTCTGCGGGAAGGCCTTTCACCACAAATCCACCCTCCTCAACAAGCACATGCGCACACACAGAGGGAGCCGCTTCGGAGGCTGCGAATTGTGCGGGAAGGCGTTTATCCAATTGTGTCATCTCAACAAGCACAAGCGCACACACAGAGGGAGCCGCTTCGGAGCTTGCGTGTTATTCTTCGCTGAGTTCAGTGTGGTGAAAGTCAGTCAAGCTGTTTGAACTCGGATTTCATCTGTCGCAATTGCGATTGCAACGAGTGCTGTGCGCGCCACCGCCTACGGATGAGAGACAAGTCTTGTGCTCCCTTTGCCAGCAGCATGAGACAGCACGACGGCGCTGTGAACTTCTAGGTTAGGGTTGCGTATGTTTGGAAAATGTGTTAAGTTTATTTAGATGCAAACCTCTCAGCAACTCGCTTTTCATACGTTTTCAACTACTTTGCATACGTATGGACAATTCTCGCTTTTTTTAAGTAAAACTATTTTTTCTGTTTTTCTAACATTTCAAATTTATTATACATGAATGACAAATAGAAAAGAAATGAACTTCATGTGAGCATGCTCAACGGAAAACGGCCATAAAGCGGCGATGGGTGTAGTAAGTAACCTCTGACGAAAAAGGTGAGTAGATCTCAATGAGTATATCTCGTTGACTCTCTCTCGTTGACTCAGAATGTATCTCGTTGACCAGTGTGCACTAATTGTAGATTATTTTCTACATCACATATGTAATTTACAATTGGAATGTCCTTATTAATTTGTGGTAAACCAAATTTAGGTCCTAGAATTCCCCTTCCATTTTATGAACCAGTTAACAATAAAATTAAAACATATTTCAAGAAATACAATTTAGATATTGTATTTTACAATTTAAATAAAACCAACCGGTTGTTTGATAAACAGAAGGATAAAACAAAAATAGGAGATAAATCTAATGTGGTCTACTCTATTCCTTGTGATGACTGTCAACAGGTGTACGTTGGAGAAACCAAACTATCTTAACAAAAGAGTTTACCAACACAAATACGACATTAATAAAGATTCAGCATTGTACACATCATTAACAAAACATAGAACGGAACGCAACCACTCTATTGGTTTCGATAAAGTCAAAATTTTACATCACGAAAAGCTAACTTTAAAAGATAATTTGCAGAAATGGTGCATAGTATGTTAAATAATGCTATGAACACAAAAAATGACATATTAAAACTTCATCAAATTTATAAATCATAAATAATAAACAGACATTCATAATTGTTTTTTGCCGCTGTTCACTCCTAATTTTTGCACATCCATTCCTTGATATATCTCGTTTATGCTGCTTACATTTGAATGTTTTAGCCACCAAATTAGACGCCACCTTCGGCATATTATAAAAAGGCTTTACATGAGAATGTTGTTAAACATTAATATATCTTCAATACGTATGTTCGGGCCCACACGCAAAAGCAGAAAAGGGAGGTATAAATAAAACACTTCCTACGCCCTAGGCGGAAACACCGGAAGCCCGGCATGGAAAGTTCCATAAGCCGAGCGGCACCACCGCGCCGAGCACGCGGTACCGATAATTCGCTTCGGCTACCCGAACCTTCTAAAGCCTTCCAGAACATTTTAAAATTTCAGCAGTTGCCAATTGGACTGTTCAAATTCACCCCTCTTCGCCATACTGCAACCGCTGGAAAAGCAGTCGCTAATTGACCAGTTCAAATCAGTTCAAATCCCCTCTTCGCGTACCCGCAACCGAAAAGAAATCAGTCACTGAAATGCAGCCTCGCGAGAAGCATGTCTCGGGCTCCGTGTTAAAAGATCACGTAAATTCTTATACAGAAAGTAACATTCTGTGCTTATGTTGTGGCCAAGTGAAAGCCACATTGTTTCAATTAGTTGTAGTTCAGCATTATGTATAAATTGAACTAATCAATGTATTTCACACGAAGTTGCAAGTAAGTTGCCAGGCGAACATATGTCCTCGCACTTCGTGATCCAAGATGGAATTCGCCAAGCGTTGGATTGTTCACCCACTAACAGGGAACGTGAGCTGGGTTAAAGGTTCCTGTATTCTCACATTGAGAACAGTAACTTGGTGTATTTTTATTGTGAAGAACAATTGTGACAACTCAAAGGTTATTAAACATCATTCTGCAAGGTGAGAATTGTGTTTCCATGATAACCCACATCATTACAAAATTCCTAACGAGCGTCGAAAGGGACTGAGTGGATTGCCTACCAACGTTCAACAACCAATATAATACAGTCCACTCTAAGCACAGGCAACCGCCCCGTCCAACGTATATTTAATTTATTCCTTTGGTTGTTTGTTTTTACTACTTAAAAATGTAATGCTTATTATCAACCGCTTGTCAAATGCTTTCGAAAAGGCACATGCCAAATGTGCGAAACATTAAGCACCAATAAATTTATATGAATTATATGTCTTAATTCCTGGTATCATCGTGGAATGATCCTATTTGGTCCAATAAATTTAAAAACAACCATCTTTCTACAAGAATAATAATAATAATAATAATAATAATAATAATAATTAGTAATTAGTAATTAAATAATCCATAGAAAATTGGCACCAAATTATAGACCAATTGAGAATCCTCCACCATTTTACAAATATTCACCTTCACCTGTTATAGAAAATAGTGAAATAGTACTCTACTGGGATAGGCTTATTGTCACTGATAAGACTGTATTATAATCGCCCGGACATAGTAGTTATCAATAAAAAACAAAAGTATGCAACAATCATAGATGTAGGCTGTTCACTGACAAAAAATCTGAATAAGACAGAATTGGAGAAGATTTCAAAATACCGGAATTTGGCAGCAGAAATCCAACATTTTTGGCAACTGAGTAAGGTCGAAATAGTGCCAATAATCATCTCAGCCACAGGAGTGGTGACGGACCGATTTGCTTCAGGTCTTACAAAAATAAGATTATCAAAAGGAATTGCATAACCATCCAAAAAGCTTTAATCCTACAGACTTGCCATATTGTGCGAAAATTTTTAAATTGAAGGACGGACAAAGATGAATTTCTTCTCCGTCTTTCCTCAGATCGGTCATTACCAGTTGCATTTGCTAGAGCCTGTCGTATGAATAGATGAATGGTTCTCAATGCTTACTGAGAAAAGTACAGAAATAATAATAATTATTATTATTATTATTATTATTATTCCCATCTTGTTTTACAGATATCATTTACATTGTAGTTTCTTGGAATTACTAACCAACGATAACCAATTGTGACGGTTATCGGATACTGTTACGGACAGGGCCTACATTCCGAGTTACCTTCACCAGAGTAACTTTGCCTCGATAATTGCACTCTCGTTGCGGAAAGCAAGTAAGAAATCCAGATGTCAATAACCCTCAAATCTCCCGTTAAAAAACGATGATCTCTGGGCAAGAAGCAGCAAAGCAAACCAATTTTCTTATTCTTTTTATTTTTCAACAGTCGTCCATCCTTTCTTAAGCGATGAATAACCAAACAATATATTACATACCTCGACAGCCCACTTAAAATATTTCTAGCAATCAAACCAAAGAGATCGAAACCATCATTTTACAGTACACAAACTGTAAGAAGAGTCCAGGGTATATGACCTCATGTATGTAAGGAAATAGAGCAGAATAACTTAAATACACTTTTCTGCTGTAAACGTACTTAGGGAATAGGTGTTTTTTAGAGAATGAATAAATGAGAAAATAACGATACAATGAAGCATGTTAGGATCTTATCAAAAGAAATCATTTAATGTGCGACGGGTATTTTTTGGTGTTTCAACAAGCTCTCATGGCTGAAAGCGAAGTCGCTTCCCTTTCATCAAGGAGGTCCGTGTTCGATTTCCATCGAATCTCATGTGAAATTTGTTCCAACAAAACGAGTTTGGCTGTTTCACTAGGGCTAGTCCAACCCCTGTGAAGTGTCCTAAACACCACCCTTATTCCTTCCCAATTCTGGCCGCTGGGGAGTGACGCAGGAGCGCGTGGTGGGAGACGCGTACGCGGAGATGCTACCTGGCGGACATCTTGACAACCACGCACGGACTATGACTCTATGTGTAAGTAACGAAGCATTACTCCACCCACTATATAAAGTAACGGAGGATAACTCCACATTAAGCGCTCGACGCCCAAAGAGAGTTAAGAGACGCGTTGCGTCGTTAGGAAAAACGCAACAAATTAAAAAATAAAAGAATAAAAAAAGCTGTTCCAACGTAACGTGTCGCGGGCGCGAGATATGTTCATATCTAACGCGCTCGTCGTTTTGAGCCCCGGAATACCTACCCCCCACTCTACTAAAATTAGTTGAATTAGGAATAAGTAATGGCAACGAGCATATCCGCTGCCGTGAAATGGAAACTATTTTGCATCGACTAGTTGCAACAAATTTTATATAATATTATTAATATTTTATTTATATAATATATTTTATATTTATATGATAAAATTTTATTTTGCAACAAATTTGATATAATATTCCTTTTACCAATATAACCAAACTCCCCACTCCTCTCGCCACTAGCGAAACGAGGGCTCAAAAAAAAGTGGGCGGATAATGCTCTGCCGGGCCTTCTGCGCGTCCCAGTGCGTCCTCTGGAATATGTGCGCCGTGGAGAATCGATGGTTATGGTTATAACTAAGTCTCGGAAGTTAATGCTGTTTCAAACAGAGAAATACGCATGCAAATATGCTCTAACATTTATTTATTTATTTATTTACGTCAAAAAAACAGTTAAAAACTGCATATGACGTGCTATGGGAAAAGTGAATTGTGTGCACATTTTCAAAATTCTGTGATCCCTACACTACGTCATATACTACTTGAAAAAAAAACTCCCATGTAATAAAATCTATTTTCAAGGATAAATAAGCAATACATTTTTAATTTTGAAAGGGAGAAAAAAAACTCCCATGTAATAAAATCTTTTAAGGAAAAAGCAATAAATTTTGGCTCTTATCCATGTTGTCCTTCGGAATAATACTTCCTGCCGCCACAACATTTTTATTTATTTATTTACATGGAAACGATAATTTGAATAATTGTATTTCCCACTGAATTCTAGAAGACGTGCACAGAAAATGAAGTTACATTTATGTCCAGAAGCAAAACAAGGGGCCATCTCAGCATTTGCTCAATGGATCAGGGAAACTGGACGAAAAACCTGATCGAGATGGGGGTCATTGACCCGGAAGTTGTAGTATTTGTATAATATGTGCCAGAACTGATGAAATATGCTCTAACAATGAACAGTTTTGTGTATTTATGAACAATTACAAACATTTTCTTTTTAACAATTGATTTTGCATTTTGTCTCTACTTAGTATTCCAGCGATTTTTTTTTTTTTTGTAAAATGTAATGATTTCGTTTGTATCCTCTTCGAAGTTCGCGCCTTCTAGATTCTTTCCCTTTCCCTTCCCCTTCCCCTTCCCTTCTCCGTTCTTCCCTTCTAGATTCGCGTGTTCTAGAAAGACAGACGAAATCATATATAAATTAGGAAATCAGGATATTCCGAGGGCTAAATGCTGTAAATATTTAGGAATTGTACAAAATGAGGATCTGAGTTGGACAGAACACGTAAATTATGTAGTGAAAAAGGCGTGGAAGACATTACACTTTGTAATTGGAATACTTAGAAAAGGAAGTGGAAAATCAAGGGAATGAGGGTACACGTCTTTAGTAGGTCCGATATTAGAATTTGGCTCCATATGTTGGGACCCTTATCGTTTAGGGCAAATAAAATCTCTCGAGAAAGTACAAAAATATGCTGCAAAATTTGTTAGGAGAGGGCGTTCAAATTCTGAATTTATATCGTGGGAACCTTTGGAAAAACGCAGAGAGAAATCGCGTCTTTGTGCATTATTCAAATCAATCCGTGTCCGTGGGCTGAAGTACGTCGTGGGGTGAAGTCCGTGGGGTGAAGTACGTCGTGTGGTGAAGTCCGTGGGGTGAAGTACCTCGTGGGGTGAAGTACGTCGTGGGGTGAAGTACGTCGTGGGGTGAAGTACGTCGTGGGGTAAAGTACGTCGTGGGGTGAAGTCCGTGGGGTGAAGTACGTCGCGCGGAAGGATCATGGTTTCAACATTCGGCAAAGAAAACAGAGAACAGATGTAGGTAAATTCTCATTTGTAAACAGAACAATACAAAATCGGAACAAATTACCTGCTGCAGTACTGGAGACTTTCCCTCAGAATGTCAAAAATTTTAAAATTAGACTAAATATGGTCAATAGATTAATTTTGTAAAATTGTATTTGGTAACATGTTAATATTTTAATGTTGTTTGATGTTTGTGTTGTGTATTTTTAGTAATTTCTTAGAAAACGCTACCACCGGAAGTATTCTATGTATTCCTAAGTAGCAAAATAAATATTCTATTCTATTCTATTCTAAGTATCAGTTACAGTGCCACAAATTCTTTATCAGAGATAAATTATTACATCATTCATTATCGGACAAATCGTTTCTGGGTACCAGCGCCATGATATCATCTAAAAGAAGTTCAGACACATACTGCTGCAACAAAAGAAAGACATTCCCACGATTTCTCATGAATAGCTTTCACATTCACATTTGCGAAGAACACTTTTTGGTTTCGGGAGACAAATATGCACATTAATTGAAATTCCAATAGAAATATGCCATATTAAGAACAAAAGAGGAATAAAATATAAATAATAACTTTCATATAATGGAAATATGATGAATTAATAGAAAATACACTATATAAGCTCTAATATGCTATAAAATCACCGAATTTCTGTTCGTTTGATTGTGTTTTGTGGATATTTGATAATTAGCATTTTATAAAGCTCATAATTAACTAGAGATACTACAGAATGGCACAGACTTTCTCGTCGTGTAGTTTTCTAATTTCTTTGGTGTGGTCTGGTTTTAAGGTTTTGCTCCATTAACTGCCCAGCTGCCATCTATCGTCGCCCAAAGTACATTTTTTGACAACTTTTTGCTTTGCTAGTAGTACAACCGAAATATTACTTCAAGAATATTAAAAAAGGGTAAAAACTCGTCCTAAATATAAATTTTCATTGAAGAATCTGAAGCAGTTTTTAAGAAAATGGCGATTAAGCTTTACTGTAAATGCGAAATGTCTAGCTCTTTTTCACAGGAATATATTGAGTTTTCGAAAAACTTCATTTGAAATCATTTGAAGCACGTCTTAAGCCTGTTTTACACGGTCATGTTTTCATCATTTTTCTGTACAGAAACTGGATGGAAAAAAGACGTTCATTTCTATGCGTACCGAAACTGGATGAACGTAATTCCAGCGTTTTACACGGTCACTCCTGGTCTGTACGTAATCGTGATGAAAATACTTCCTCCGAACGCCGCAAAAAGCGCTGGAAGTTTAACAGTTGAACATCGCATTTACGGAAACAAATGAAATTAGCGGGAAGAATGATCAGAGAGTTACGAATTCGCAGTGTACGCACAGTGAATGCACAGTGTAAGGAGTAGAAAGGCGTGTGATGTAGCCTATTGTGGTTTTATTTGCGAGATGGAAAGGAAAACAATAATCGCTACGGCGGCAGCTAGTATTATTGTGGCATCTGCTGCCGCGGCAGAAAGGAAAAGAAGGAGACGCTGCACTTGGGTGAAATCCTGGGTGCAGAAGAGAGATACTGGTGTGGGTCTGCTACACATGGTAGATAATGAATTGCGTCTGGAAGACCCACATTGTTATCGTCAGTTCATGAGGATGACGGAACAAAATTTTGACGAGCTCCTGAGTCTGATAGTGCTCGATATTAAGAAGGAGGACACCTGTATGCGATCTGCAATTTCCCCACGTGAAAGGTATGGCACATTACAAAAGTATACTTTTTTGTATATATAAATGCACATACAGAAATCTCCTAGTATCTCTATTAGTATCCAAATATTTAAATTACATAGGCATATTATTTCGGTTTGTTGAAGGCTTGTTTTAGCTAATTTTTTTTTTAATTTTTGCAGGCTGGCTGTTACTTTGCGATTTCTCGCATCAGGAGAAACGTTCAGGTCTCTCATGTTTTCCACGAGGATTCATGAGAGCACTATTAGTAAAATTGTGCCAGAAGTGTGTAGAGCCATCTACACACGTCTGCGACCTTTGTATGTGAAAGTAAGTTGATAAAGCACAAGCATTACATTAACATTAATTGGTATGGATATAAAACTTATGTTTTGCTTGTAGTGTCCTCAGACTCAAGCACAGTGGTTGAGCGTATCCCAAAAGTTTGAAGAGCTTTGGGACTATCCGATGTGCATTGGTGCTATTGACGGAAAGCACATAGTCTTCAGAGCACCAAGATCTGCGGGATCATATTATTTTAATTACAAGGGGGCACATTCCATTGTTCTGCTGGCAGTTGTAGATGCAGAATGCAAATTTTTGTATGTGGATGTGGGAGTAAATGGGCGTGTGAGTGATGGAGGAGTTTGGAGACACACTTCGCTTTACAAAAACATGGAGCGATTACATATCCCTCCATGTGGTTCATTGTGTACGGGAATGAGCGTGCCATACCACTTTGTTGCCGACGATGCATTTGCACTGTCTCGGCAATTAATGAAACCCTTCCCTGCAAGAAACCTGTCAGCAGACAAAATAAACTTTAATTACCGCCTGTCCAGAGCCAGGAGAGTGGCAGAGAACGCCTTTGGAATATTGGCCAACAGGTTCAGAATACTGTTGTCACCCATTAACTTGGATGTGCAAAAAATTGATGATCTGGTGCTGGCAACAGTTGCACTTCATAATTTTTTGGCATGCAAGAACAAATCCAACTACACTGATACATCAGGTGCAAATGTAAATGATTTGGAACACATAAATACAACCAGGAAGATATTACTTGAAAATAATGAGAGTTCTTACTGTTGCAGGTGACCAGTTGCTATCAATTGAGTCTCTAGCAGTTGATCCCGGTCAGAGAAGTACAGTGGGAGCACAGAGGATGAGGGATGAATTGGTACAATATTTTAAACAAAATTAAAGTTAATAAAGTACTTTATTTTTCATTTTCTATTTTTGATTACATTGTACATAATATTCATAAATTGGTGTTGAACTTCAACACGCTCCTCGTATGTGAGTTCTCTTAATCGTACTCCAACATACCTCGCAAATGCCGTACAATCATCATCGTCATCATTTTCAAGCCTTTTTAAAGCTTGCGTTGCATTATGTAGTGCAAGAGTAATGTCATCACTCTCTCTCCTCTCTTTTTAATATTTCTCCGCAACCCAGAAGAATTGCAGAGTTGGGGTGTTTCAATAGTGTCGCTGCACCCTTGTAGTGACGCAGCAACAGTGCTGCTGCACACTGGTTGCGATGTGACAACACTGTTGCTGCATCCTGACTCATATCTGACTATGTCAGAATTAATTTGTGTTGTATCCTGGGGGTCTAAATCAAATGACCCTATCACTTCCAAATTGTCCTCCAATACTAGCGTGTCATTTCCGACATTTGTGGAAGGAATAGAGTCTTCCTCAAACGCTAGGGTGGACTTTGAGTCCCTCAATTTTATGGCAGGGTCCAAAAATTCTAATTCTTTAAAATAGTACAACGTGGGCAGGTAAATGTCGCATGTTGCCACGCCAGATTTTTTACTATCCTCCACTTTCTTCTTTTCGTTACTATATGTGGATCTAATTGTTCCACTTCTTCCGAATATCTTCAGCAGTAGTACCAGGCCTGCAATACAAGATGCACATTGTACCAGACCCGCAATACAAAATAATTATATGCTGTACTTTTTTGTTAAGAGTTACTATTTATGCACTAGCCACATGCATTGTATGATCATTCTTGGCCAATCAAGTGATGCATTTTATAGATTCCCTTAACTTATTATTTATTACCCACTCCTAAATTAAGGGATTAGTGTTGTCGCTGATGAGAGCATTTAGGACACCAAAAAACCAAACTTATACCCTTAAAAGAATTAGAAAACACAGGTATTACACTGAAAAGTATTAAAAGTACAGGGTTGAAATCTAGTAATCACTTTATATTGCCCAAGAAAGATCATACAGTGCACGTGGCTAGCACATGTGCACCATGTGTTTTATTATGTACTTACCGCATTGTAGATATACTTTCTGCAATGCAATTCAATATCTTCATCCTCTCTACTTTGTTTTTGTAATTTACCTCCATGCTGTCATAGAGAACTGGGTTGCCCTTAACCAGTTCAATTAAAAACATCACTGTGTCTGGATGCCACGACATACTGTAAGCGAATAAATAATGTAAATAATAATTAAAAGATGCAAGGTAAATTGGTATTTCACATTAATTTGATTTAAATATCCTCCTTGATTCACCTTTGTACAGAAATATCTCGCACAATTGTGTCAGACAACAGACAAAACACTTCTGCAAAATAAATAGATAAAGTTATAGAAATACATGGAAGAGATATTCATATTTCATGTTCATTTTTCTATAGTAACCTTCACTCACCTTTGTACAGAAATCTGAAACGTTTGTAGCAATCGCTGCACAAAACAGACAAATCACTTCTGCAACAACAAAAAATAAGGTTATAAATACATGAAAGAGGTACATTTGTATTTCATGTTCATTTTTCTATAGTAACCTTCACTCACCTTTGTACAGAAATCTGAAACGTTTGTAGCAATCGCTGCACAAAACAGACAAATCACTTCTGCAACAACAAAAAATAAGGTTATAAATACACGAAAGAGGTATATTCGTAATTCATGTTCATTTTTCTAAAGTAACCTTCACTCACCTTTGTACAGAAATCTGAAACGTTTGTAGCAATCGCTGCACAAAACAGACAAATCACTTCTGCAACAACAAAAATAAGGTTATAAATACACGAAAGAGGTATATTCGTAATTCATGTTAATTTTCCTATAGTAAACTCTACTCACCTTCGAATTTCGGCGTAATTAAACAGCAAGTAAAACGAGCTGGGTCCACTGAACACTAACAAAGACTCAATAATACAACACGTGCCCTCGTCGCTACGCACCAAATATAAATAAAAATAAACCAATATATTTCCGGAGAACGCACGCAATCGAAGAACGTTCCATAAAGTGACACTAGGGGCGCCGTAGTCAAACTGGATGAAATCTGTACGGAAAAATGAAGCATGCTTCATTTTTGCGTACAAATTCATCCTGTCTGCTCAGTATCGACGGAAATGATGAAAAAATGACCGTGTAAAACAGGCTATAAGCATTGTCATAATGCATACAAATTGATGAAAATGTTCATATTAACGGAGTGAGAGGTATTTAAAAAAAACTTTTGTGTAACTTTTGAAAAAACAAATGAATACACCAAATTGAACTTAACGTCAATTAAACATCGCTATTAAAAAAATGTGAGAATCAAATTTGGAGCCATTTCTGAGAAAATGGCGTTTGAGCGTTTCTGAAAATGCGGAATTTTGAGCTCATTTGTACTGAAAACTGTTGTTTTGAGAAACTTTATTTGTCACTATTTAAAACACATGAACTCATAAATATAATAATGTAAAGAAATTGCCTTTAATGTAAATATTACCGAAGTGAAAGACAAAGTGAAAGACAAGTCAAATAAATTTCATATTTAAATTTTTGAAAAAAATAAAAAAATATAGCAATATGGCGTTTATGTCATTGTATAGGGTGTGTTTGGCGCTATCCCCAGAAAAAAATTAAAGGAAATATCTGGAGCCGGTTTATTAGAAAACCTTGTTTTTGTAATTTTTTTTTTAAATAGTAAAATATTGCATGCACTATTGCACGAAAACTACTTAAAGTTCCGAATCAACGTACATGACCTTATTGAAAGAACTTATTATGTACTTCTTCTGTACTGTCTTCAATTTGGTAGTTGTAGGAAGACGCCTAAAAAATCAAATGTTTTGCAATTTTCGAAAATTCAGAATTAACCGTGAAAATTAAACCCATGCCACCTTTATAAATATATTTTACTTTACTCCTACAAGAAATTTAAAGAAACAATGTGGAGCCGTGTTTGAGAAAATTCTGAATATATCCGAAAGGCTTCATGTTAAGTACCCCCAGATTTTAAAAAATGTTTTTCAAAATCTCAAAGCTTCAACTAGAGCCAGATCGACAGGGCTTTCTTCAATGTGGAAAAGATTGTACACATGGTTTAGCCGCTAGCAGTGTTCACAGACGAAAGGACGAACGGACAGACAAGTAGACAGACTAACAGACGGACGGACGGACGTTTTGAAAAGAAAAACCCTTTTTCGGTATCAGGGGACTCCAAAACGTGTATTTCCCTTAAAATCTTGAAATCGATGTTTCGTAGCATTACATAACTTTGTCTATACTACCTATATTAGTCCATATATACGTTGCGACGTTACCCTCGCACTCGCACCTACCTGGGCTCGAGTTGCCGGCTAGCTTAGGAGGCGGGTAGACCCTGAAATTTGGATAGTGGACGGACGTGGCTACGTGATGAAAGAAAAGAAAATATTAAAGAAAATCTAAAATTATATTTAAGAAATTCAAAAAGAAAAATTAATAAAAATGATTTGTCACACTTAGTCTGAGCTCAGCTGTAAACCCTTGATTTGAATCAAGTAGTATAAAATTAGTACAATTGAATCTGATAATTATAGCTTGTAACAAATAAACAGAGATGAGCTAATAATATTACAAAAGAGAAGCCAATGCGCGGCCAGCACTTTCTGACGGTTGAATATTGTCCAGGTAAAAATCTTAAATGAATTTTCTGCCTGAAGGGCGTGATAATAGTTCTTTTATTTGTCGCAGCTCTACAGATTACCAAAATCACCATGTGCATCCGAGCGTCAAAAAACAAAGACGCGATATTTGTTGGGAGAATTATCACCGACTTCTACTTATGATCGTCGTGGCGTAATTCGCGACACTCGGCGCGGGCGTGAACGGGCAGAGATAATAAAATAAATTGATTAAAGTGTCTTTCTTATCGGCTGTCTTGCATTCGGTGAGCGAATAAAACGCTGCCAACATCAATACTATCTCCCAAGCTACGCGCGCCCGCCCGGTACTATTCTCCGTCCTGAGAACTTCCCGCTCCCGCCCCGTGCGGCTCATCTGTCCAAAGACCCCCGCACTTCTCTCCGTCCTTAAACCTTCTGTCTGCTCCCACGAACCTCTCCCCCCCCCCCCAATTTCCATGAATGTTCTAGAAGTTTCTACAGAAATTTTGGAAGACGTGTTGTTACTGGCCGAAAGTTACTACGCTGAAAATAATATTGCTCCAATCAGATTACGTCTTGTCGGTAAATTTGATGGAATTTTCCAAAGCGCTCTCTCTCGCACACTTCCTGTAAACAATTGTGGGCGGTCGTCCCAGGTTCCTCCAAGCTGCGCAGTCAGTGGTCCCCGGGGCGGTGCGGAGGATAAACGCCGCTACCCTCGCTTCTCCAGCGCCAAGAGGTTGCGTTTACAGAGCGCGGAACGAATCGACCCTTCCACGGAAGGCGCGACTGGTTGCGACATGCTCTCTGTGTTGAAGTTATTTTAAGATAAATATGTTTCTTCAAGAGTCACATATTCGGTTACGTCACAACGTATGTATACGAGAAAGTAATTTGAGTCAACAGAATCGCACAGACTTTCTCGTAGTAGTATTATAATTTCCTTGTGGTCTGATTTTAAGGTCTTGCTCCATTCTCTGGCCAGCTGCCATTTATCGACGCCCAAAGTACATTTTTGGGACATTTTTTCAACTGTTTCTTTCCTAGTAGTACAAACGAATTATTACTTCAAAAATATTAAAGAAGAGTAAAAACTCGTCCTAAATAGAAATTTTCATTAAAAATTCGTTGTCGTTTTAAGAAAATGGCGATTAAGCAATACTGTAAATGCAAAATTTAAGCTCTTTTTCACAGGAATCTATTGAGGTTTTGAAAATATTCATTTGAAATCATTTGAAGCACGCCCACTCACAATTGTAATAATGCATAGAAATCGATGCAAATGTCCATATTAACGGCGTGAGAGGTATTTCAAAAAATACATTTGTGAAATATTTGAAAAAACAAAAGCTTACACCAGAAGTAACTTAGCGTCATATTAAACAGTGCCATTACCACTGTCTAATGGAAAAATTTGGAGATATTTTTGAGAAAATCTTGTTTTTGTTATTTTTTAAAATTGCGTTTCTAAAAAGCGTTTCTGAAAATACGGAATTTTGAGATAATTTTTACAATAATATTTATAATTTTGAGATAATATTTATATTATTTATAATATAATTATTTAAAGCACATATGCTCATAAATATAATAATGTGAATAAATTGCCTTTAATGTAAAATTACAGACGTGAGAAACAAGTAAACAAAATTCTTGCTTGTAATTTTTGAAAAATCGAAAGAATAGAGCAATATGGCGTTAGTGTTACCGTATAGGGTTTGTTTGGCACTAACTACAAAAAAATTAAAGAGAAATTTCGAGCTGTTTTTGAGAAAATCTTGTTTTTGTTATTTTTTAAAATTGCAAATATTGCACGCGCTATTGCACGGAAACTACTAAAATTTCCAAAAAATCTATATGACCTAATTGAAAGAACTATTTAAGCACAACAAATTTCATTTGAAGGAAAAATCTCTTCAATTTTGAAGTTGTAGGAAGACGCTGGAAAAAATTAAACTTTTGCAATTTTAGAAAATTCAGAGATAACCGTGAAAATCTGACCTATGCCACCTTTATTAGTATATTTTTATCTTATCTTACAAGAAATTTAATGAATAAATTTGGAGCCATTTTGAGAAAGTTTTGAAAATGTCCAGGGAACTTCATGTAAAGTATCCCCAAATTTGAAAGAATGTTTCTCAAAACTTCAAAGCTTCAAAAAGATCCAGATCGACAAAGGATTTTTCAATTTGGAAGAGGTCGTACGTATGGTTTAGTCGCTAGTAGTGTTCACAGACAGACAGACGGAGCAAGCGCTTCATACTTAGTCATTTTCTCGGCCTCTGTTTTCTTTAGATTGTCATTGGTACGGCAATATCAACTAGCGGAACTTCTTTCTTGTTCCTAAAATTGAAAACTATCTCTGTTCTATTGCAAGCCAAGCCATTATTATTATTATTATTATTATTATTATTATTATTATTATTATTATTATTATTATTAACTTTATTTCTCAGTGAAACTGGGCAGAAGGAATCTGTCTTTTAGTGTCTTAGAACCAGATTCTGCTCTTATGAAAAGGACATAAGAGTATATTCCACTTGAGCTTACTGTAAAAACCTTCGAACAATGTGACAAGTCTGAAGTAATACTGCCTTTTGATCAACAGTTTGCAATATTATTGATAGTTCCAAATTTCTCAAATTCTTTTTAAATATTTTCGCCATCACTTCTTCCGATGAGATCACCAAGGCATACATGAGAACTTTCTCCAACCGCCAGATCTGTTTCAATTGCATTGCAAGCTCTTCATACTTCCTGATCTTCTCTAATTTAGTTTTCCTGATGTTATGGGTCAGAGGAACTGCAATATCAATTATAGAGGCTTCTTTATTTGTTTTATCAATAAAGAGGATATCAAGCGTTATAATCCACGGTTGAAGTCTAGAAAACGGTACAACCTAAGGAAGTCGTTTAAACCGGCACTTGGTGCCGATCCGACGTGGGGGAAATCCACAGTGGAGGGGTAGGGGGGGGGTTGGCGATTAAAATAATTGGTCACCAACGTGACGTCCTAAGTTAGGGGAGGCAATTTCACCCTAAGGTCTAGTCGGAGCTCCATTAGAAAATGGTGCTGTCTGCGATTGTGGTATGTGCCTCTGTGATAAACAAAGCTTTCATCGTTCGAATTCGTTGCAGCAATTTGAATTCGAGGCTTTCTTATAAACTGCTTACTGAAGTGATTCCCTATAAAAGTGAATTGGTAATTATCCGGTGGATAGACTCAAGGGTGTTTGTAGTGATCGCGTGGGCCGAAGTCCCGAACCTCGCCGTGACTTGGATCCGGGCGAGCGAAACGAGAAAACTTGCCTAGGAATGTAATTTTGGCGTTAAAATGCGGCGAGGACAAAGTGTATGAAGGGCGAGCTATGAAAATCGCATATAGGTAAGTTTTCTTCATTTTCATCAGAGCTTAGCGTAATTTGAGGGAGTGCTTAAGGAGACTCCCCTCCTCTGCCCCCTCCCCTTCCAATCCCATCCCTCAGACACTCATAACAGACTAGCGATCTCGCAGCTAAAAAGGAAAGCTCTCGTCTCTCTTTCGAAGGCCAACGCCAAACATCAGATTATATTGTGGTGGAAATTGACGAGGGCGATTCCAAAGACTGGCGTCTCCCAGCTGAAAAGGAAAGCTCTCGTCTCTCTTTCGAAGGCCAACGCCAAACATCAGATTATATTGTGGTGGAAATTGACGAGAGCGATTCCAGAAGACTGGCGATCTCCCAGCTGAAAAGGAAAGCTCTCGTCTCTCTTTCGAAGGCCAACGCCAAACATCAGATTATATTGTGGTGGAAATTGACGAGGGCGATTCCAGAAGACTGGCGATCTCCCAGCTGAAAAGGAAAACTCTCGTCTCTCTTTCGGAGGCCAACGCCAAACAATTCCAGAAGACTGGCGATCTCCCAGCTGAAAAGGAAAACTCTCGTCTCTCTTTCGGAGGCCAACGCCAAACATCAGATTATATTGTGGTGGAAATTGACGAGGGCGATTCCAAAAGACTGGCGATCTCCAGCTGAAAAGAAAGCTCGTCTCTTTCGAAGGCCAACGCCAAACATCAGATGTATACTGTGGTGGAAATTGACGAGGGCGATTCCAAAAGACTGGCGATCTCCCAGCTGAAAAGGAAAGCTCTGATCTCAGACTCAGGCCATGAGACCTGCTCTTCCGTCTGACCACGCAAATTTCGTTACGCTCCTTTCACCTACTAGGGGAGAAAGAAGATAATTCCTTGGACGACGAAGCAGCCAATTTAAATTTATCTCAGAGGCTTCATTTAGCCTTGAGGATCTTTCACATGCAGCAAATCTACTAACAAGGGGCAGACTTTACTTCCCATCCGAAGGAAAGCGTACGAAGGATTTTTTCACCCTTAAAAATCTACGGCGTTGATCGGGTTTGAACTCACAAACTTGGGTATAGCAGTTCGATACGTTAACCGTTACACCACCGCCGCCGCTGCGCCGCAGCGAAATGCATACTATATATAATCCAGGCAAATCCAAATCATTCTCTGACCGGGTCCTAGGTTCGAGTCCTGACGGCGGCAGGATTTTCGACACCTGCATTTCAGCTAGATCGAATTCAGTCGCTGTCTGGAGGAGAATTCTAACGGCCGGCTGCTCTGATCGGTAGTCTTCCGTGGTTTCTCCGATCAACACCAGGCGAATGCCGGAGCAGTACCCTACCAAACGGTCGACGGACCGCGTGCGATCTTTCCTTCCTCTTCCTTGTCCTATCCTCTCCCCTTATACTCACACTTACATTAATATGCACTATGCTACCACATATTCCGGGAGACCGGTCAGGAACTTAGAGCTTGACCCGGCTGGGGCTGTGCCTCGCTGGTGGGAGAGTTCTGGTTTGGGGGAAATCCCACAAACCGACGGTAGGTCGACGCTGGATCTCGCCATCCATAGGGGGAAGATAACCGCCATCTCAGGAGAAAAAACATGCCTTACACTAACGGGACTAATGACCAAAGCAGTGGACGTGCCCGGAAACACGAAAAAAATCAATCAATCTCAATTACTCACTCCGCCCAGGATACGGAGCTTGCGCAGCATAAGGGACTCCGAAAGGACCAATGGGGACTCTATGAATAAATGGCACGCGTTCTACAGGCTAATCTAAACCGAAGCAAGGCGGCAAACGACCTCCTCCGGTAAATAGCCTTCGAGGAAAAGGTCGACAACGTGCTGATCAGTGTGCAGTACACCAATATGGACTTCTTGTCCATGACTACGAGGACGGACAGAAAACCAAGCGACTGACGGTACGAGAGGCACAAGAATCCATCCTAGGACCAGACCTCTGGAACGGCAAACCATGACGCCATTCTGAAGATGGCAATGCCCGACGGCATCTTGTAGGATACGCTGACGATCATGCAGCAATCTTCACAGCACGCACAAATGAAACTGAACCAGACGATAAGGCAGGGCCCAAAAGCCAACAAACAGCGAACCCTTCTGTCCAAAGCACAGTCAATCATGCTATACGGCGCAGAGATCTGGGCTAACGCTCTGAGATGCGAAATGTACCACAAACATTTCACACCAGCACAGAGAAGAGGTTACATGAGGATAGCAAGTGCGTATAGAACTGTTTCGGATGCGGCTAGCTTTGTGGTTGCGCGAGTAATCCCAATCGACCTACTGGCGCAAGAACAAAAGAAAAGGCAAGAAACCTCTGACAAACCAAACAAACGCCCGAAAAAAAGCAAGAAAATACATCCTTCGACGGAGAAGATGGGAAAACGAAGACATGCAGATGGACAGCCAGATTCATCCCCGAAGTTGGATCCTGGATTACAAGAAATCACGTTGAGACAGATTTCCATCTCACTCAATTCCTGACGGGACATTGCCACATCCGAGCCTACTTAGTCGGATGCTGGACGGACCAGACTGCACGAACTGCGGTGATGCTAAGGACGACGCCCAGCACACATTCTTCGGATGCGAAAGATGGCATGCACTAAAGCACGATGTACAAACAAAACTAGGCGACATCAATCCAGGTGTTAGGAATATTGCGTCACCTGCCGGCACCACCCATGAGCGGTTTGCGTCATTGTCGGCGCCACCACGAGCTGCCTGTGTGCGCGAGTTGCATCATCTGCCGGCGGCTCCTGCACTAGATTGTCCCAGAATGTTCGCGGGTTTCAGAAAGTTCTCGACGGCACCCACCGAGTATAAATACGCGGCGGCCTGCGACCGCGAGTCAGTCTTAAGTCTGAAGTGGAAGCTGAGCTCTGGAGTGCGTGCATCGCGGTTAATAGCAGTGCAGTGATTGTGCTCAGTGACGTGAACCGTGGTCAGTGCATCGAACTGTGGTCAGTGCAGTGAACTGTAGCCAGTGCTTTGGACTGTGCAAGTGTGTAAGAGAAGTGAACAGTGTAAATAAATAATCAAGAGAAGTGTAGTGTAAATAAATAATCAAGAGAAGTCTGACGTATAAAGAATAATCAACTGTTTTCAGTGATTGTGTTAAGAAACAAAATAAATGTTTGTGTTAAAATGATACCAGAATTTTAATTCACCACCTGGAATCGTAACACAGGCAACGTCGTGGACAAGATGTTAACCAGCCGTGAAACTGTATTATGATTGCAGATTACGTGGCACGATTCTTAAGACAGAAGAAAAACGACGAGAAAAATAATACACAACACGACTAACCGCGGGACAAACTAGACACACAAAACAAGATCGACAAAATACGCTTTACAAACTACGACAGAAAAAGACAGAAGAGAGGCTTATAGGTCAAGAACACGACCCCACTCTGATGAGATGTTGAAGAAGCGTCACCGAAGTGGACAAGACCAAGAAGCAACGGGGTTTGTGTGTGTGTGTGTGTGTGTGTTTGTTGTTGTTGTTTCTTAGTGGGTGCGAGCCTTACAGTACCTACACTACCGGCAGCGTATAATCGACTCTGACAGTTCAATCGCTGTTGCCACACATTACTATTAAGCTCATGGCACTTCTTACATCACAGACAAATTAAATCTCAAAACATAAATACTTAATCACAAGCTATAGCACGTCTTAATATCATGTTCATAACTTTCGCCAAAGGCGAATCTTATCGCCTCCGCGACTCCGTGTGAGTTAGATGAGCGGCAATGCTGAACCCTGACTGTAAAAAAGTAAACAAATCCTCGCAAGCTAATTGCTTCAGAGCAGGTCACATGACGTATCACAGCACGTGGCGAGTGAACTGTCGGAGTTGCTTACACGCTGCCGCTACTGTAGAGAAATGGCCACTTGACTCCCTAGGAGTCTGGTAGATATTTTTCACACCATCCCTAAGCCATATAAAATTTTTTTTTGTTTTGCGAATTGGCCATCATTGGGCCACGGGATACATGATACCACTGGGGTTGATATTGAAATATCGGGGTAGGTGTGCACGTTACTTTCTCGGCCATTATTGTTGTTGTTGTTATTATTATTATTATTATTATTATTATTATTATTATTATTATTATTTTTCTTCCAACTTTTACTGTTTGTTAACAGTAAATTTTATACATTGCACATTGCAAATCACTTTAGACCTCCCAATATATAATCCATATACCTGTGTATTCGTTTCTTAATTGTCATTGCTGTTTGCAAATGCATTATAGTTATTAAGTTACTGTTCGTTATACATTTTTTATTGTTTGCTGTATTAAAGAAGCAGGGCCGGGTTTAAGGGTGAGCGGTAGCCCACGGGCCCCCGGCAGCCCCCGCCATGAACCCCCCCCCACCAATTGATATTTTGAAATAAATGTTGACAAAAATCATGCGATGAATTTTTAATATAGACACAAATTCATAGTTTTGCGTCATTTTTTTGCGTCATTTGTACATGATTTTTATTATATTTTGTACATTAGAAACGCAGGAAATATTTTATTCTTACATTTAATATTTATATAATGACAAATAGAAGTTCAAATAATTCCGATGTAAATTCATTTATTATTAATTACTTAAATAATATAAATATAATTATATTTCTTTAATTTAACGAGAAACTAATATATTAATAAATTAAAATTTTAAATTTCTTAATTTTTTAATATATTTAATATTATTAAAAATATAAAATACAAATAATTAAATTTTTTTAGCAAGTTTTCGATTTTTAGCATTCTTTGAAATAACATTTCATCGTTAAATATTAACAATATAAACAGTATTCCGAAATAAAACAGTGCAGTTGATATCTGAAGATAGTGAGCAATATTCCAAAACCCGAGTCTAATGTCAAGGTTTTCGTAGTCAAATTTGCAAATTAGAAATTGGCATCTATGCTGTATTTTGGAACAACGTATTGAGCAGAGTAAACGCAACAAACAAATTGCTCAATCTTTAAATTTTTCACAATCAGGAAAGGAAAAATCTGGGACTTCAGAGTACGAGTCTCGAGGATACGTCACCGAAATATTTGCAAAATCCCATTGGACTAAGGACACGCACCGGAAGTGGAACTTTCACCATTTCAAAAAATTTTACCTTCCCGTCATTGACCAGTTTTTAGCGTCGTTGGATCACCGACTGAATGATTTGGTATGAATTGGTTTCTTTGCGTTTTGATTTTCTGGCTAGACTCGAGCAATTGGAGTCAGATCAACTAAAGGAACAAGCAAGAATCAGATTTACAAAGATGACGAAAATCTTGGGGTCGAGCTTTTTCAATTCGCAGAATTTTACGAAGAATTTGCAGCAGAAAATGACTAATATTTAAGCCGTGAACATTTTAATGTACACATTGATAATTGAAAAACGCCGGCGGCGCAAGCCGAATTCGTTTACTATACTCCGTGAAGTCATGAAGGTTAAGCGAATTCGAGACTCGCGGGTTCGTGGTTGGGTGACCGGCCAGGAACCCCGGGATCTAACGGCGTCGAGCCCCTGGCCGAAGGGATAAAAGGCAGTGACTGACTGCGACATGACGAGACTTGACAAATCTAGTAATTATTCAGTGTAATAATTACACAGTAACGGAGAATTACTCCAGAAATTAAAGCACATTAATGAAGGATTACTCCCCAGTGCAAAGCGCTCAACGCCCCTTAGGGGCTTGGCGACGCGTTGCGTCAAGGTGTAGACGCAACAAATTAAAAAAAAAACAGGTGCAGGACGCTTTTACTAATGTTGAGACAATTTTAAAAATGTATCTTGTTGTGATGATCACTAATTACACAGCTGAAAGATCATTTTCAAAATTAAAATTAGTGAAACGCCTCAATGATCTCGCGCTTTTGAGCAGCAATAGCGATATTTCAAGAATTTGAACGACTTGATTAACGATGTTGCGATGAGAAAAGAGCGGAAAGTTGCTCTGTAAAGGTGATTAATAAATGTAAAAAATAATATGTATTAAAATAGCATTATAATTTTGTAATGTGCCAGTAGTATACTCAGTGATATTTAATACGATCCTCTACCATAGGGGCCCCCATCAAATAAGTGCCCACTGGCCCCCATCGCTCTAAATTCGGCCCTGTAAAGAAGTAATAATCATTACTGTTGTATTTTGCTGATTTTTATAATATACTTTGAGCCTACAGTAAGTTGAATTAATTTATTTGTAATGTTACATCATTTTCGTATAAATTTAATTGAGTATATAGTATGTTTATTGGTATAGTTGTGTCTTTGTATTATTAGCAATTAATGCTTAATTTAAAAAATAAATATTGAAAATATGAAATCACTTTTATTTTGGGTATTTATCCTCAATTTCCTTCCCTGCTTCCAAATTCCGAAATCATGTCACATTTATTTTGTTCTTAATTCATATGCAAATTATATAGCATAAATTAATACAACAGCCAGAACAAACAATATTGGAAGTGGTCCCAAAGAGAATATTGTCCCAGGCGCCTTTGCTACAGGTTTTGGGTGGGTCGCTGTGATTGGCTGATTCGCGTTCCGTACACCGTGCATGGCGGCGTCCCCCTCTCTCTTGGTTCCCCCCCCCTCTCATCAGGTCTAATAAGAGCTCGTGTGTCGTCTTTTCCGGTCTCGATATTTATTCTGATTTTACACGTGTAGTTTCCAACCCTGATCAAAAAGTGGGTCAAGCGTAGAAAGTAAAATTGCGTGTTTAACACACTGTTATAATATTCACTGGTTTTCGTTGTATATTTGTGCTGGTTGTGGTAATGATGGAAGAGGTTAACATTTTAACGGAAAGCATTATTAAAATAGAACTGGTAAGCAAGTTCTGTATACGTCAACACGTGGATTGTCGACTATTAAATAGCCAATGATTTAGGCTAACTTGAATTCAAATACTAATAAATGGAACTCAGACTGAGTGCTAATATATGTACTAAAACAACATATTATAAAACAACACACTGCCATTGAATGATGTTTTCTGTTTCACTCCTAGGTTAAAGAAGAACCAGCTGATGTGAAGAAAGATGATTGCTGGAATTCCTTTGTGAGTTATATTTTTACAATATATTGTTAGCAGCAAAATCTGATCAGTGTTTTCTGTAATTGAGAATAATTGAAGATTTGCTCCTTCTGATGAATGTCTGTTTTATTAATAAAAAAAGTTCATCTTTAATTTAAGACATTCAGATCTATTTTTTACACAATGTGGTTTATTATTTTACTACATTATAAGTTGGCATTTTGGCTAATAACTTGTAGCCATCTTAAGACCTCTGTTTCAAAGAAAAATATGCACATTTTTCAATACTGAATTCTTACTGGAGTCTTAACATCAGCTCCACTTCATAACAGTACATAATATAGAGAATTTCTTGAAATTACAATAAACTATAAATAAAACGTCATAAATGGAATAAGGTTTGCATTATATGTATTACATTTTTTATTCACAGGTTGACAAAAGCTTATTAAACATGCATGGTATGTTTTCTTGAGCCCCAGAATACTTACCCTCAGTCCTTTACATCATTAATTGAATTAAGAATAAATGATAGCAACGTGCATTGTAGACAAAAATCTGATAACCAGAAATGTTCGCTTCCATGTAATAGACACCATTTTGTGTTGGAAACATTCAAATTTGATATAACTATTCTTATTTCAAAATCAACTCCCCACTCTCTCGAACTAGGGAAATGAGGTCTCAAGAAACCTTGCATGGATAATACTTATTTTAAAACAAGTTGGAATGCAAATTAATGATTAGACTAAAATATTTACATTATTTACAATGTAGTGTATAATAGCATAAAAACACCATGAGGGTGCACATTTCCTGCTGCTTCTTTCTGCTTAAGGTTTGTGTGACATTTAACACTGGCTACAAGATATTACCTGAAACATTGGTAATGCCAATTTATAATAAATACATACAAAAATAAATCAGTTATGTAAAAAAACAAATATGAATATGAAATTAAAGAGCAACTGTTTTTATTAATTAAAAAATTAACATGTTTGAGACTAGAAGGAAAAGTATATGCTGTTAAGAAAGTGCATATTTTTTCAGCATTGTAGAGTACTAGTGTTGAGAGATTGTTGATAGTTTGTGTGTGAGGTTTGTGTTTTTGTACCCAAGTTGAATTCTTGATTGGGGCAAGAGAAAATTTTTGGCTTCAGTTAGACAAAGCATTGAATTTGTTATTCCAGCATGGGAACTGTGAATTGGGTGGTGGATATGATTAATAGTACGTAAGGTTTGAAGGGCATTTCTGGAGTGTCTTTCGCACTTAGTTTGGTGAGGAAAAGAATTGCAATCTGTGTCAGTGTCTCCAAATTGCTGTAGATGTCAAGCCAATGTGTAGGTTGTGGAGATAAAAAAAAAAAAGAGAAGGTCACTAGTAACATGGGAGGGATGTAGAAGTGCATGTGTAATGTACCATCTTCAAAGTGAAAATTTCATTTGATTTGAAATTGATCTTGAGTGTTACTTGTTGCTATTTTAATTTTAACTGCCTTCAGCTCCATGTTATGCAGTGGATAGTAGAGAAAGTATTCAGAGAGTCCTTTTTAGTTATATTGCACACTGTGTTTTAGGGATGGTGATTTGAATATTTTTAAAGTTGGTTACAATGCTGAAACCTTTTTTTCCTATTTTTTTCTTGATTTATTTTGAAATTGAGACTTTGTTTTCAGCTCCAAAACACAGTAACTCGTTAATACTAATGAAACACTGAAAATAAAGTAACTTTGGATTATTAGAACTCTTTAGTGCATATCTTCTCTTTAGTGCCTCTTTAGCAACTCTTTAGTGCCTCTTCTGGTGCATATCTGTTTCTATACAATTAGAGACTATTATGGACATCAAAAAGGAAATCAATATTATTTGTAACAATTATATTTAATGTATTATTTACCATTTAAACTGTATAATTCTAAACATGTACCAAGTATTGTACCTCAGCTTCTGGATCAATAACTCCCTTTTTGATCAGGTTTTTTGTCCAGTTTCCCTGAACCCTTGAGCACGTGCTGAGATGGTCTTGCTTCTGAACGTAAATGTAATTTCATTATCTGTGCAAGTCTTCGAGAATTCAGTGGGAAATTTAATTATTCAAATTATCGTTCTCTGTATTGTCGTGGCTAGGTAAAAGTATATTCCTTCATGGAGGACGGGATGAGGGATAAGAACCTAAATCTATAGCCATTGAAAAGAGATTTTATTACATCAGAGCAAATATTTTGTCAACAGTATGGGTTGCCATAAAAAAAGGAGATGTTACTGTACAGCAGCAAGCCGTGACATTGTTATTTTTATTTTGGTGGTTTTTATAGCATCTAGATTTGACTGACACAACATGGTTGTATTTGAGGTTACTGTACAGCACAAGCTTGTGATTAATCTTTACCTGCACCTGGTTTATAGAATTTATGAGCAAATTATGAGAATATTAGAGACGGTGTTATTGCAATTTAAATCCACACAGTTTGTATTATAAGCAAAATTTTTTCAGAGACAATTTTTCTTATAAAATTTTACTTGCACATATATAACCTTCTTCTGTTAAAATTTATTTGAGATGAGCTGTGAAGTTTGTGATTTTTGCAAGTCGTTGGTTAATCCAAGTTCCATATATGCCATTTGCTGCATGTGTGATTGTCCTATTCGTTAAGTGTGACAGTATTACTTTGACTGAACAGTGAAGTCTAGAACTAAAAACCTAAAGTATTTCTAGAAAACTAAAGTATTTCTGCCCTCAATGTGATGGGGGTTTGTGAAAAGTACCTATTATGATATCTATTTTGATGCTCAAAAACAAGTTGGACAATCTGGTGAAGTTGGGCGATTCCTTGGACTCCTTTGTGAGAGAGTAGATTCTTCTTTCAAAGCCAGTGAGCAGAGGCTAGATAATTTGGAGTCAGTAAATGAGAAAAAAAAATGATGGCTAGTGTCAAATTATGACAAAATACACCTTAATGGACAGGCAGTCATTCCACCAATCTCATTTTTTTACGATATTGCTGAGGCTGAGAGTGGTGTTTTTGCTGAGAGGCTTTCTCATGACTAGAATCAAATTATGAAGTTTCTGGAATGTATTGGGCCATCCGATGTGCAATTATCTGCACATTGGCACATCATGACTCAAGGATTCCATCTGTGAATAAAAATAGTCCTCGTCCTCTTAAAGTTATGAAACGGTGTCAAAGATTCTTTGAAACAGGTAGAAAGGTAAAGATAATACAAATTTCAAGCAGACTATTTTAAACTTCAAGAAAAGAAGTTTAAAGGAATTAAAGAAGAGTTAGCTATACCAGAAAACGCCAATGTGAAATAAATTAAATTTCTTCATTGTGTGCCTGTTTTGGTGGATAAAATTGGACATTGTGATGGTATGAATTCAGAATTGACAAAGTAGACGAGTTCCTATATATATTTATTGTCAAAATGCAGCTGGATGATACGAAGACTGTCAATTTGCAGTTAACAAGGCCAGATGTTTTAATCATCACTGAATCTCCACTTCATGATGGCATCAGTGATAGTGAACTTCATATAACATCTTTTGACAAGACAGAGATTGAGATTTATCTCCAGTACTCTGTTTCTAATGACATGTCATGTTCACAATAAATAAACAGAGGTTGTCTGGTATCAAATCTATATTTCGTCTTAAGATCTTTTCGATCGCGTAGCGATCGTCAGAGCTTGCAGCTGCTGGGCGTCAGAGCTTGCAGCTGCTGGGCTGGCTTTCGTCTTAAGACGAAATATAGATTTGATACCAGACAACCTCTGTTTATTTATTGTGAATTAATAAGGTATCTATATCACCAACATTCTAATTAATAAAGACATGTCATGTTTTTATTGGTACATTCTGGACATAGCTAGCTTGTAAATGAAAGTTTACCACGACATATAGGTGATATATAATTATTGGGTAATTTTTAGCTAATTTTTTTGAAACATTGAGTCATTTTTACACATTTATTTATTTTTTGTGAGTATTTCAAGAATTTACAAAGACACACGAAAACTAAGTTTTTAATGTGTCAGCAGTTCACGCTGAAATTCACTACTGCAGTGGACTGTTTTTCAAACTCTCTACACGGATCTTCTGTAACTTCCTTGAGCTTTCAAAACAGAAGGTTGGAAGATCAGAGCTAAAGATTTCCTCTATTCCTCTAAAATAAAGACTTTGTATTATATGTAATTTTATATAAATAACTTTTATTAATATTTAAATTATTTTGAAGGTCTGTTTTTTAATTGTAAGATCAGATTTATTTAGTACACCTCTTTCTATTTCAGCAAACTAAACTTTTTAAATAAATTAATTTAATTTAAAGTCTTAATTGATTTTAAATATTTTTTTATTAAAAATCCATTTGATTAATTTGTTCATATGTAAATTTAGTTATTCTAGACTTTGATTTAATTGTTAAATAATTTAAAGTGTTTTAAATTGTTACTAAATTTTAATATGTATCAGCATTGTAGTGTAAATTGTAGTGTATGTAAAACACATTTACAGATGTACCTGAAGATGAGGCGACACAGTGTCTCAAAATGTACATTACCCGTTTTTTAGTAAAAAACCTAATTTTCGATCAATTATGGCTTCAAATCAAACTAGTTTATTGAAAAATTTAAGTCTGTCAAAATAGAAAGAGGTGTACTAAATAAATCTATTTAGTAAATAAAAATTTTGATACAAATTTGTGAGGATTTTTTATAAAGTTAGGTAATTTTTCCACTATTTGTAAGTCATTGTATAGGTCATTTTCAAAGAGTTTTTTGGTCATCAGAATCCAAGCCCTGGTTGTCTCAGAAGAAATGGAGAGGAGTTGTATTCATTGCAGTTCACGGTTCTATCAGCTGTTCATTAATTAAAGCTATCAGTAAATTTTACGATGCGTTTTTTGTGAAACTGACTGTAAAAAAATTGTATATATTGGGAGCTGTTTATATCTCTCTTGCCTCTTCAATTGATATTTATAATGATTATTGTAAGGAGTTGGGGAAAATTTTAACATAATTTTAAATTGTTCATTATATTAGGAGATTTTAATTTGCTTAGAATATGTTGAAATAATGTGTTCTGTTTATCCTGAAACCAGTTATTTGACTATTAATGGTGAGAAGGTTGTGTTATTGTCAAAAGTCTTTACAACTTTTATCAAATGAATAAAATTGTAAATTGCAACATGTGTATTCTTGATGATTTGCTTCTGATGTATTTACTGAAGTTATTGAAAATGATCATATATTTAACCTTGATTGATTTCATCCTGCTCTTTCTATTCACATGAAATATTCAGTATTGAATGATTACAGTTCCACTGATTGTCAATCTAAATTTCATTTTTGAAATGCTAACACACACACACTGTGACTAATTTCAGTGACATTAACTGGAATTGTATGCAATTGATGCACCTCGATGAAGCTTACGACTATTGATATTATTGATAAATTTATACTAAAGAAATTTCTTAATCTAATGAAATTAAATAATGCTAAATTTTAAAAACATTCTTATTGGAAAAAAAAAACAACACATTTTAAATATTCACAAACAAAACTTAATTGAAAAGATCGAATTTTCAAGAAATGAGAGCAAAATAAAAAATTACGTAGGGCTATGGATGAAAAAATATTAAATGAATTGAGAGATCTATCTAGTATAATGTAAAGTCATTTTGGAGCTTTATGGGTGATAAAAGAAATGTTTGTAATAATTCACCCAGTTCAATGTAGAGGCGAGATGGGATTGAAGCAAGTACTGGTGATGATGAGATTTGGTTAGTAGCCAAATATTTCCTGTCTTGTTACTCTCAGCCTATTTGTCAAATAACACATCACCATAATATTTGTACTTGAAACGTAAATGAAAATAAGCTTTATATTGATGTGTCCATGCCAACTGTTCTCAGAAAATTACTACAATTGAAATACGCACACATTAGGGGACCGGATGATATTCCTCGGGGGACTCTTAAAGACTGTGCTTATGCTTTTGCTGTTCCACTTTCTATCATTTTTGAGAAGTCTTTGGAGACTTAAATTTCCCACTTGGAAAATTTGTTACATAACACCTGTTTATGAAAAAAACGGCAAGTAGAAATTTGGTAACTAATTACAGACCCATCAGTATATTATTAAGTGCAGCTAAGGTTTTTGAGAGCATAGTCAGGAATAGTCGTAAGCCTTTTATTGAAGATTGGAGATTATTGAGCAGCAGCATGGTTTTATTGTTTTTTGTCAGGAAGGAGTCCTCTGACTTGTGTCTTGTCTTAGAACGTGTTGTTAATGCACTAGATCAGGGCTTACAGGTTGATGTCATATACATCAATTTTGCAAAAGTATTTGACTGAATTGACATTAATAAACTAATATGCAAACTAAAATTACTAAATTTCAATTCTATGTTATTGAAATGGATTGAGAGTTATTTGGACAGATTGCAAATAGATAGAGAGATATAGTATATCAGTAATATTGGAGTCCCTCAGGGATCCCATCTGGGCCCCTCAGGGATCCCATCTCTGCCCATGGCTATTTTTGGTATTCATCAACGATATATGTGAAGTTTTTCAGTATTCTAATTTAGTCTTTTTTTGGATGACTGTAAATTTTGTTGTATGATATCTGACGAAAGTGACTCATTTCGACAGCAGGAAGATTTGGATAGATTGAATTTGTGGTGTTTGGATAACTCGTTAAATATCAATAAATGTAAACTTCTTTGTTGTGATAGTGGTCGAAATGAGATTGATAGTAGTTATGTGCTAGACAATATTTTGGAAAATATTACTACTATACATGACATAGGAGCTCATTTTATTATTAATAGCTCATTGAAGGTACTTGTATTTGTGAAAAGAAATACTACAACATTTAAATTTATTAAAATTATAAAACTATTATTACTGCTAAACTTCAGTTAAAACAAAATTGATGTACTGTTCAGTAGTTTGGTTTCATCAGTCCTATTTAAAATTTAAAAAAATGAACGAATACAACACATTTTCTTCACTTATGTAGCATTTAAAACACATTTGACAAACCCAAGGTACTCTCACGATAATTCTGAAATTGTAGATCTGCTTAAAGTGTCTTCATCAAAGTCAGCTTGTCATACAAATGACCTTATTTTTATGAACAAATTGCTGTTGGGTAGAATAAATTGTGTTGGGATGAAAGACTATTTTGAAACTTATAATAATTCATATAATGCTTCAATGCATAATCTAATATGCTTTGAAGGAATTTAATTGTCAAACTATTTTTATGTATTCTGGTGTACTGCGACTTGCTAAAAGTGTTTTTGTGTACAGAAGATTTATGTGCAAACACGAACTATTTTTTATTGGTTATTAAACAGCATTGTTATGAATATAATTGATCATCTTGTAAGCAATTCCTCAAATTCCATAATATTCTGATTTTGACAACACAATTCTGTGATCATTTGTGTCAAATGCGTTTGACAGGTCAAGGAAGAGTCTAAGAGAGAGTTCTTTTTGCTCAAATGCCAAGAGGGTTTCGTTTACAAAGATAAAAAGCAAATTCAGTTGATTGATTTCTCCCTGAATGCATGTTGTGAATCGGTGATGATGATAGTGTTTCGGCTAACTTTTTAACATTTCATAGAGTTTTTCTATTATGTTTGAAAATCCGGATAAGAGTGATATTGGCCTATAATTCATTACTTCTTTTATGGTAGGTTTAGTTACTGAAGTTTTAAATATGTTTGGGAAGGAGCTGTGTGTTAGTGATTGGTTGTATAAGTAAGTCAATGTATGTCACCTTTAAAATGAAGTCTGGAATGTTGTCTGTCCCAGCTGATTGTTTGTTTTCCATTTATTTTAAAATTTCAAGTATTGATTTGCCTTCTGTTTATGTGAAGTACATACTAGAGGGGATATTTTTAAAAAGTGATGGTGTTTAAGGTATACTGTTTGGTTTGCTTGTCTGCAGGGGTCTGCCCGCGATTTTAGAGAAATGTTTGTTGAATATACTGGCTGCTTCATTAGGATTTGTGCTTCTTCTATGTTCATGGACTAGTGAAATATTTTGTGTTCTTTTTTCTGGCCTCAAGCTAATTAATTTGATGACATCGTTACACATACAGGGGAGGAAAAAATTATTGCATCTCCAGTCATTATTTTACTTTCTTGTTTTGAATACAGTGTAAAACTAGGGAATTACTGTTCAATTCCCAGACCGGTAGCGGTAGCTCAGTGCATCAACTGATTTCACTGCAGCGCCTCTGACCGGGAGGTCCTACGTTCGAGTCCTGACCGGCTGGATTTTCGACACTAGCTTTTCAGCTAGGTCGAATTCAGTCGCTGTCTGGAGGAGAATTGTAGCGGCCAGCTGCTCTGATCGGTAGTTTTCCGTGGTTTCTCCGATCAACACCGGGCGAATGCCGGAGCAGTACCCTACCAAACGGGCCACGGACCGCGCGATCTGTCCTTCCTCATCCTTGTCCTTCTTCCCTTCCTGTCCTCCCTTCCCTCATCCTGTCCTTCCTATCCTCTCCCCTTACACACACACTTACACTAACATGCACTACACTACCACATATTCCGGGAGACCGGCCGGGAGCTTGTCCCGGCTGGGGCGGTGCCCCGCTGGTGGGAGAGTCCTGGTTAGGAGGAAACTCCACTAGCCGACGGTAGGTCGGCGTCGGATCTCGCCATCCAGCGGGGGAAGATCACCGCCATCTCCCGAGAAAAATATGCACTACACTAGCGGGACTAATGACCAAAGCAGTTGACGCGTCCGGAAACACGAAAAAATCAATCAATCAAAACTGTTCAATTCCCTTTTTTTTTATTATTATTCAACTTCTATTGTTGACTTCCTGGAACATAATCTTCGAGAATTTACAAATCTATGTTATAATATTATTATAATAAATCATGTATGTTAAATAAACCATCTGATATTTCTTGGAATATATAATGACCTTATATTTCTTTACACACTTGTTAATAATAGTATCGATAGCCTGTTCTTGCTTTCCCAACTTATGTATAGAATTCTGACAAGCCTCTCGAGGCAGTTTTGTCCTTTTGTACTGAGAACTTTTTCCCACAGATACACATCGGACAATTAGGGTCTTAGGACCTGTAAAAATGTAAATGATCTATATTTAATCTCAATTTTACTATCTTAGTTAAGAGAATGTCTATTTTCGAATTCGAACAACTTGATGCTTAGCTGTTTGAAGGGATTCACAGTGAAGTGCCTCCTGATCCATGTAATTACATCTACTATTTTTTTTATTTTTAAAATGTATTAATATTGTAAATTTATGCACCACCTTTATACTTACATTTTTATAATCTTTGTCCGTATAGTGAATAAATAAATAAATAAATTATAGTCATAATTTTTTGTCAATAACTGGTATCTGCTAGTTGATGCATTTCTGTGTGTGGCAACATGGGCAAAGAAGTGAAGTTAAAGCTGAAAAAATAAGCATCTAAGAGTTTTTTTTTTTTGTTTTTTTTCCTCTGTTGGTCCCGGCACAAGAGAGAGATTCTCCAAGATAGGTTTTCATTAGTCGACCATCTCTAGGCTTCTAAAACAATACAAGGAAAATGGTAATGTTGATTATGTGAAAGGGAATGGAAGGAAAAAGTCTTCTGCCACTAATCAGGATAGAATTCAAACAGAAATTTGTCTTCGATTGCAAATCTTGTCAGCAATCGCTGACCTGGCAATGACCCTGATCTCATTTCCATTGAAACCTATTGGAAAGTTTTGGAGAATGCTGTGGTGAAAAAGAAATCCAGAAATAAAATTTAACTATTCGAGACTTCGGCCTGTGTGGTTTCATGAATTTAGCAAAAAAATTATTAATAATTTAATTATATCAATGCGTAAATGATACCAGGCAGTAATCAAAGCAGCTGATGAGCCAACAAAATATATTAATGGCATCTATGAATTATTTTGGTGAAGTTGAGTATTTGTAGTGACAAAAACTGCAATGCAGAACTGTATTTTGTTACAATGAAGTTCATATTGAGATTTTTTTCAAACTCCTTATTTTTGCAGCAAGATCCTACTTTTTTGTACATGTTAACCATCCAAGGATGGTAATTATTTTTTCTGAAATTAATTTTCTGTCACATAAAATGGAATTATTGGTATCTATTGTAGTAAGGACAAATGCCAAAAAATGTTTTTCTAATTAAGGAGTCCATTAAGGGCACATGACATTTGTCATACTAGTCCTTTGTCCTATTATTTTGCGCAGGAAGCTGAGTGACAAAAGCAAATGAAACAACACATTTGATAGCTAATATTGCAACATTTTTAATAGTATTACAAAGTTTAAAGAATTAAAATTGAACTTGTAAGTATTCTGAAAAAAGATTTCACTGGATTAATTTTCGACTACTTCACGTGGTAACGTATGTTGCACTGGACCCAAAGTCCTACATTGTACTTAGAGCACTTAGTACGTACTTACTAAGCTTGAACAGCCCTCACAAGCACAATGCCGAGGTTTTTTTATTTTCTACTTTACTTCAAAATGGTCAAGGGAATGATACTTAATTACTGCTGAAATTCTAGTGCTCCTTGGCATTTAGAAGGCTGTTCCACCCAACATTTTTATAGGAGTTTTGTAACATGTTGTGTAGGCCTGCATGATTGCCCTCCTGAAATAAATTTTTCATGACAAAATTACCAGCTTTGAAGTATCATTGTCCGTGATATAAAGTGTCCAAGTAAATAATGCCTAATACCAATGTTTACTTTGTATTTGTACCCTGTAAAGGCCGATATCCTTATCCACGTGGTCTGTACTTTAATTGTATGCTTTGTATGCCTTTCAATTAAAAAAAAAGCAACAGTAAAAACAACATTGCTAAGTAAACATTGATAATTCTTATACAATTAAAAGAAAAAACAGTGCAAAAACATAACATATACGTCACGCACCTAAACGCATGTTGTAAAATTAGAGTAAAAAATTGTTTTTCAATATTTCTGCCTGATACATTGTAAATTATCTATTTTTAATCAATATCACAGAAATTCATTGTAAACAAAACATATTTTTCTCTAGAATTTACTTACATATTTCAGGATGCAATGGACAGCATAGTCAATTTTGAAATTGAGGCCAGTGGTGACAAAACTCACTTACAAATGATATACCACTGATGAACTGATGCCAAACACTAAGCCAGCTACCTGAGCCCAAACACAATATTGTGGCGATCGAACAATGCCTGCATGAGGAGTTGGGGCTGACAGTTTTAGACGTGTTTGTTGTGATGTTTTTGTAGTGCTTGTCCTTGGTTGAAGTATTCAAAAACAGTATTTTAACTATTTAAATTTGTAAAAACAAATTAATACAATTTGATAAACTAAAGTTGAAATTTATTGTAGATACAAAATGGGGAGAAATAAAAACATTATTCAAAGATTTCGGAAAAGAAGTTTTTGAGCCCAAGCCTGATTTTCTAATTCAAAATCTTATTGTCCAGAACAACTGGTATTTTCTAATTATTCTACATAAGTTAATATTTCGTAACAATATAGCGAAGGAAGTAATACGATAGTAAAATTAATTACTAATCATATATTTATAAAAATGATTTATTTACTCGAGTATGAATGTGTGTGATGATTTAAAATTTTTATAGATAAAACAGATTCATCAGATAAGAAAAGCCTAAATGAACTTCAAACTGTGTTCCTTTAATGAAGCCTGATACAGTGAGAAATATAAAAATACTTGATACTTTAGTTAATTTATTTAGTCAATATGTGCTTATTACAGCCTCAAAAGTATTCAATAATATATTTGAATTGATAAGAGCTCTAGTTAATGAAGGAACTGTTGGTCAGTTTTCATTGTTTGTTTTTTTATATTTTTCCTTTTAATTAAAGAAGCAAATCAAAAAAAAAAATTTACTGAAAGAATTCCTGTTTTTTAATTATTTTAAATTCCACAAAAAGACCTACGTGCAAATAACATGTAATAAAAAACTTACTTTGTTTAGTTAAATTCATCATTGCATTTCATCATTGCACATTGCTATTCATCATTGCTATTTGCATCATTGCTATTCATCATGGCATGCATCATTTCTATTCATCATTGCACTGAAACAGAACAATATTGATTCTACAATGTGTGAACACAATAATTTGATGATGTGCTGAAACACTTGCTACAAAACAATGTTGTCTACTTCGTTGATTCGATGTAGATGCTATGTAGCTTAAAATGAGAATATCACAAACAAAAGCCTCCCAGAATCTTTTAACATTCTAAGTTCAGTACTGTAACATTTCACACGTTTTCACAAACTCAACCTACCTCAAGTTCGAAATACTTTCAAACTTTCAATGTATTTATTTCCAAAACTGTACATATACATAACATTCATGTACAATGGCCAACACATGTACATTGACTTAGTTTCGGCTAATTTTGTTTCAAACTTTCCACCCAGTGCCAGACTGCAAAACTTCCAGACTTCCACCCAGAGATGCCAGACTGAGTAGGCTGCAGTCTGGGGCGCATTTATGACTGCCTAATTTTCTGGTAATTAAATGTCTGACTTCAACATTTTTACCTTCCTGGGATGCTGATCTTTAATGTTAGTGTAATAATTGATTAAAATATAGGATTATGTATTTAAAAAAATCTGTCTCTACGGATAGAATTGAAATGTGAAAATTGTTATATACAAAAAGTATTTATTATTTATTCTGAACCCGTTTCATTAAATGACAATACTGTTTCTTTAGAAGTTTAAAATAGCAACATTCCAGTGATAATATCAAATGCAAAATGGTCATAAATTATATACAGTTTAATAAACATTTAGGTCACCCAAATTTCCAGAAAAAGGTAAAGTGACTTGTAATTGATATAGAACAATTAAAATTCAGAAACAAACTTCTTTTCTGAGTTTGCTTGTACTTTCACCTAACCTTGAAATATTATAGTAGATATTGCTTAATAGTCAAAATATTATATTATTCATAATTTTCTCGATGTATATACTCTAGACTAATATTAAGACTGGTTCCTAATTTGAATCTAACCAATCACATAACAGATAGGCATGTATTATTTTGGGAAAAGAGTTGAGCATATTCGGAACCAAGCTTGCAAAAGTCTTAGTGTACTATGTTGTATTTGTTTGGTACAATTACATACATGTTGATTTTCATACAAACATGTTGCATTTAATGAAATCTCCAATATAGTTGTTCACACCAAAAATTGTAGTTTTGCATAAGAATACAGTATTTTTCGTGTTCAATTTTTTATAAGAAGAAAGTATGAGTCATGGTATTGATACGGTTACAAAGAATCGAGTGGTGCAAAGAATAGGAAAAGAGCAAAAGAAAAATCTGAATGGGAAAATGAGGTCACAAAGAAGACACCTACAATTGGCTTATTATTTGCATCAGCAATCTCTCAAAAATCTTCCGCTGATAGGACTCTGTCGTCCATTCTTCGAGCGTATTACCCACGGAACTGCCAGATAAAATATGCAAAGAAGAAATTAGCATCAACATTCAGATAATATTACAAATTCAAAACCACAGAGTACAGTGAAATGATGATGGTTTTAGAGAAAAGGTGGCCAAGATAGATTTAAGCTAAATTATGACATTGATTTTCCTAACTCTAAAAGGCATTATGAAGATCAAAGTTGATATTTATCAAAATCATATTTCTAAAAAACAACGGCAAGTGGCGAAGTTTAAAGGTTATGGTTAGTATATTCGCCTCTACAGGACATGTCTTTTGTGCTCCATTCAGTTTTAGAAAGAGTGGATTCAGAGCTTGTGAAACAGCACAAAAATGAAGTGCAATATAGGAGAAACGTCCTGAAAAGAATTGTAGAAACTGAAATTTTTAGCATTACGAAGATTGTCTTTTTCAGAAAAAATGAGATTACTGGTTACAAAATGAAAACTTCTTTGGCTGCATTGAGGTGATATCCAAATTTGATCAATGTATGGCTGGCCCTCTTGTTTGAGGGCCAGATATGCGAAATAAAAGGGTTTGGAAAATGGTAATTCGAAGGATATTCGCCAATTATTAAAGAAATTGTTGATACAAGATGTATTTCCAAATGACGAAATTATTTTAAGACTATTTAATGATGTCTGTGACTAATGCAAATGGCAAATGATCTTTCTCGTCTTTGATGCACGTACAAAAATATCTGACATAGAGTCTTAAACAAGACACATTGATTGTATTATCTCTGTTATAAAGAGAAAATGACATTCAGAGACGTGTAGTGTTTGAAAACACTTAAGAAATTTGCTGAGACTAAAGCTAGAAAATAAGATTCAGTTTGACAACACACATTTTCATGTACACCTAAATGTTATGTTGACTTCAATATAAACATGTTTTGTTACTAACTGTAAATAATAGTAAAATAGTCAACCTTTTCTAATTACCTTAATTTTTAATTTATTCACCTAAAAATATTTGATGTTACTGGACATTCCTAACATTTACATTTCCTTACAGGTTATATTACTTTATCTTTAAGTATAGCATTTCTAATGTGAATTAATTTATGTGAGCATTTGTGGTATCTAGAGTTATTGGCCAAAAATCAATAGAGTAAGATTATCTTCGAGTTTTAAATTATGAAATGTTTTGAAAGTTTTTAAAATGTAAATCTAACATAAATTGTCAATTCTGTTTTATGTTTAGAATTTCATTTTGCATTTAGTTAAGATTTTACTGAAAATCCATATTGTGATTTCATACTTTTTTGTCAATACACCATATTGTGTTTCTTTTCTCTGACCTACTAAAATTAAAATGAAATTATGATAGCAGCAGAATTGCATATCAAACATTGTTTCAATTCCTGTACAATTCTACAACACCTAAAACCTAACCAATGATTTTCCTTAAATTTTCTGTGAAGAATGAGTTTCCTTCTGCAGGATTGCATTCTGCTATTTTCAACGATTGGTAATTATAACATTAGTATCAATATAAATTTATGGAAATTTTATTATAGTAATTTTTCTACATACGACTACTATGCCCTTTTCAAATTTTAATTATGAATTGATTTTATTTTTCAAATAATCCAAAAGTATGAAAATTTACAAATATGAGCTTAAGAAAATAGTTTAAGGTGGTGGGCAGATTATGATAAGTTTACTGAATAATTAGGTGAAAGAAAATGATAGTACATATTTGATTAAAATGTGAACCAATTCTTTAATAAAATAATATTAATGACAACTATATTACTTGCTTGAAATTGATCCTTTTCTTTTCTCTAAACAATTGGATAATAAATAGGCTGGGCAACATCACACTCTACTAGTTAATTACCTCTCAGCGTTAGTGATTGAAACTAGTTGAATAGCGAACGTTGTCTAAAATAGTGAATAATAATTAGTGAGTAAAGAAAAACAATATCGTGTAATATATTAAGATAAAAATTATTTATTTTGTATAATATTTAATTTGAAGTTACGCTAGTGACTGAAGATTATTACTTCTACAATTATATTGATTCTAAAATTGCTCAACTTTAATCTCAAATAATGATAACCAGTGTACAAAAATCATAGTTGTAATGAAAACACAATAAATATAATGCATATAATCATATATTATAACTAATTCAATAACATTCATTATACTCTGTTACAATCTTTTCATATTGATTTAATTATTCTTTTTTTGGTGAAAAAACGAAAGAATAAGGAAGATTTTGTGTTTGCTAATATTTTACAAACTATGTTTTTTACTCTGTTTCTCGTACTCTTGATCGCAGGTTAGTCACAATTTCAACCATTGCCCGAGCCATTTCACATGCATATGCCAAGCAATATCATTATTCTTTACAGCTATTTTTAATTTTTCATTGGTTTTGCTTTGTTCTCCTTATGTAACTGCTGTGCCACCCTAGCAGATTTTAAGTCTTGTTATCTTGATTGAAAGCATATATTGATTTTCTCGATTGAAGATCTTGAGTGAAAACTAATATAGTTCTGAATAACAGTTAACTGTAACATGTAAGAGTCAACTGTATCAAACCTGGTTTTACTGTAAATATATAGGTCTTCCAACAATTGAAAATAATTATTTTTGATATAAAAGTCTTTAATATCAAAATAATTCTTTACGTAACCATGGATATGTAAATAATTTTATGAAAAATTTACCCTTCAAAAATAAAATAAGTTCTTTTAATTCTGAGACATCACAAACAATAGGAAAGGCAATTTACTACTTGTTTCAATTTATTCAGACTGTAATAATTATTATAGATATTATACTTTTTAGCATGATAGTAATTAGTAACAGAGTTTACATAGCATGAACGTGTTGTATTTAATACAAATTGAACCAGGAATCTGAGAGATAGTGATCAGATGATCATGATGACAATAACAAAGAATGTCATGCTGGATCAGTGAGTAAAGATTTAAGAGAAGGTAATGCCTTAATATTCTTCTTTCCTGGTCATGTGACCACACCAGTAAAAAATAATGATTACAAAAAGAAGTGACCTGTAGCGGTAGCTCAGTGCATCAACTGATGTCACTGCAGCGCCTCTGACCGGGAGGTCGTAGGTTCGAGTACTGACGGCCGCAGGATTTTCGACACTAGCTTTTCAGCTAGGTCGGTTTCAGTCGCTGTCTGGAGGAGAATTGTAGCGGCCGGCTGCTCTGATCGGTAGTTTTTCGTGGTTTCTCCGATCAACCTCAGGCGAATGCCGGAGCAGTACCCTATCAAACGGGCCACGGACCGCGCGCGATCTGCCCTTCCCATTCCTTGTCCTATTATCATGCACTACACTACCACATATCCCGGGAGACTGGTCGGGAGCTTAGAGCTTGTCCCGGCTGAGGCGGTGCCCCGCTGGTGGGAGAGTCCTGGTTAGGGGGAAACCCCACTAGCCGACGGTAAGTCGGCGCCGGATCTCGCCATTCAGCGGGGGATGATCACCGCCATCTCCCGAGAAAACATGTAATACACTTACGGGACTAATGACCAGAGCCGTTGACGCGCCTGGAAACACGAAAAAATTAATCAATCAATCAATCAAAAAAGAAGTGACAAACTCCCAATCATATGAAAGAGAAAATTCAATCAATGACGAGTGACCTTAGTTTAAAATTGATTAAATTAAACTAAACTTACAATGTCTAATAATCAAATGACTAAAAAAATTAATGTTACAAAGTTGAATGTATATTTGGTACTATCTATAGCTTTTATTTCATCTTCCTTGTCACTATCTTATAGGTCAATTAATACTTCTGGTTCTTCAGTAAAATCCACCTGTAGGTCTTTGCAATTCACAGTATCAAATCAGACTTCGATGCATTTTATCCTCTTCTGCTTCTTTTCATAAACTAATATATATATATATATTTTTTTTTTTTTTTTTTTTTTTTTTTGCCTTTGGCTATGAACTTTGGAGGTTAGAAATCTTGTAAGGTTGTAAATTTGTGCAGTAGGAGCTCATTGTCTTGGACATATCTATTTATAAAATTTTCACAATATACTACTATTTAAAAATACAACAGTAATAAACAATGAACCTGATTAATTAATACAATAACTACTAATTAAATAACTTCAAATAACTAGATTTTTCAAAATCTTCAAATGAAAATTAATCATTAAAAGATGATGTAAATACTACAGTATAATAACCACACTAATAACTAATTAAAGCAAATACAAATTTCAAACTCTTAAATAACTCAATAAATGTTAACGCAAATGTCCAAGGTAATCCCAAACCTAACTACTCTACAAGAAATAACTTATAACAATTATCTAAATATCTGTGAAAAGAACCAATAACATCAACTATTTAAATAACTAACTAAATCAATGCCAAATCACACAAATTAAAAATGGTCACAATGGACATGAAGCACGAATTTCAGAAAATCTTATTGATGCAAAAGGTGTTGGTATCAACAGGGGAAGGTAAAACATTTTGCTTTTGCTGCCAACTTAGCTTCAAAACTGTTCCTACTACGTACGTTACTTTAAAAAAATAAAATTAAGATGGACTATATTCCTATAATGAATGAACAAATGCTATTACATTTGTTGACATGGCAGTTAAATATTTCTTACTTCTAGCTTGTCCTTTTAACATGTTCACATTTAAATAAATGTGCAAATTTGTGGGAAATACTAAATAAGTTTTCAGCACTCAGTACCACTCCTGCCAAAAAAAAAAGTAATTAAGTTTAAGCGGAGTATAATAATTTTATGAGTATATTTTTAGGGATTTGTTATTTCCTTTAATACACAATTAACTGTTATTTGTTTTGAATTAATCTGTTTCATAATTAGTGTCTTATATAATAATGATATTTGGTGGTGGCAAGAGTTTAATCTGGTTGTGTATGTTCTGGTGCCTGCTCATGTCACTAAATATATTTAGTATGTCCTTTGTTTTGAAAGTATCGAATGTACAAGGTTTGCTGCAAGTGGGACATTTTTTAATCTTTTAAAAACTTTCTCCATATGTTCCTGCAGTATTTGGTATATTTTCGTACCCTCCCTTGCATTAAAATTGTGGACCAGTTGGACTTCATACAGTGCATTGTATTTATCTGAAAAATTCAAGTGTTTTGTAGAACTCATTTTGTTTTATCCTTCTTTTGGAGCACAGACCTGAGAGGAATAAGGTATCCTCTGTGGGGTTGTTTTAACATTATAATCCTAATTTATAGGATCTCTATTATTTTGATTCCCATTTCCTAGCAATGAATATTCAGATTCCTGTTGTGGCTCTTTCCCTCTGATTCACTCCATTGTAGAACAGGTCACATTTTTTTTTCTCGTATACATACGTATCTACGGGAGTAATATGCGTAGTATACAGAAAGTTATGTAATGCTGCGGGAAATCAATTTCGAGATTTCAACAGAAATACGTTTCGGAGTCCCCTGATACCGAAAAAGTTAGTTTTTTCTTATTTCTTTCTTTTTCGTCTTTTTTCTTTCTTTCTTTCCTTTCTTTCTTTTCAGCTAGGTCGAATTCAGTCGCTGCCTGGAGGAGAACTCTTAGAGGCCGGCTGCTCTGATCGGTAGTTTTCCGTGGTTTCTCCGATCAACACCAGGCGAATGCCGGAGCAGTACCCTAACAAACGGGCCACGGACGGCGCGCGATCTTGTTTAGGAGAATAGTGGCTTCATACGAAAATGTTTGCCAGATTTGTTCTTTCAAACAACCGAGATTTGAATTATGATTATATTCTTTACTATTTATTATTATTATTATTATTATTATTATTATTATTTCATATTGTGCTGTCTTTATATTCCAATCATTAACATTTTTGTTCAGGGGCAAGAATACTGCATGTCAGAATGGCGAATTCTTTTTTTGTTTTCTTTTTGTGTTTCATTAAATCATTTATTCATTGTAGCAGTAATGTGAAAGAAATGAACATATCTTTCTAACTTAACAATTCTCGCTCACGGTAGCTCTTTCAACACAAATCTGTTGTTTGTTAAACCACCTCACCTGCACGAAGGATGTGCAAGCAATTATTGCACTCTTAAGTAACGCTCTGGGCTACTGTGCGCAAACGAAAGTACTGGCTCTCGGCCTAAAGTTACACAGCACAAATCATGCTATAGTCAGCACGATTTCTCTTAGGGTACGAAAGAAATCTGCGACAAAAATTTGAATTATCAAATCGGTTTCGAATCATTTTTAAAAGATTTATTGGGAAACACAAGCTCGACCAAATGAAACAGCTGTATCTTATTACCGCCACCATCTCGACGTTCAACAACAATGAGCTTCTCAAATATCGGTTGCGGTATTGTTGCGGAAATTTCAATTAAGGTTTGCGGATAGCTTGAAAGAAATGCATCAATTGAGGATACAAATTGTAGAATAAAGTAAAAAGTGCTGGAAAGTAAAAATAGAATTAATATTGGTTTTTTAATTGTACATTATTATTAAAATTAAATAATTTTTTATATCATTCATTCGATTTTTCTCGTGGCCCGTAGTTGGTGCATCACCAGTATATATTTTAATAAGGGGAGCCGGAGATGCCTAGACTGTTCATGTTAAAATGAGAATTTTTGATGTACCTTTTCTCAGAAACTATTACAGATAGAGCTTGGAAATTTTCACAACTTATACATTGAGTCTTTCTTATCACGTTGCCACAGGAAATGTTAATATTTAGAATGAGTTTAAAGTTTTTTTTTTTTTTAATTTTACACTATTTTTTGAAGCAATTTTCATTCCTGTGAAAATGCTAGTGATTATTAAATGCCTGTGTTCAAATTAAGAATGAATCATTGGTAAAAATCTGTGGAAGTTTGGGAAATCTACCATTCATAGCTTTGAAGAAAATGTTCCTTGGATATGAAAATGTGTATCTTAACGAGAAATGGCTTCTGAAGTTTCGTAACCAAAACAATGCTCATATAACCAGCTGTTCGCACTTCACAACAATGTGTTGAAACGCTCTCCGTTTGTCAAATTATTTCTGCAACCGGTTTCCGAATTTATATCATATTTGGGCGCCAGGAAAGGATTGCGATTTTAAATTTCCCGCAAACACATCTAAAGGGAAATAATTATCCCACTAGCTCTGCCGGTTGGGTTCTTACGAAAATAATCGTTGCCGGTACTTACTTTCTTCCTAGCAAACGATCATTCGATCCGCTCTCCATACGGAAGAAGCGAGGAATCTGAAATTTGTTTCTGGAAAGAAATTATTAAACTGTGGATTGCACAAGATGCTAAAGAAATGATAATCAGCTTTTCTTCTTCAGAATGAGAACGTTATAAGTTTATTTATAGATTAATTATGGTCATGACCGATCGTCAAAACTGTCTATAACGCTATTATTCTTACTATTGCGCCCTGCTTGCACGCCTATGCCCTCAACATTTACACTTTTTACGATGAATTTAATAATTTTTTTGTCCCCAATTCCCATCAAAATTCTGTGTGACAGTCTGGTATGTCACAGTATAGCACTCAAAGTTGCAAAGACGTGTAACCAGAAGCTCCAACAATGTCTGCGCGCATGGACGCGATACCAATGCGCGACCGGCAGCGGTAGCGCAGTGCATCAACTGACGTCACTGCAGCGCCTCTAACCGGGAGGTCCTAGGTTCCCACTCCTCACGGCGGCAGGATTTTCGACACTAGCTTTTCAGCTAGTTCGAATTGAGTCGCTGTCTGGAGGAGAATTCTAGCGGCCGGCTGCTCTGAACGGTAGTTTTCCGTGGTTTCTCTGATCAACACCAGGCGAATGCCGGAACAGTATCCTACCAAACGGGCCACGGACCGCGCGCGATCTGTCCTTCCTCTTCCTTATCCTATCCTCTCCCCTTACACACACACACACTAACATGCACTACACTGCCACATATTACGGGAGACCGGTCGGGAGCTTGTCCCGACTGGGGCGGTGCCTTGCTGGTGGGAGAGTCCTGGTTAGGGGAAACCCTACTAGCTAACGGTAGGTCGGCGCCGGATCTCGACATCCAGCGGGGGAAGATCACCTCCATCTCCCGAGAAAAAAGCATGCACTACACTAAAGGGACTAATGACCGAAGCAGTTGACGCGCCCGGACACGAAAAAATCAATCAACCAATGTGCGAGCGCTATGGTCGGATTTTCTTGTGCCATGTGGAAGAACAGAGCCCAGACTGCTCTCTTCATGTCTTCGGCAGACACAGTATTTTGTCTTATGACATAACCATAATATTTCTGCAACCTGTCGATTTTTCATCAGTGAATCGACCTCCTACCCAATATTTTCCCACCACTTAGTCTTTTAGTACCAAGTGTTTGTTTGTTTTCTTAGTCTCATCCCATTCGCTTTTGAATGTTGTACTTTCAAATTTTTGTACAGTAATATCAGTACCATATGATTTAAATGCCCCTGTATATATTCAGAGTCACCATCAACATAATAAAACATATCGAGCACAAAATCTTGAAAGTCAAACTGTGGAACCACGCTCACATTCGGTGCACGCGTTTATAAAAATAACGATATCTCAACTTACAGAGCGCGTAATTCAAAAAATTTAATTGCATTTTGAAGAGCAAAAATTAAATTATTTTTTAAAGCAAAAAAAAAACAAAAATCAATATTTTTTAGGGCGTGGACCCCCCCCCCCTCCGACTCCCGTTAATTTCAGGCAGTAATTACACAAAATCTATTTTTCAAAAATTAACATCCTTAATTTAATTTAAAAATTCAAGTTTTGTAGTTTTGAATATTTTTGGAAAAAAAAAATAGCAAAACCCGAAAATGGGACTAGCACCATTTTTTAACCGCCCCTTAATATTTGTGGGATTATTTCAACGCGTTTATGTTTATTTGAAAATGCTTAAACGCGCCATGAATATCATTGACATGAACTCATAATTTGGGGCATTGCTTTCGAAGCTAATATTGTCTTCTAAAAGAACGGTTTTTCTTTTTTACGGCAAGAACTTGTCTGAAGACAACTGCTACAGTGCGCAAACATATCATTCTTGCTAAAATTCGAAATTTTATTTTAAAACGGACATTTTTGACCTGACAGCGTCATTTTTGTGTATCTTTTTGTTGTGTCAACTATCTCTCCCAAGGAGTTGATATCGACTACTCGGGAATGGTAGGTTAGAAATTCCTTTGAACTTAGGTGTGTGTGTTTGTGTGTGTGTGTTTGTGTGTGTGTGTTTGTGTGTGTGTGTGTGTGTGTGTGTGTGTGTTGTGTGTGTGTGTGTTTTTGTGTGTGTGTGTGTTGTGTGTGTGTGTGTTTGTGTGTGTGTGTGTGTGTGTGTGTGTGTGTGTGTTTGTGTGTGTGTGTTTGTGTGTGTTTTTGTGTGTGTGTGTGTTTGTGTGTGTGTGTTTGTGTGTGTGTGTGTGTAATTTTAAATATGATTATTTAAGGCGCATTTACATAAAGGTCATCAGCAATATTATTGATGTGAACGTAACGGGTATCTGTGAGAGTAGTTGGTTGTCAAGAAGACCGCGTACGTGCCTCTTTTCACGCGCTGCGTCGCTCCCAATCGCCAGAATTGGGAAGGAATTAGGGCAGTGGTTAGGATTCAGGCCACTTCGCAGGGGTTGCAATAACCCCTGTGAAACGTCAATCTCGTTCTGTTGTTTATTTTTGGCCTTCGTTGCAGGAGGAGTTGGAGGCTCCAGTTGCCGTGTTCTTTGAGGTGCCACCAGTGAAACAAGAAGCAGCTTGTAGAGACGAAGAGAAGGTAAGAATAACAATTGTATATTCGTTATTATACCCGGAAATTTTTTAATTTTAATTAACTCTATTAAGTCAAAGCAATATATTCTCATTTAGTGCCTTAAAACGACTTTTAGTACATTTACTTACATATTTTACCCGAAAGTACATATGTTAACACATGTACTGAAAAGTACACATTTTGACATATTTATTATTTCTATTTTCCTGCTTTGTGTAATTCATTTATCGCATGTTTTTGATACGGAATCACCCAGACAAACAATTCAGCATTGTCAAACTTTTTTTTTCTGCAGCCTTCTCTCTAAAATGGCTATTGCAAAACAAAAGAGCAAGGCGTCGATGCACTCCAAAGGTTAGAGTGTGTAGATTTCAGCGCGAGTATAGCAGAGAACAGAATACTGTTAAGAAAGGAAGTTGGTGTGTGGAAATGTTGCGTCTTACAGGTGATAACTCGCGCCCACGACGCATTTTTCTGAGCTCTTTTGACCTTGATGCCCTTAGCCAAAAAGCACACGCACCGAAGCCGTTCAGAATGAGCCATTGTCAGATTTCTTTCCCTGTTTGTTACACGCGAGTCTCATCGCTTGTTTGTAAATCGTCTCTTTGGGGTGAAAATCTTAAGTAAAATAGTGATGTGACACTGCTGCTTTTGGATAAGAAAAGGACAAAATAGTTCACGGCGTTTGGATTAAACCTTATGGTAACGCAGAGTGGGAATTTTCAAAGGGAAGAGTTTGGTGTATGTTTTCAGAAGTCTGGCAATGTCTCTTGTGTAAGAAGAATAAAGGGTTAAAGGAAGTGGAATTTGTGCTGAGTCAAATGGTTAAATCTCAACCACCATTGTTTTTATTCTTTAATCTGTGAGTATCATTGAACATCGACATGTTGGGACAAATTTTATTAAAGTAGATTGACATAATAATTAAAGCGTTACAGATTTCTTACTTTTGAGTGTGTGTGTGTGTGTGTATGTATATATGTATATATGTGTGTGTATATATATATATATATATATATATATATATATATAAAAAATATTATTTCCCCGTTTTTAGTACATAATTATCAGGGTCCTCATTATTATTCCTCTAATTCACGATCAAAGATGTTACGGGACGGTTGATTACAAAGTCTACTACGCGTGATCTTGGGCAGCTATTACGTCTTCCGATTCTGACTTAATTTGTCCCCTTTTAAACCTCATAAATGATAGATCTTAATTGATCTGCACCTTGTCCATTCTTTTTAGATACTATCCAAGAAGTGGTTTGTCTCTCCACGAATTCTTAACATTTTTTGTTTCACATTTCGTGTTAAGTAGCATCAGAAATTGTGTTTCTGTTATTCTGCGTGTCTTGCATAGTCGTGTTCGCAATGTCCTTACAATAAGAAGAAATAAAAAGGCACTTCGTCAAATATTGCTTTATTAAATACCGGCTTTCGACGGCTTTGCCGTCATCGTCCGTCTACAAGATAAAAAACAAAATTAAATACACAATAAAATAGAAAATTAAATTACAATTAATGGATACATCTAAAGTATTTAGTTACAGATAGCAGATAATATTTCAAAAAAGGGGGGACGCAACGGGAGAATTAGTAGCAGTTCAAATTAAACAAAAAATCAATACAGAAAGACTCTTTTTATGATTGCAAAATTTAAGGAACATATAGCAGATAAAATTGCAAAAATGAATTGCGACGGGGGGGGGGGATTAATACCGATACAAGCAGTTCAAATTTCAGATTATAAATATATGTGAAGAAATATATATTCTCATATTCAAAAGAAAGAAAAACATATATATATATATATATATATATATATATATATATATATATATATATAAGAAATGGGGAATAGTAATAATAATTATTATCTTATTCAAGCTAATATGTTGACGAAGATGACCTCTTTTATTTCTTCTCATAAGAACGTCAACAACACCAAATCAGAATTCCCACTACCCTTACAATGCCTTCGTTTCCCATTCTTCAGCCAGATTTCGTGACCTGCCAATAGTGGGTCCTCTTGCTGGATGGCTACATACTTTCCCATTCAGACTATTGCATTGTGCCAGGAGGTTTTAATTTGTCTGAGGCCTTTTCCTAGATATTCACCCGTTCATCAACCTCTCTTGTTCCCTTGGTTTTCTTTTTTGTTTCTGTTATTTCAGCAATGTTGGTTTGTTTTCCTTCCAATATCTTTAATAGTTCTATTTCTTTATGTTGTATACCGCGAACATTCCATGTTACTACATTTGGTATATCCGTTATTCCCATGTGTTTTAACCATTTTCGTTTGCCATGGTTGTCATCAAATCGATCCGGCTTCTTCCTTATTTCTATTGAATTATATTAAATTATTCTGAATGGTGTTAGGATGACGTATTTATTTTTTGCAATATTTCCTATTAAGAAGTGTCGACACCGCTCGTTGTAGAGGTATTGGTTGGCTGGGCGAGTGGGTCTGTTCAGATACCAGATAGTACTATTAGAGTTCCATGTGGATTGTGGACTAGTTATGCAAGGTTAGCCGTCCTCCCAAAATAAAGCTAAAACTTTCCTTTTCAATTGCTTACCGCATAGAGAGGTTATGTATTGTTTTTCTCTGTAGGATCCACTTGCATCCTGCTGTGATGATCCTTCTGTTGTTGCAATAAAACAAGAGATCACGTCATGTTTCTCAGGTAAGTGTAACCAAGATATGGTTTTATTTATTTTGTGAACCTAGGGTACAGACCATTTTGAGGGTAAGAATACAAACATTTCAGACGGATGAAATCCCAATTCTCAAATCTCAATTTTTACATATACGTTCTAATACAGAGAAGATATTTGTGAAAGTAATCGACTCTCCTACCATTATCGGAAGAAAACAGTAGCAGAACAATGGTATTGGTTCACTAAATTATGCCAGAGTGGCTCAGAATGCAAAATGTCCCCGGCGTACTGAAGACTCGGTCGTCCGCGAAGCTCTGCAGATCCCTTGGAGTAGCCAAGAGTTTACCTACCATTAAACGGGCCCGGCGGTACAATAAAGAACTGCCGATTACAGTGGCTCAGGGCATCATTTGGCTCACACTCTGCAGAAAGGAACCTCAAATTTGCAAAAAAAAATATGTAATGTTATATTATTCCTTAGGTATCACTGTGTCCTGCAGAAGTGATCCAACCAAACACCCACATGCTTGTACCACGTATGAACTTGTTACAAAAACACTGAATGAAAGTGCCAAATTTCTTTCTGCAGAAAGAATCCGGGTGGTAGGTTCCCTTCAGTAGAAAAGTGCTTTGTGACATTAGTGATGCAAACCATTCTGGGAGCAAACTACATAGCAGTCACGGAGAAAAGTAGAGAGAGAAATGCCCTTGGTTGTAAAAATGGAAAGTTGTGGTGGAACGAGTGACATGGAACAAATGATAGAGAACAAAAGTGGATTTAAATAACGAGAAAACTTCCTCGTTGCGGACACATGAAATAATGCTAGAAAAACAATACTCCATTTTCTTCAGAAAATCATTTGCAGGGGAGTTTTCTGAAAACTTTTAAACTCGATAAAAAAAAGGGGAAAGTGGTCGGCCATGTTTAAATCGTTGAGAATAATTTGTTTGTCGTTGTGGGTCAATGGAAAGTCAATTCCAATCCCAAAACTTCTGGACAATTTCCATCATGGATGTAATTCCAGGAGATGCTCGAGACTTCTGCACTACTTTACTAGGAAGTAAGAATGTGGAAGTCGAGGTCAATGTTTTTTCTGGGGGACCATGGGAAGGATATTGAAATTGAATAATTGGCGTGTTGACAAGGTAACAGCAGTCATCTATGTAGGTGAATAATATTTAGAGACAAGAATTAGCTTTTGTTCAAACTTAAAACATTGCTTGATTCAGTACAGTAGAATTGATTTTCATCCATCTACCATTCTGCATAAAGGAACCATCCCCCAATAAGTGTAATATCTCATTATTAGAAAATATTTTAGAGGGCCATTTTTTGCATGAAATACATGCTCTTCAATATGCTGTTAAATTGATCCATACATGTTTTTATAGCAACAGCAGCAATATCAGTTTTTATATGGATTTTTATTAGCAATTCACTTTAAGTGCTTTTTGTTAATTCGGGTTCTTTGTGGCTTGTTTTTTTTGCATAATGTGGTCCAATGATGCCACTGCTGTTTGACTGGGAGGTTGTAGCGTTAGAGCCCCGACGGTGGCAGGATTTTCGACAATAGCTTATCCTCATTGCTTTTCTTTTTGTCACATTTCTATCACCCTCTTTTTCTTCGTCGGTGGCCTTCTGTGTGTGCTGAACGCCCAACCACGTGTTTGCCGTGAATGGTGACCCGAAGGGAATGGATAACCTGCAATCGTGTGGTCTGTGCGTTCCTGACTCGCCTTGATGCTGGTTAATCGTCGCCTGATCTGGCTCCTGCAACAGAGAAAAGTTTTAACACGAATTCAGTGAGTCTTGAAGATCTACTTTGCATCACTTGACCACACTCGCTTCGTAGATAACATCTTTATTTATTTTATGTCCAAAAAACAGTTAAAAACTGCGTATGACGTGCTATGGGGAGAAGTGAATTGTGTGCACATTTTCAAAATTCTGTGATCCCTACAATAAGTCATATACTACTTAAATTTTGAAGGGAAAAAACTCTCATGTAATAACATCTATTTTTAAGGATAAAAAAGCAATAACTTTTGGCTCTTATCTATGTTGTTCTTCGGAATAATACTTCCTGCCGCGACAACATGGAAACGATAATTTGAATAATTGTATTTCCCCGCTGAATTCTAGAAGACGTGCACAGATAATGAAGTCACATTTATGTCCAGAAGCCAAACAAGGGACCATCTCAGCACTTGCTCAATGGATCAGGGAAACTGGACGAAAAACCTGGAGATGGGGGTCATTGACCCGGAGGCTGCAATACAATACTTGTTACAGGTTGTTTATACACATTTATACAGTTCAAATGTTAAATGATGCATTCTGTATAATTGTTAAAATTAATGTTACTTTTCTTGTGATGCTCAGTACAGTCTCTAATTGTATAGAAACAGTTATGCAGCAGAAACGATTTCACTTGGGATTTAAACTTTTCTATCGAACTTAATCGTTTAATGTCATCTGGCAAAGTGTTGTAATATAATGTACATGTATTACAACGCGTAATTGTATTCGTGTTACAACACGTCATTGCAGTCTTCTTTGACATTGAGATCTATGACATGTCCTGGTGGCACAGCTTACTTCGCGCTTTGCACTCGTGGGGACTCAGGGGACGGCTTCCGTTGTTCCTCGTGAACTTCCTCTCTTCAAGATTCTTTTGGGTCCGCGTTGGCAGAAAATGATCTTCCAATGACCCCCTTGGAAATTGGTGTTCCACAAGGGTCAATTTTGAGCGCCATTATTTGCCATTACAATCAGCGACGTAGCACAAGTCGCACGAGAGCCTGTAATGGCTTGCTTTTTGTTGATATTGCAATTTTATGCTTATCCAAGACTATGAACGTCATTGAAAGGCACATACAACTCGTGAATAGACTGAATGAATGGAACTCAAAGAATGGATTTAAGTTCTCTACCTCAAAATACAAGTAAACACACTTCTACAGGTTATTTCAACTCCACAATCACCTGATCTGTTTCTTGGAAACCACCAAATCCCGATTATTGACGCATCTTCCTTTTTCTGTTTGACGTTTGACAAAAGTCCAGTGTGTATCACTGCACTCCAATAATTGAGATCAAAATACTACTGCCAATAAATCTACTCTTAAACGAGGAATTCTGAGAGGACGAATACTGTAGGAAGTGCAGTGCAGCTGTAAAAACCATGAATCACATCCTGGGTCTATACGTGATTACCCATCAAGAATAAAGCGTCATGACGAGATCAAGAACTTCATAGAGGAGAAGATGCTCCGAAAATCGGACACAGTGGCCACTTCTTCAGTTGCCGAAACGGTTAGACTCAAGCCTGACCTGGTAATAAAAAAACGGGAAGGTGTCCTCCTGGTCGACGTGACTGTCCGCCACGAGGATGGGTCCAGCCTTCTGAAAGCAGGCGAGGAAAATGTAAAATACCAACCAATCATTTCCCTGGCAGGCAAACGTCATGGTCTGCGCAAACCCAGAATTCTGCCATTGGTGGTTGGAACCTCCGGGGCTATGCCAAGAGTCAGTGTCCTCAAGATGTTGAGGATCCTGTCTCGAGGCGATCTATCTCGTTAATTGCTCTGTTAAGCTCTACACACAATTGGTAAATTACGATGGAGTAATTTAATATTTCTGATAGTGAAAGCAGAAAAGGAACTTCTTGATCCCCTGGGGAAGTCGAAGGAACCCAGGGGATCTTAAAATGCCTAGGAATTACTTAGTTACCACGTTTTTAAGTGAGAAGTGTATACTATTTAATGTAGCGTAGGAACTTGTGCTGTCAGAATTAATGTTTTGTGGGTCGTTGATACCGAAAAATAGATTGACGGCGAAAAGGATGTCCGTCTGTAGTCAACCCTACCGTCTAAAACCATTCGACCAGTTTCTTCCAAAATCTATATACCTCGATCGATGTAAATAAACTAATGCTTTGCGAGTTTGAAGTGGATATTTTGTTTTTTGAGAGTACTTTACCTGAAGTCTGAACATTCTCTCAAAATTTGCATCAAATATTTTGTTTACCCCCTTGTCCTCGGATAATGTAAAGGACAGTTGAAGACTGGTGAAGATATTGTTTGTTGAAACTGCTGACTTTTTAAAAAAATTACAAGACCTCAATTTTTTGGCATCATTTTACAACTAAAATGTAAATACAAATTTTTTTTCTGAGCGAAAATTTGGGACGTTTTCGCGTAATTTTTGCGTGAAATACAGGCAATTTCAATTCTTTTAAACAATTTTCTTAAAATCTCCTCCAATTTTTCTTTAAATTATCTCGTAAGTATTAAAGGACAGGAAAGTCGTGCTATTCTCGTTTCCGGCGACTCCTGCATTTTTGACAATTGCAAAATTTTATTATTTAAGAATTACAAAATCGATTGTAGAAGTGTTTGCCTGTTGTGAACAAAATTCGTTGAAAACAAATCAACTTGCTGAATAAATATTATGTGTATTTTTTTTTATTTATTTATATATATATATATATATATATATATATATATATATAAAAAATCGTAATTTCTGGTTGAAATTAATGCAATGTACAGGCATCCCACCAACTATAGATGCCTGGGAAACATGAAGAACAGGAATGGATCAAAATATGAAAAATCAATTCTTTTGATTTTAAAAACCCAATATTCCATTTTTACTCTATTCTGCAACTTGTATTCTCGATGTATTGATCTATTGGCTTTCTACCTAAATTGAAATTAGCCCAATTAGGTTTTCTGTCCCAAAAATATTCATCGGAGCAGCCATCCGCAATAATTCTCAGACGGCATAGAATTCGCCTTGTATATCTCGTGTCAAAAATCCACCAACGTCGGTCCTCGAACTCGATGACCTCCCGGGCAGAGACGCTGCATTGGTGAGGATTGTTGTCCGTGACATATCAGACGGTTAACTGAACTCGTGGCTCATTGCGAAGTGGCAAGCCTTTCACCACTGAGATCCGGGTTCGATTCCCGTCGAATCTCATGTGAAATTTGTTCCAACAAAACGAGTTCGGCTGCTTCACAAGGGCTAGTCCAACCCCTGTGAAGTGTCCTAAACCCTACCCCTATCCTTATTCCTTCCTAATTCTGGCCGCTGGGTAGTGACGCAGGAGCGCGCGGTAGGAGGCGCGTACGCGGAGATGCTACCTGGCGGTCCTCGTGACAACCGACTACGACGAGACGCGACAGACAATATTAACGGAGGATTATTACTCTAAAAAACAACAAGCGCTGTTAGTAATGGGAGGATTACTCCGAGAAGCGTTCAACGCCCCCCCAAGGGGCTTGGAGACGCGTTGCGTCAAAGAAGACGCAACAAATAAAATAAAATAAAAAAAACTATGTTGGTCAGTGGACGTATTTTGGCGAGACGAATGAGGAACGAGTTTGCTCTGGACTTCGATCTCCTGGTAAATGTCTTGTTGCCATAATGGATTTTTCATTGTGAAACATTAATGAATGTGGACGCAGTCAGAGAAAAGAAGTGTATTTCAGGCGACAATTAATAAAACATTGTAAAGAATCATTTAAAATTAAGCTAAATTTATAAATCATAAACTTCAAAAATAAGTTTCCCTAAACTTCCAATCTGGACTTGCATAATTATTCGTGTGCACCCTTCATGTTTATTGTGAAGTATAATAGGATTCTGGTTTCTAAACTTCTGAATTGGTTTAATACAGTTGTTCTCTGTTGATAGATGGAAAGGGTCTCGCATCAGATAAAGCCTGGAAAATCCAGCCACAGAGGAATAAAAGTGTCGATTTCATCCGTAAGAGTAGCTCCTCCGACCGTGACAAGACCACGGATGGCAAGCACAACCGCACTGGCAAAGAGCATTTTGAGTGTTCCATGTGTGAGAATAAATTTGCTAGAAAATGGTCCTTGCATGAGCACATGCGCATCCACACCGGTGAAAAACCGTTTCAGTGTTCCATCTGTGAGAAGACGTTTACTCGAAAGACGTACTTGCAGCTGCACTTACGCATCCACACCGGAAAAGCCTTATCCCGGGCCTTAGATTTACACATGCGCACCCACACTGGTAAAAACCTTTTCAGTGTTCCGTCTGTGAGAAGACCTTTACACAAAGGGATCCTTAGATTTACACATGCGCACCCACACTGGTAAAAAGCCTTTTCAGTGTTCCATCTGTGAGAAGACCTTTGCACGAAAGGGATCCTTAGATTTACACATGCGCATCCACACTGGTAAAAAGCCTTTTCAGTGTTCCATCTGTGAGAAGACCTTTACACAAAAGGGATCCTTAGATATACACATGCGCACCCACACTGGTAAAAAGCCTTTTCAGTGTTCCATCTGTGAGAGTAAATTATAAAAGGTTCAACACATCCACACTGGTGAAAAAAACTTAAATGTTCCATCTATGTGAAGACGTTCCCTGAATATATTTAAGATAAACTTGTTTAACACATGTGCTCGAGTAATTTTTTTCTGTTCCATCTATGAAAAAACATGTACTGAAAACCTGACCGGTATCAGCACATACCAGCACTGACGGAAAACGATTCATTTGGCATTCAATGTGTGTGATGCATCGTGTCACTTAAATCACCACATGGCCAACCATAATGGTGGAAAACCTTTTCAGCGATTCGTCTGAGAAGACGTTTACTCAAAAGGGACCCATTAGCACCTACACTCCACACAGGTGGATTTTTTAGCATCTGAGAATAGCTGACTTCACGAAAATGGCGTACATATACTGTCACGCGCTATCTACGTTATCTAGTGATTGATTGACGCCGGCCCGGACGTAGCTCAATCGGTTGAATTGGATGGTGGAAGGAAGTTGATGAAAGTTGTTTCAATCAGATTGAAGTTATTCTAGATTAATAAATGTGAGCTTTATTCCTGACAGGTGTCAGAGAAGTTACACTGTGAATTTTAAGTAAAAATAACCCTACCTAATGGGCTCATAAAAAAAATAAAATTAGATTACAAATTGGGTTCTTATTCCTAAATCACAATAGCCAATGCGTGGCAACGCTTACATAAAAGAAGTTTTTTTTTTTTACTTATTTTTCTTTTTCTCAAAAGTCCAGAAACGCTTGAAGAGCGCTAAACCCTGAGCGCAGGTTTATTTTGCCTGATGGCGAGAGAAGCCGGCGCTTCGGTGGCGGGGTGTTCTCGGGTCGGCGACCTCATCAGCTGGGGACTGCGTGCTCGGGGAAGGGGGCCCTTGGCAGCCGTGGCGGCGTCTCCTGCACCGGTCGCGCTGGGGGGCGGCGCCAGGCCGCGTCAGCTAGAGGAAGCCCGGGGTGCTGGGGCCGTCTCCACCTCTCGGAACGACTAGCGGCGACACCACATCAGGTATCGGTTGGCGGCGTGGCTCAGAAAGATGACGAAAGTCACCAGAAGATACAGGCAAGCATTAACCTGTGGCTAGCTTGGCGAAATAATAACTGGCCGTTTTATGCACAGTGGCGCAATGGTCACGAATCACAGTACCAACAATCTCGGCGAATCGATCTGAAACCGAGAAGCCATTCCTTTCTGTGCGTGAGCCTCTCGTGAAACTCCTCGGCCGAAAATCAAATCGAGAGTCTCCTTTGGATTTTGCTCCGTGCGTTCGAGCCCTTTGGTTCCCCCCTCCCCAAATTGCTTACTTGTTTTCGAAATCACCCCTTCCCCTGTCATTTGTCTGTGGCGTCGTGGCGTGTCATAAGCCTGTGGCGTCGTGGTTAATTCTTCACCAATCAGATGTCAAGATTCTCTAAAATTTTCCGTCAATTCGACCTTTTCCCTCTCACTCTATCTTTAAGCGTGTGCACGTGTGCAATGGCCGTTTTCATAAACACTCTTTTCAATAAACAGTACTTCCCAACCGGGGAATCACCTAAAGAAAAATATCGGCTTCGAGGACAGTGAAGCATTCATAAGGGTGTGGGCCCTGTCCGCGCGCGGCTGTGGGTCGTAAATCCCTTAAGAAACGGGCGATTACGGAGGGGACCTGCCAGCGGCGGCGGCGGCGGCAGTGGTGGCGGTGGTAGGCCCCAGCGTGTCCCAACACACAGCCCTTTTGTTCACGAATAATTTTTCTTATTATACGTAATAATAATGTGCCGCCACAATACGTATGCGCATTGTCGATCATGAAAATCTGTGTTGTAATAAAACTTCTGAGAAGGGGAACGTGCATCACATACGCTCTAGCGTATGTAAAAACTTTTCGTAGTGTCCCGTGTGTGGTAAAGTGTTTGTGAAAATGGAAACGTGCATCACGAAAATCTCGTCACTGTTCTGTCTGAAAAATGCATTAAAATGCATGGCCCGCAGTGGGGGTGCATATCCTTCGCACATTTCTTTTGAGGCCGTTGTTTCGGCTGACAGCGCCGCACACTGGTTGAATCGGGCCAAAAACCTGGCCATAATGGCAAAATTCAAAGTGCGCGTTCGGTTCAAATTTCGTGTTTACCGTTGTCAGTTACCGCCGTCAGTTACCGTTGCTCGAAACACGCGAATTCATTGCTTGTCGACTACATATGTTAAATTAAAAAAGTATTTAAATTATTTTTCTATGGATTGTTTTCGTGTTTCCGAATAGAATACACTTTTGACTATAAGTATATTTTTAAGAAAAAGTTTCTAATTATTTTATTATAATATGGCTGAATTCTACCCTGTGTAGCGTAACAATGTTGGTCATGTTTATTGTGGATTATATTTTTTGTTCTGCGTATTCCTGCCTCAATATATTTTTTCTTTATCAAGTAGAATGCCCTTAATCAGAATAACACACATTAGCTGCATATATCTGCAACTTTTTATTTTATAGCCACTTTACTGCAATGCTACGTAGCAAGATTTAACACTACATATCCCGGAAGTGTCTTCGACGCCTCGGGGATTTATTTTCTCGGAATATTTTTTTTCGATTTCTTCTTCTGATAATTACTTTCAATAAGAAACTTATTCATACAAATTTTTGGAATGATTTAGCAATGTTAATACGTGCCACTGAGCACTTTAATATTTTTCGTGTACTTAAAGGATTCTTATTTTCTTGTCGTAGAAACCAAGACTAAGAGTTCTACGGGTGTAAAAGTGAGCTTAATGATGTTATCTCAAACTACAGTTGACCATTTTTTCAATAACATGTACAGCGTTGATTCCCGACAGATGGGTGGCAATTGAGTAACACATAAATATACACATATAATTTATAATATTGCTTATAATATAATTATAGTATTGTAAATGTATCTAGCTCCAAATTCTGCATTTTCAGAAACGCTCAAATGCAATTTTCTCGAAAAGGGCTCCAGATTTCGACTTTAAATTTTTTAAACGGATAGTTCTAAATGGACTTAATAACACGACATAAATGCCATTGTGATGTATTCTTGTATTGCTGTTTTTTAAATTAAACAAATATTTTTTGAAATGTCTTATACCGTCAATATGTACTTTAGGGGCATTTCTTATTCATTATCGTATTTGTGAGTATAGTTACCTCTAATATTTTTTTGTAAATAATTGTTCGCCCCCGTGATACCCGGAAATGTGTGCCAGCTGCATTTTCGATGGCCCTTTTGACCTTGAATGACGGCATGTTTTCTTACGCAATTCCTTTCTTGAGCACCTGACTTGCAGTGACGCATCGAAGTGATCTTTGTTTTCCGGTGTCGTGATCATGCTCAATTTGGATCTCCCAGGAGTCTTCAGTCGTTAGTAAATCCACTTCCTACGTTGTCTCTCTTTTCACTGCCTCTTTTCCTTTATGTCAAAATAATGAAAAGATATAAATGCCCAACGATAGTTAGGATTTGCACAGATATTCTAAAATCACCACGATTTTGGGCAAGATATTCCGTCAATAACGGTGTATTTAGGATAAGACGTGAAATCATAAATTGCCATAATAGTGTCTCTAACGCAATTAAGTTATAGTGTGAATGACACTTTGTAGTAGCACACGAAAAGGAGCGCAGATGCTACTTTACGATCATAACGATTGTTCACTTTGTATACGTTAAGTAAATCAATGAACCAAGGAAAACAAAAACACTCTTAAATCACATTTCCCTCCAAAAAAATTATTTACCCTTTAAATCCGATATCTTTTTAAACCAGCGGTTTTGTATTTCGTTGCAATATTTGTATTCAGCAACTTCGAAAAGAGAACTTTACGTATAACCATATTTCTACGTACAATCTCTTCACTTTCAAGCTTCAATTTTAATTTTATATTTAATTTCGTATTAACCATTCTATCAGTCTTTTTACACATTTGGGTTCATTTTTAGTCAATTAGCCATTTCGAACGCACCATTTTGAATTTTAAAATTTCATTTCATGATATTCAAATTCAGCGACCTCAAAAACCCATTTTTACCAATTTTTACGCAAATTCACTGGCATTTGCAATTACGACCACGTTTTAGGCCCGATTCAACCAGTATGCGCCGGCGTTCATGTTGGGGCGAGCATTCTCGTCTCAGAACGAATGTATTTGTTCACCTCTCCACAGTTTCATTTCCCGTTTACCACTATATCTGCCATTTGCTTTATTCATTTTCTTTACTATATTGTGTCTCCTCTTCATGTCTGCTGAATAGCTCCTTTCGTTGCTGTCCCTTTCGCCTATTCCAGCTGAAGTATGCAAGATTTTGTGCCTCCATCTGTCTTTAACGCAGACGCCTCTCACGCCTTCCTGCAATCATCGCCTTTCACCTCTGTGTTCTCTTCCCACCACATCATCCTGTAAACACCATACACTCGTTTAATTATCTTTCTCCTGTTTCCGTCCTTTTAAATGCTTTCGTTCAATTTTGTCGCCTGAAGGCGAAAAGGCGTTCGGGGAGAAGATGCGTGATGCGTCGTGTAGCGACACGTTGATACGAGCTCCAGATTTTAGAAGGCTGTTACTAATTGAAACCGTTGCACCAGAGCGGGAAGCTGCTTAGTACCAGGGAGCGGGAAGCTGCTCAGTAACTGGGATGGAAATGAATACCCGATTTTGTACTTTAGCAGGAAATGGCCCGAGGCCGAAATAAAGTACTACATTACCGAAAAAGAGTCTTCAGTCATTGGATAATTCAATCGCCGTTGGTGGAGGGGCGAGCGCAGCGCTCAATTTCAAATTTCGCTTGGAGTGTTCCAAGGGTCTGAGATTGCTTCTGTTTGAAATGCCGCGTAGTGCAATGGCCTAATTATTTGACTGGTGGCGTTGAATGTGTCGCACTGCGGAAGAGGCAAGCGGCGCGCGCACGCCCGATCTTCAGCTTCTTTTGTGTGAAAGGTAATTATTCTTTTGACAAGTAATTTCGCTTTGTGCCATTGAACATTCTGTCCGTTATTCAAATTTGAAATTTAGCAAAGGAATAGTGTCGAATAGAAAATGATCAATGGTTGATAGAGGTATCTAGGTTGGATGTAGATTAGTTTTCGATGCCTTATATTATTTTGTGAATCTGATGGACTCGTTTCTGGGCGTATGATGAATAAAAATTGTGATTTTTCTCCCATTCATAAGTTTATACTGTTCAATGACAAAATAAATCAAATTAATAAAACAATGTGTTTCGCATGCTCTAATCACAAAAAGGTTTGAAGCTACCTTATATTTTACTAACGAAGTACAGTAACATGATCAATGAAATTCTTGTAATACTAGTCGTTAATAATGTGTTTACACCATGAAATGGATAAGTATTTTCCCTTTATCTCGTAAAAACTTCCGACAGAATGTACATAAAAGAAGCTTAAAATAAATATTAGTGACCTGCAGCAGCAAAAATACCGCTTGCGAGTATATATGAAAAATCAACATTTGTACACTTGTAATCCCCTAGATTCCAAGGCCATAGGCATCGAAGGCCAGAGCATAAAATAATAATTACCAAATTAAGCCAAGAAGTTACCCTTCAGGGCAGTAAAACAAACAGAATCTCATTTGACTTTGGCTCCTGGTAAATGTGGATTCCCGCAAGGATCCATTTCTGAGACCAGTACTGTTTCTTTTGTATATATTATATATGTATAAATGATATACTTTTTGCTTTTAAGGAATAATTTTATTTGCAGATGACACAACGTAAAAAAATCATTAGAAAATGAAACCCACAAATCCTTGCATGCGCGAGTAAAATTGGTTTCAAGACATCAAACTCACAAACAGCAGCAAGACTTCATGAATCCCCGCTCGAGGAAAAAAAATTAATTGCATTTGTTTAATAACCCTATAATACCTCATGAAACTACTTTGACAGTCCACGAAAATATGCAATGCTCACGTCACATCTCGGATCTCAACAAGAAGCTCACGAAATATTACTCTCCCTATATACTCTTTATGTCAAAGCTCGAACATTGAGACACTTCGGATAGTGTATATTGCAATGTGCACTCACGTAAAATATGGAAAATATTTTGGGGAAATTACCCTGAAAGCTCTCGCATATTAACCCTTTGACTACTCTGGACGAGTTTAAGACGCGAAAAATTTCCGTACGTGGTAGCCTCTGAGCATGTTGGCGCGCTCAGTCGGGTTGTCCCTTTAGGTACGCGGAATCAGGATGTCCCTCTGAGTGTTGGCACGCGCTTTCGACTATCGCGAGGGCGAACTCGTGTCTGAGATGATTTTCGCGGTATCTATGTGTTTCTGCATACTTAATTATTTTAAATTCAACGGTGCCTTCCTTTCCGTGGCGAGGCTCAAGCCATGAGGCCTGCTCTTCCGCCTGATCACGCAAATTCCGCTACGCTCCTTTCACCGTCTGGCAGAGAAAGGAGGTATCGTTTGGGAGATTTGACTTTGCTCGGAGGCTTCATTTAGGCTTGAAGGTCTTTTACTTGCAGTAAATCAACATGGAACAGCCGGCTTTACTTCCTCTCCAGAGGAAGGCGTATGAAGGATTTTTTCGCCCGTACCTCGGCTTGGATCGGGTTTGAACGTGCGAAACTTGGATATAACAGTCCGTTACGCTAACCGTTACACCACCGAACTCATTTTGATGAAGCGGTGGTTGTTAGGGTGCGCTGGACTCCCATTTTCTATTAGTTTGAAGTCTTGTTACAGAAGGCGTGCGCGAAGGATTGCGTTGTTTTGGTTGGGTGCCCGCGATACGAGAAGTTTAAATTTCTGTGAACGCTCCTGCAGTGCGTCTTATAGCTAGTTTGAAAAGTTTAGTAAATCCTACCTAAGACGGAACATGACGGTTCCTTCAAAACAATCCCGTTTTGGTTGGTTTCCGTCCTATACAAGGATGCCAAAAATTCAACATACAACTTCAGTATTTTCCATATAATTTTCCTAGTGAAACAAAATAATGAAAATTATGTATAATTTATCAAAGACAATATTGCAGGAAATAAATATATCAAAAGCAAACAGGGAAAACGTAAGACAATCCACATTTTAGTAATAAATTTAGCATTGTAGAAAATGCTAAGCTAGGATGACAAGATAGAATTCCCGGAATTCCATTGTCGACAGAAGGGAACGTGGTGACGGTTTTGAGATTGGACAGGGTGCGGACGACCAACATCAGGATTAGGAGAGAACGCGAACTTAAGGACAGACTTAAGTCGCGAAATTTATACCAAAGCGTGAGAATGTCGCAGAGTTTGTCTCAGATTCCTCGACAAGTATGAGAGAAAACTCGCCATTCGGTCTATTGTCTCATAACGTGAGCCTTCGCACTATGTCATTCCAAAGATAATGCCGGAAATTTAAAAATAAATTTCCGCCTTAGCATTTTCACGTGTAAAATCATCCGTTCTGAATTTTTTTGTCCGGGCTGGTAGGTTTCCGTCTTGCAAAGGTGCCGCCTCATGCTTTACTGTAGTATCCTTAGAGGGGCTACGCCGCGAAAATAACGCCCCTTTTACTCTTCAGTCGCTTTTTTCCTTTTCTTTCTCAAACGCGCGGGCCCTGTCTCGTTGAGCTTCCTTTAGTTTGTGGTAGCTGAACTGTATTTTCTGTATCTACGTATGGTTATCATTGGGGGCGGAATTTGTTGTCCTAAAACATTGCCGAAAACGATCAATTAAAAATCTTAAAATCTTTTTAAATGCTCTAAAAGTAAAGAAAAATTGTGTAAAAAAAATTGATCAAAACCAGTTCAGAAGAACAACTCAAGCTGTTGGATATATAAGTGTAATCAAGGCTTCCTTGTTGTCATGTAATCAAGGCTTCCTTTCGTTCAAGGGAAGTCAACTTGCAAACTTTCGATTTGGACTATTCTTTACCAGTCTTTGGTTATCCCGAAATCCGCCAATCTGACTGAAATTACTTGTATTTCGCGCAAAGTTACACGAAAACTACTCATTTTCGAAAAATTGAACACGTTATTTCAAGATCTGCCTTTAAGGAACAGATTTCATTAAGGAAAATATATATCTGTAATATTATAGTTGTATGAAGATGTCCCCAAAAAATTGCAGTTTTTTAATTTTCAAAAAATGTGAGATTTCGTGAAACTTGCGACCTGGACCATTCTCTTTAGCGCCCTTTACGTTATCCGAAGACGAAGTTTGATCTAAAAATTTGGATCAATTTTTTTATAAAATTGTGAAAATATTTTTGAGGCTTCAAGTTAAGTACTCTCAAAAATAAAAATATCCGTTTGAAACTACCAACTTGAGTCCGGGCAGATTGAAGGGGGAACATCAATTTTAAAGATAATCGGCAGAAAGCTTGAGGTGCTAGCTAGAGCCGGGCAAAGCGCAGTCTTTTGTCGATCGGTCTCGTTGGCTTCGATCTCGCAGACTCGGAAGTCGCGCGCTCCTTTGCTGCCGTTGGAATCTATACGTCGCTCTCCTTCACGGATGGGAACGGTCGGAACCGCTGCATCTCGGGAGTTCTCGCCAGTATCGGCTCACTCTCCGCGGTTTGCTGTAGTTCCGGTGTTTCATTTATGAGAAGCGACATGAGGTCGCTGATTAAGAGACAGTGAGAAATAATTTAGCTAATGGGAGCTACTTATTAATGAACAACAAGCGTGAATGATACAAAAAAAGTGCACGTTGGACGAATTTTCAGGTACTAAAATTTTGTATTTTTAAGTAATCCAATACCATTTATTTAATAATTAATTTCAGGGGCGGAATGAGAGCTTACGCACGCACTGCGTACCCGATGCGACTGTTAACTTGTGCTGACTTAACATTGCATGCTTTACTATGAACGTATGTTATATTTCAAATAAAATGCATACACGGAGATGGAATCGACAGCCCAGTTTTCTAAAAGCTACGCTGGTGGCACATAGCGAAGTCGCTAACCTTTCATCACTGAGGTCCGATCGAATCTCATGTGAAATTTGTTCCTACAAAACGAGTTCGGCTGCTTCACAAGGGCTAGTCCAACCCCTGTGAAGTGTCCTAAACCGTACTCCTGTCCTTATTCCTTCCTAATTCTGGCCGGTGGGTAGTGACGCAGGAGCGCGTAGCAGGAGGCGTGTACACGGAGATGCTACTTGGCGGTCCTCTTGACAACTGACTGCGACATGACAAAGTTATAATGGAGAATTACTCCATAAGCGCGCAATGTAATGGAGGATTACTCCCAAGCGCAAAGCGCTCAACGCCCTTAAGGGGCTTTTGTATTTTGCTACATTTTGTATTTTTCCTGCTTGCCGATATTTTTCAAATATATATTTTTTAATTACAATAAATTCAGTTCCGTAGATATTACATTATTTAAAAATAAAATGTATGTTAATTATTTTCAACTCGTACATTTAAAGAACAGTTTTGATATAGAAGTACTTGTTCTTAGCATTCTTAGGATTTTAACATAATTTTGGATTTTCTTTTACAGCCCTTAAAAAGATTAAAGATAGGTCAGCACTTTGTAAGGGAAAAAGTTTACAACATTGCATGGCACTCATTATGCAGCCACTTTCCTACACCAGTCTTTGAAAGAGCTGGCTCTGGGCCCGAAAAAGATGTGAAGTACATCAATTTGTTCGTCAAATGTGTGAGACAGTGAATATTCCTGATCAGCCGGAAGTTTCTAAATACTCGGCCCAAAAGTTCAAAGAATGGTGTTCTTCCAATCTGCTGAGAGATGTTGAAATGTACTTACACATGGATACACCTGAAGAAAGTGAAAGTTTGCTACTATCGTGGGAGACACACTCTTCTTCGATCCAGAGTTAGCAGCAGTAGTAGCAAAGGAAGCACTAGGCATCCCCACTAGTAGTGCGGCGAGTGAAAGAAATTGTGGTAGGGCAGGACTCATTTAACAGATCGAAGAAGTTCCATTGATCCCAATCATGTGAATGATTTCTTAATGATTTACAATAGTAAACTATATTCCAAATAAATTTCAAGAACTAGTCATTAGTTTTAGTATTTAGTTTTGTAAGGTTAGAAATTAATTCCATTTCTTACTGTTATTTTATAAAAGAAATCATTTTACCTAGCGTATTCTTCTGTAATTTATATTAGTATTTACTGTAATAGGTAATAAATTAAATTTTTTATTTGTGAAAGGTTTTCTTAAGTGAAAGTTCAAATCATACGATACTAGTTGAAAGTGAATTGAATCTTAAAAATGACATACCTTGTGAGCACTCGCAGTTTTAATTGCAGAACCATGCAGAGGTTTGCAACGCTTTGTGCGTTCGAATTTTGTCTGCACATGATCTGATAAAGGAAGAAATAAACAATCACTGAATAATTTTCGTCTACAATCGCCGAAGAATCAACGAATGTTTTGATGTGTAGATAACTTGTACTCGTACGTACTTAACGCAAGAGTGAACTGTTTTGGACCGTATAAATTCTTGGTTTCAGTGTTACAAGAACCCTTAAAAGAATACTTTTTAGTTTATTTATTTATTTTACGTCAAAAAACAGTTAAAAAACTGCGTATGACGTGCTATGGGGAAAAGTGAATTGCGTGCACATTTTCAAAATTCTGTGATCCCAACACTAAGTCATATACTACTTAAATTTTGAATTTTGAAAGGGAGAAAAAAACTCCCATGTAATAAAATCTATTTTCAAGGATAAATAAGCAATAAATTGTGAATTTTGAAAGGGAGAAAAAAAAACTCCCATGTAATAAAATCTATTTTCAAGGATAAATAAGCAATAAATTTTGGCTCTTATTACTTCCTACCGCGACATGGAAACGATAATTTGAATAATTGTATTTCCCACTGAATTCTAGAAGACGTGCACAGAAAATGAAGTTACATGTATGTCCAGAAGCAAAACAAGGGGCCATCTCAGCATTTGCTCAATGGATCAGGGAAACTGGACGAAAAACCTGATCGAGATGGGGGTCATTGACCCGGAAGCTGTAGTACAATAGTTGTTACAGGTTGTTTATACACATTTATACAGTCCAAATGGTAAATAATGCATTATGTATCATTGTTAAAATTAATGTTACTTTTCTTGTGATGCTCTATTCTTGTGATATCTGGAAACGTTTGACTCGAGAGTTTCAACCAGTTTAAGCCTCATGCTATTTTATTTATGCAACTGCAGAAGCTAACGGCAGACCCTGTCAGGGTAAGGGACGTCAAGCATGGCGTAATATTTCTGCAGGGGACTTCCCACGATTTGAGTCCATGCCACGTCGAATTGCTGCACTTAAGGTGGGCTGGCACGCTATTAGGAGGTACAGCTTGGCATTTGGCACGTCAGTGTATTCATTTCTCGGGTGGAGTCAGCTCGGAGGATAGTTATCTAGTTGGTGGCCCGCGGTGCCTTTTATTGTAACTCACGAACGTGTACTAGTCTAAAGTTAGTCTCTTGCATTCATGTTGGACGAGAATATTGTGCACCTAGCATATGCTAGGTGAACTAGTAAATTAAAGAGTAATCACTTAAGTAAATTCAGAGGTTCACAACCATCCCAATGTGATGTGATATCAGGCCGTACCATTATGCATGCACGCTTGTTTCACCCCCCCCCCCCCATTTCAGAGCAGTTGGGCAAACTGCCAAGATTAGCGAGACGGGAACGTCAGATGTGGATTGCCCTAGTATTGTGAAATACAGCCCGCAACCATATTGAAGGTTTTATAAAACTTCTCGTGATGAATATATTTTTATTCATAAAAAAATAGCTCCTCTTTAATTTAAGACATTCAGATGTTTTTAATTATACATAACTGTGATTTATTTTTTTACTACATTATAAGTTGGCGTTGGCGACATTTCGGCTAATATCTTGTAACCGTCTTCATTCCTCTGATTAAAAAAAAAATTATGCACATTTTTTTATACTGGATTCTTACTGCAGTCAAAACATAGGCTCCATTCCACAACAGTGGTTAATATAATTACTTGAAATTACAATCAACTACAAATCAAACGTCATAAATTATGAAGATTATATCATATTTATTACAGTTTTCATATATAATTTGAAAGAAGTTTACCTTGTTTTTAATACAATTGGAATGCAAATTAAAAACTAGACTAAAATATTTACTAAATTCTGTGGTGGCAGCGGAGATTTTGTGGTATTCCATGATAAAATCTGGGATAAATGAGGTATCAAACCACAATAAAGATTGAATAATTTTACTTCACATAAAATTAGGCCATACACGTGTTTCAGGAGTGTTCTCCCATCATGTTTGTCATTTTATAGAGCCACTGATGATGGGAGAACACTCCTGAAACACGTGTATGGCCTAATTTTATGTGAAGTAAAATTATTCAATCTTTATTGTGGTTTGATACCTCATTTATCCCAGATTTTAAAATATTTACATTATTTACACCTGTCCAAGGTGCACTCGAGGTGATGGTTGCGCGCCGTGGGCCGGTGCGTGAGAGGTGCTCTGTGGCGAAGGCGCGCCGCACGCCTCGCACACGTACGGGCGCTCCCCCGTGTGCGTGCGCCTGCAACAGACGCGAAATCCCTGGTAGGCGAAAGCGCGCCCGCACGCCTCGCACACGTACGGGCGCTCCCCCGTGTGCGTGCGCCTGCAACAGACGCGAAATGCGCCCAGTTATAGAAACCGAAGTATCCACGCACTCTGCGAGCGAGGGCAGGGCTCTTCCGGATCGCATCCAATGTCGGTCAATGAGCTTTAGGCACAATATTAGCGGGAATTTTAAATGCAGCCAGACATCAAAATGATCACCTTGTTAAAAGTCAATAAAACGGGTACATCAAGCATTTCTTTTGAATATTGCATCTTGTACACCTTCATCGTGCTATTTTTGGTTGGTTACCGTTGACAATTGTCGCTTGCCGTGCAGCCAGGCATCTCCAACGAAATGCGCCTGTTGCGGACGCGCGCTTTGTGGCGTGGAGTGGTGCTGCGCCGAACGCAAAGATCGGTGTGGCGGACCGGCTCACTCTATACCACCATGCTGCTCCGGTGCACCGGTTTTTGCTCTTTCTGCGCAGCACCGCTCCGCGCCACAAGGGGCATTCGGTTGGAGAAGCCGAGTGTGAGCTACCTGTGCGTGACGAGGCTGTTCTGGTAGGCGAAGGCGGCGCCGCACGCGTCGCAGCGTGGGCCGCGCTCGCCCGTGTGCATGCGCCGGTGGTCGTTGAGGGCTGCCCCCAGCTCGCACTCGTAGGGCCGCTCCCGCGCCGGCCCCGGCCCCGGCCGCTTGCCGCGCCGCCGCCCGACCCCGACCCCCGCTCCTGCGCAAGGAAAAAGCTTGCTCACACACATTCCTCGCTCCGCCACCCACCGGTTCTTTTAATCGCGAAAAAAACACCGCGAAATTGTAAATTTTAATGTTTTTCGTTAAAAAAGCGACTGGAGGATGGTGACCATTTTTATGTTGTGTCAAAAACAAATGACCCACTTTTATATGGCATTTATTTTTTTCATTTTTTGACGCACTAAAACAGACCTTAATGTTTGCTCTAAACAACGACTGTTGTCAAAAATCAGCTCTTTAAAACAGGCCGTGTACAATTTTTTTTTTTGAAAGAACGAGTAGATTTCGCGTAATTTGTTCGAAATTTATGGAATGTCTTAAAAAAAATTCTCAGAAACCGCTCCAATTTTTTCTTTACATTTTTTCTTCGTATGTAGTAACAACGGACAGTAAAAAAAATATGCTAGTCCCATTTTAAGCGAACTCTCCTTACTTTTGAAAATTGCAAAAGTTGCATATTGGAAAAATTTTGAGTAGAGACAATTCCGTTTTTAAACGTCACTCGAGTTCGAACGAAACGGCTTCGGTGGCATAAAGGTATGTGTGACGACGGGAGCTCGGAGGACATGAGTTAGTCTCGGAGCGGAAAATAATTTTTGCTGGTTGACATGTTCATATAGTTGGAGATAATGCGAGATAGTATCTGCTGTTGGAGCACCACTGGTTTCATAAGAAGTCTAGGGTGAGTGGGCCTGATGATCCGGAATGTGTATATTTTTAAAATTCAATTAGCGTCATACACTACAAAAATATTATACAGTTTATGTTTATTATTTCACAAGAATATATGATCCTCCCCCAATGCACGGCTGGATCCGCCCCTGGCCTACTAATGCCATAGAAGCTTCGTTTGCCCTTTACCCTCCCACAGGGATTTTGAAAAACTGCCAGATAGGCCGAGGAAATGGAAGTTATTCATCGTACCCTTAGCATTTCACGCAGATCGGGGAGCCCAACCGTGCCTTTTGTGTGGCCACCTTCCTTCCACAAGGACTTCTCAGCGGTGTCGGAATCGACCTCTAGGGGGTCGAGATCAATGAAGAGTGAACTGTCTACTGGAGGGTCAATGATTGAAAATGAGCCTGCTTCTGATCCGTGTAATGAAGATCTGTATTTAATCGATTACAAAAAATAAAAATGACGTTGATAATTATTTTCTGATATAAGGGTACAGAACATCTAATAATTTTAAATTTGCTCATTTTTCCCCCTTTTCATCTTTCATCGTTCGGATAACTAGAAAAACTCAACTTATAGCTATATATTCCCATCGTTGCTCTTTTGTGCAATACAAGTATTATGGCCAGTTCCAAAGGAAGCCCAACATTTTGTAACAATTGCGCAACAAATATTAGAAGCTCGGCTACTCGAATGCAGAAGCGTCTCTTTTTTTTTTTATTGGAAAACAAGGCGCTTACTAAAGTAATGGTATTTCATTTATCGTTAAGCCATTTATGAGCAATTCTTGGTGCAATGATTATGTAAGCTGCGTCTATAAGCGGGTCGGGGAAGCAAACTCTTCGTGTAAAAGCAATCTTGGCTCGCGCTGAAGATTTTCGCGCAGCGCCGGATGAATTGAGTGCAAGGGTCTGTCAGCGTGGAGTCACAAAGGCAGAAAGGAAAAATGAATTTAATAGAATGCACGCATTTCAAATGCTAAACATCGAATTCAATTTCGAGTAAATAAGGGGACCAAAAGAAAATTTATAAAAGGAACAGATCCGATTTTCACAGTTGCTCCTGAATTTTCGAAAATTACAAAAGTTCGGAAGATTTCAGACACATTTTTCAAATGAAATTTATTCTCAACAATTAGTCATTAATTAATGTCAAGAAAAGCTTTTGAAAATGTTGGCAATTTTCTCAAAAACGGCATCAATTTTTTTCTTCCTTCCAACTATCCTTACAGGTAGTTCTAAACTCACTGAATAACATACCATAACGCCATTTGCATTTATTCTTTTGATTTAAAAGTAGTAATGCACCAATTTTTTTAATAACTCGTGTTAATTTTTACATTTTCGGCGGTATTAATACTTTACTGCATTTCGGAGTACAAGCGCGTCTTAATTTTTATGAAGTTTCTTAACTCAAGTGTTCCGAGTATTCAATGAAAAACGAGGGGCAAAAAAATAAAAGTTTAGTTTAGATTTGCAGTAAAACCCCTTTCAAAAAGTACTTTGACCCAACCCACTCCCGACGTGAAAAATATATAGGCTTCGACATGCAGCTTTTGACTAAAAAATTTGACGCCTTGCAACGAACGAAAATGAAACTTGATGAACATTCTGAGTTCATGCAGTTTATTAGTCACATGTTGGAATACTTTCCTATCTTTAATATCACGGTAAAATGTTCTAGAATCGTATTCATAGCTTTCAATGAATGTCTGTAAGGCTTCTCACAAGAGAGATGTCATCTACGCGAGAGGGGAATCTTTTAATTGGTCGAGAATTGACGGACCAATGAAAGGGCTTCTCACCCGTGTGGAGAAGACTAGATTGCATCTGCTTGGCGGAGAGCCTGGAATGATTTGGGGAAGGATTGTTTGGATTCGAGCGGATGATTTCTGTATCGTAATTTGTCGAATTCAAACTGCCCAATTATTGCGCGATTTAATTGTTTATTTCGCATTTTATACTTATACAAACATCTGGATTGTGTGAATTTACCATGCTCAGAGCAGTTATACTTCACCCGAGAGAAGAAATTATGTCAGCTACGCGAGCGGGGAACCTTTCCATTGGTCGAAAGCTGACGGGCCCTGGAAAGGTTTTTCACCAGCGTGGAAAGGTCATGATGGCACCTACTTGCGCGGGAAGTGTTGATTATCGTGTTGTTTCAGCTGTCCGGTAAGTAGTGCCCGTTTATGTATCATCCAATGAGAAGGGATTTTTTTTACTTTCTCGCCTTTTTTAATGGTTTTACACGAGTAATGATATTTGGTCTGTGCAGATATCGTACCAGGCAAAGTCCCTCTTGCCTATTTTGGAATAACGGTATTACTTCTTGCAACATTCAGGTTACTTGGGGCCGTATTCATAGCCGTCACTTATAAGGAAAACCTTAAGGAGTTTCTTATAACGTTTTTCAATTCATAGTCGCAACTTATCCGCAGTCATAAGAAACTTGTTATAGCTATAAGTGAACAGTTTCATTCAACCGTGGGTTGAAAATAGTCGTAATTGTAAGATATGAAGAAGGACTACGATTTCGAAGATTATAAGAATTTTTATGCTATCATTCTTCGTAGCAACGTCATAATTTACGTGATGATTAAAAAACCTCCGTGGAAATGCTCAACAAAAAGAATTTAAGAAAAGGTATTTCCCAAGACCAAAATACAAATTTTCGGCAACGTTGGTGGCAAAAAAACCCCAGCTATAACTAATAGATTTTCACTGATTTCCCACTGTTCAAGATACTACCACCATTTGAGTAATTGTGTATGTTAGGTTATCCCACGGATGCTCGCGGACGTATGCATATTAATAGGTCACGGCCAGCTTGATGGGACACTTCAGGCCGGATTCAAGTCTGCCAGTGCGCTGTTGCCACACGAGTCGCTGTTAGCATCGTACTTCTGTTTATTATCGTCTGCGAATTCCAAATATGCATAAACATTTCCTTATCAAAAGTAACTTCTTGTAGGTTAAGTATTTCCTTATCCTATAAGTGACGACTACGGCCCTTCCAATCAATTTATGTACTTTTATTTAGGCGTTGCATTGAAATGTTTGCTGAAGTGTTCATGTTGCGTTTATTAAGTGCTTCCCCGTGCAGGGCATCTAGTTGCAGGGCCACTGAACTTGCTGCATCGGGGGCGGAAGAGGCGCAGCATCATGCACATCCTGCGGCAAGGCCATCTGCAACACGTCAGGCAGATGGTCTTACCCGAAGGTTCTTTGTCCTTTTCTCCCTATTCCATTTCCTTGCTCTACATTCCTTGTCGCCTTCAGTTTTGTTGTCTCTTCACTGGTTTTCTACGCAAGGTGAGTTGATCTTGAGACATCGGAATATCTTGAACTGTGCATCAAATAAAACTACTGGTGCTACAGCATATACTTTCTTGCATTATTTCAAAATTTGCAATGTTCAAACTTTCAGAGAGTTCAACGAAAATGAGACCCACGCCATTCTTTTAAACGTTTCTTCTATCAGTGGGAAAAAAATAAATTAAGCGGTTTGTGAGAAAATATTTTTAGAAACTGCATAAATTTCAAGCGCAAATTACTCTTTAAAAAATTCTACATGACCTTTTTTTGAAAGCAGTTTTTTAACATACTTTGAGGCAGAAATATCTATCTTCAATTTTGTAGTTTTGAAATGTTAACTTTTGTGCAAACAAATTTCTCTCGCCACTTTTTACTTGCTCGCCCTTTCGAAGATACTTAGTACGAGAAAGTCATGTAATCATGCCCCGGAATACGGCGAATTTTCGGTGGAAAAACTCTAATTGCCGGATCCTAATAACGAAAAACTGGATAAATCCCGTTGCTAAATTCGACTGTCAGCAAAACACCGGTCCATCTGCGGTCAACGTTAGTGCCTAAACCGTTCGGTCAATTTTCTCCAAAATCGATATATTGTGATTGAACTCAAGGCCTTTAGAGTTACAAATGGATATTTTGATTTTTGAGGATACTTTATATGAAGCCTCAAACATTTTAAACATTTTCTCAAATGCGTCCAAATTTGTTTCTCAAACCTTGGCCTCGGGTGTCGTAAAGGACTCTTAAGGGAATGGAGGTTTCAAATTCGTTGAAACCCCAGATTTTTTTGAAAATTGCAAAGTGCAATTCACACGCAAAACCTGCCTGACCTCCTCCCACAGCTAATTCACAAGATTTCGTCGTAAGTAGAACCATGTTACTGTAAAGGAAGATTGTGCGTGAAAGAATATCTAGTTAAAATGTAAATTAAAGAATACGAAACTAGTGAAAATGATTAATAATATTCCTAGAAGAATCCCAGTAATGCATGATAATTTTTTGACTTGTTTTTGAGAGATGCTAAATTTGAAAGTATTTGTGTTGATTGCATTAAGATCAGTCAGTCGTTAGTAAATAATGTGGGATTCCATCCGGAACCACATTATTCGAACGAATGCATCTCAGTTGTTATTGATCACCAAGCACGCCAGATTCTAGAAAATATTCCTTGCCGATCTAACCCCAGAGGGGCCCCACCCTGAGCCCCCGCCCCTCCCGGCCATCGGGAGCGATCCCATTGTAACCTTCGACCGTAGTCGGAGATTGGCTGAGCAGGTAAGTTAGCGAATACTGAGATGGCCCCTTGTTTTGCTTCTGGACATAAATGTAACTTCATTATCTGTGCACTTCTTCTAGAATTCAGTGGGAAATACAATTATTCAAATTATCGTTTCCATGTTGTTGCGGCAGGAAGTATTATTCCGAAGGACAACATGGATAAGACCCCAAAATTCATTGCTTATTTATCCTTGAAAATAGATTTTATTACATGAGAGCTTTTTTTTAATTTTCAAAATTCATGTAGTATATAACTTAGTGTAGGGTTCACAGAATTTTGAAAATGTGCACAGAATTCACTTCTCCCCATAGCACGTCATACGCAGTTTCAACTGTTTTTTGACGTAAAATAAATAAATAAATAAATCTTGTTCCACGGCTGCCTCTGATTAAAGTCTTGCGCCCAAAACCCTTGCAGCGGTACGCTACACTTCATATATGAAGATCGTAAACATTTTTCATTTTCAGTAATTTTTATGAGCCAATAAAATGTTAAAACGTGCGGTTTTTCCTTCGAACACATTTGGCAACCCTAGATATAGATAATATTCTTATAAAAGAAAATAATTGAAGGACGGTAATAAATTTAACTTAGAAGTAATAGACAGACTTTTCTGTAAGAAGTTTTGAACGCTGGTATTCAGAAATTGAAAGCTCAATGTAATCAAAGCGAGTTACGTAAAATTATTATTGCTTTTCTGAATTATGTGCTAGAAATACTGTAACAGTTAAATTTGTGTGTTTCATTTGTAAAACTAGGAAATGGTTGCATCACAGGCGCTATTTACACACGAACGGCAAAAATGTCATATTTGGCGCATAATCTCAAATAGAAACAATTACAACCTTTCCTTGATGTAAATTGAGAGTGAGGAGTGTACATTTGAAGCGTCCCTCGCCCGAATTAATAGTTTGTTCCCCCAAATCCCGCGGGCATCAGTGCAGAGAAAAACGAAGTGAGGTACAAGGAACTCGAGCTCGAACAGCTTTTTGCCAAAGACCTTAAGGGGGGGCACCACTTGCTTCCCCGGGCCGGGCCGAAGCGAGCCGGAACATATAGTGGAACAGTTGTTTTGCAATGAACTAATTTTTCAGTTTCAAGGCCTCGCAAAACACGGATCTGAATACACAATATTATATGAAGTAATTTACTACTTTTAGGAAATACAATTATCCAGTTTTTTGGTATCGTGGATCATGAAACGAGGTTTTTCTGACGAAAAATTGCAATTTTTTTGCTACAACTTTACAATTCTTATACTCTATGACGCCTAAGCAGTATGCGAGAAAGTGAAAATTATAAGGGAAAAATGCACATGATTTTTTTTCTGGTAAATGTATAATTAGCGGTTTTCCAAGAAACTTCATAATTGAAATATCTTCTATACTAATAAGAGAATTTAATGACCTGTAACTGACATCAATACCACACAAAATAGTGAGTGAATACTTTTATGAGCTCTTCAGGATTGTTGCAGTCTCCATGCAGTTTTGTAAATATTAATACAAAACGAATGCAGAAAATAAATAATGTCGGTAGATGCACCACAATCATTATTTTTGCCTGTCACTAAGAGCAAATTGGTTCCTAATATATTCCGCCAGAGGCCAGAAACCATGCAGTAGAACTGGTTCCTAACAGATTCACTAGAGGCCAGCAGCAGTACGCAAGATACAAACTTAATAATCTAAGAGCAATGTACTGTAAAATTAAATTAAATTATAGTTTTATTAAAATTTGAACCAAAAACATTAAAAATAATCATCTTACACTGCGGTTTAAATATTTTTATACGATTGGGGGTCAGAAATGCTCCCAAACAGATTCCATGATACACATCTAATTTATAAGAGAAATTCTACAAACCTTTCAGTTTCATAATATGTTGTGGTTTCTGAATGATTATCGTATATTTGTCTATTACAAGCTCTGTATTGAACCTTCTCAAGCTGGTATGATAAGTTATAGTAAATAAAGCAAATCAAACCTCAAACAGGATCCACATAAGTAATGGAGAAACAGACCGAAGGGTTAAAAGCAAAATATAGGTTTTTTGCATAACATTTCCTTGCATTTGTTATATGTCAAAATGTTAATTAATAATGTAGCATTTTGCCACTGATCATTGATTTTAGATTCATTTACCTGTCAAAATATTAATGAAAATACTATTTTATTACTGACAGAAAATACACTTTAAAAAAAAATGTATTCATTGGATGACAATTGGAATCAATGAGACCCAGTCGCATTACGATTTTGAGAGCAACCTCAGAAGGGCTAACCAACTTAGTTCAGGTGTTAGTGTCATTCCTGGGTTCAGTTCAGGTGTTAGTGTCATTTTGAAAGGGATGGGTGAACCACCCAATGTGTAAGTAGGCACTCTCGAAATACACACAATTTCACTAGTGGAGACATCCAAATACACATTTGTCAAAATATCATTGTTCTGTTTTACTCATTTAATAATAAAATACAATTTATTTCAATTTCTCTGTAAAACATCATTTTTATTATTAACTCTACAATTATTTATTATTTATAGGTTTAGCATTAATTCTTTTATCACATTTTTCACAGGTGCAACAGTAAAATTTCCAGGATTTTCCATAACTCTAACTGACTTCTACATTCAGAACAGCCCTGACGGCAACAATAAAAAGTAAAATCAAGTGAGCGTACGTACTTGAGAATTGGTTGGGATTTTGTTCATCACGTGGAGGTTCTGCTCCTTCATTTGTATCATTTTGTAACCCGTTAGAGTCGTTCCTGAGTTCTTCTCTCTCTTCAACATCCATTTGGTCACTTTTTGGAACAAAAACAGAAGGCACCGCAGGCTCAGTAGCAACATCTTGGCCAGAAGACGCTTCATGGTCAAACTGCAGAAACTGCTGTTGTGGAGGTGGCACCACTGACGATTCAGTATTTCCATGAGATGATGCAGAACAATCTTCAAACAAAAGACCATGATTATTTGAAATAGTGTGTACTCCTTATGTCTCACTTAGTGAACATACTCTTATCTTGCTGGTCTGCTTCAGGAGAACTAGGCATTTATTTATACCAAGACAATACACCTGATTTTAATGCATGAAGTATCTTCTCTAAATATATTATGCTTTCAACCATTTAAAAGACTGCATTAATATCACCTAATATGCTACAGCTGCATAGAGAATTGCATCAAATAGATTTAAGACAAAGAGTTTAGAATTTGGTAGATTATTTTAAAAGACGTTAACAAACATACAAGCAATCCACAAGAAGTTACCATTGTACACAATTTTCAAACAGCATGGTAGAGGCCATTAAAACTCAATTTTCATGTCCCTGATGTTAGTTATGTTTTTCAAGCATTATCAACAAAAAATCTGACATTTTTTTTAAATAATCTATTACATTTTGAGGATTAATTAATTTGCATACCCTACTCTATTGCAAGTGATTAGGAACAAGCTGAACTTTTGAATCTAGATCGTATTAAATTGACTATCTAGGCAATTTATTGTAGGAATCTAAATCTGTTAATAACAGAGCAACATTAGAACAATTCCACACTATAACAGCCCTATTTATACTTTATGTAATAACTACAAGACATTTGGAAAGAATTAAATATACATAATGCCTAAAAACAAAATAAAGGACCAACTCAGTTTTACTCAATGGATTAAAACAAACTAAAACTAGCACATGCTGCAACAGCTCATACTTTCTTATGTTATTTGTTATGATTTTGTAATGGAGTATAAGTTGAACCATGAAAGTGTTTTCACATCACAGAAATATTTCTTCAGATTCAAACATAGGTACCAAGACTTCATGAACAGTAGTCTAAACCTTGACACCACACAAGCATAAGTGCTTATGAAGGAGAACCAGAATATCAAAATGAAAGATGAACTCATGAAATTTTAAAAATTGCAAAGGTTTTAGTACATATTAGATCTGTAATATATTTTTAAGTAAACATTGCTCTATTTGCGCAAAAACATTTGGAGCAACATTTGAGAAAATCTTGTTTTTCTAGTTTTTAAACTAGATCATGATTTCTGTGAAAATTATCTGTAACGCACTCCTATTTGCAAACAACAGTACATGACAGTGTTTCAAGATCAAATTTTGAAGACCAGGTTTCCTTCTGGATTCAATAATGTACTTGTTGGAGGCATTCAAAAAAATTCTAAACTTTTGTAATTTAAAAATAGTCAAAAAACAAAATTGAACCTGGCCTATTTTTGGAAGTATGTTTCTTTATTTAAAAAGAAAGAAAGAAAAGAAACAATTGAAGCAGTTTTTAAGAAATTTCTGAAAATGCATGGGGAGCCTGTGCAAAATGTACCTCTAAAAATTAAAAGATCCATTGCAAATTCAAGATACTGCAGCATCACCCAGATCAATGGGATATTCGCGTAGGTGAAAAGTCTACGTATGGATTAGTTGTTTCCAGAAAAACAGAATTTTGAGAAAGAACACTTTTTTGGTACGCATATTCTAGATTTTGACTATTCATTGTATAGGAGATAGTGGTATACTTCTTAAAAAAAGCAAGAAAAATCAATTTTTTTAGTATCAGGAAGCATAAAAATGTGTGTTCTCTTGAAAAATTGCACTATTTTCTGCACCTTTACATAACTTTACTCATTCTACATAGTCCAGTCAAATGGTTGTTTAAGGGGAAAAAATGTTTTCTTTCTATCAGTCAGTATGTTTTTTTTGGGGAGGGGGGGAGTGCTGAATAAATTCCTAATTTTCCACCTTGTAAGTATTGTTCATTCAGAGAAAGCTTGCAAAACATTTTCCTGATACAGTTTTTCAGTTATACCTTCTAAATTACACACTCAGAGAAAGGAACACGATAATAATAAATTACATTAGCTTTCCTTCAAATGGTGCATCTTAATTCAATTCAATGATGTTTTATTTTACGTGGTGTGACTCAGGCCATTAGGCCTGCTCTTCCATCTGACAATGCAGATTCACTGTGCTCCTTTCACCATCTAACAGAGGAAGAAGGTATCACTCAAGTGACGAAATAGGTGGTTAGTTCAGATACTTCTTTTAGGCAAGAAGTTCTTTTACATGCAGTAAATCTACTACAATAAGGGGGAGCCAGCTTTACTTCACTTCTGAAGGAAGGGAGCGAAGGATTTTTTTTACCCTTGAAACCTCACAGCTTCAACCATATTTGAACTCAAACTTTGATGTAACAGGTCAATATGCTAACCATTATACCATCGTAATCTTAGGTATTTTTTGTCAGACAAAATGTTAGAGGTGTTAGAGCAAATTAATTTTTAGCAAAATTTTGCAATCTACCAAAAACAAAAGTTTTTAGTTAGTTCAAAATGATAATTTTTAAAAACTTTGATTGAATTTATGAACAAAATCTTTAAAAAATATTCATTAATCATTAATATTGAATAATTATTCTGAACCATAAAATGATTAAGATAAGACTTAACAAAATTAAATAATTTGACTTACAGTAAGAACCAACCTTCGAAAATTAATAACAATATTATGTACCTACCATTTATTCCATTAAGAAAAACAAATAAAAGTAAAATTATACAAAATATTAAAGATAAAATATAAAATCCCATGTAATGAATGTCCGATGTCATACATCCATCAAACTAAATGAAAATTAAAAATCAGAATAACAGAACGCAAATGAAATATAAGAGAATTACCGCATAAACAAAATTCTATAAGAAAACATTAAATTTTAATGGGACGTGAATTGTGATGGGAAAAAAAATTAGAAAAAATAAAAAAATACCCACACTTATTAGCTGAAACCTTATACACAAAAACAATAAAAGTCAAAATACATGGGTAGAATAAAACAAATTTAATGAATTATGTGATATATTATTTAATTTTGATTCTGATGTAAATTAGAGTCTTAACATCCACATCTTAACCCCTCTCCTGCCATCTCATAGCCCAATCTGTTCTTTTTGATATTTTCCCTTGATCGAACTTTCTTAAAAAAGCTGCAATACATATCACTCCCAGACTCGGATGTCAGAAACGATACAAAAAAGTTGTTTTCTCAACTCCCAAAAATTTTAATTATAAATTTTTTTTAATTTCAATGAAAGGCAAGTCCAAATTTAAATTTTTTTAACTATTACACAAAATTGTTGATGGGATACAATTTAATCCCGAAATGTTGTTGGTGAAATCAAGAATTTATTTATAATAAAGACATTGATGTGTTTGGAAAACTATGAGAAGTGCAGTGTGTTATTCAATTTCTGTAAAAATTATTGATCAGAGAAAATATTTGTATATAAAAGATTAACATAAATAAAAATTAAACAGATTCAACTTAAAGAAAAATGTAAGTTGGGTTTTTTATATCAGATGCTAATGCTAGAACACAGGGAAGTTTAGTGTAGACCTATGTACATTGAATTTAACAGCCACGCAAAGACAGCTTCCCACTTCTTGCAGAGATCACTGTATTCAAAATATGTTTTTTTCGAACAATCCATTTGTTAAATTGTAATGAAATTAATTGCTGTTTGCACAGCAATGTTTTTAAATTATTACAAATGAATTGGTACTGTCACTTGGAATTGGGTAGTCCTCATCTTCCCAATATTATAAAAGTGCAAGAAGTGTTTGAATGGCTCAACAATATGATCTTGAATTTTCAGTAGTCTGTCACAAAATTCAAAAATAAAGTAAATTCTTGAATTGTAACTTTGCTCACACGTAAAAATGCCAAGAGTACGATCTAAATGCTGTTTTGGAGATCATTAAGATATTTTAATTTTTGGAAGTACTTTCCATGAAACCCCTGTGATATTTTCAAATTTTTCTTGCTCCAATACAAAAAGTGCTTTTATAAAATATGTTGTGACTGTCAATACGAAGTCTGAAATTTTGAAAATTTATAAAGTTCAAATTTATTTTCAAACTTCCAATTTTAAAGCCGTAGATTTCTTTCTCATTACAATTTATCTCTCAATTTTAGATCTTTAATTGATGTCACACACTTTAAAAACAATGTGAGAATTGTTGAGTAATAAGAGTCGCCTATTCCCACTACTTTTGCATTGTTGCAAATTTTTTTTGCAGGTTTCAGTTTTAAAAAATTTCAGTAAGCTCTTTTGAGGTCAGACGCACTTGTAGGAAACATCTTGCACATGCTGAAAAGGGTGTAAGGATGTATTTAAATACACTTCTTTCGTTATTTATACAATATAAATCATACACACTGAATTTATGTTACAGTTAGAGAGACTATAAAGCTTAAGTGTATTTGAGGCTACTCCGTAGGAATAAAGGGCTCATTTATTTTGCAAGCTTGCTACGGTTGCACCTGAAGATAATTTCATGCTGTATCTTGTGTGGAGTGACAACAGCACCATTTCCTTGTGACACGTGTGATCAAGTAATGGCCCTTCTTTTCTCCTACACATTACTGAAGTAAGGTGTGTGGACAGTATTGTTGCAAGGATATTCAATATTAATTCCTCATGTATTCATAATAAAATACAACTATTTAATTTGTGCTGTGTCATAATTGTACTTATATTTATTTCATTATGCATTTATTTATATATTCATTGTGCTATTAGAATTTTTGTATGATCTGAAATTTACTACAATGAACATGGACATTATAAGATAACTGCTTGTCTGTTGTAATAATAAATAAACATTAATGTTGCACACTTTTTTTATATGTGATTTTAGCACACACAGTAATAGCTTCCTGACTGACAAGAAAGAAGTTCCATGACAAGGGAGTGAGAAAGGGTTGGCATCTGTTAGAGTTATTGCCCCAGTCTCTTGCTCATTGGGACACTGAGCCAACCAAATGTAAAATTTATACAAATAAAAATTATATTGCTGATGAATAATTTCAGTTCTACTACAGCAGAGAGAAAATGTGACCAAATCATCAAACACCTCTAACGTGCAATGGTTTTCTTGATTCTCCAGCTCTCTGGTCACAGCCCAGTCAGATTGTCTTGGCTCAGTTTGCAGTGATGCCCACCTTCACTTCTAATGCAGACTTCCCAGTTTTTGCTCTTTCTAATGATCTGTTTTTACTGTGTTCCAAGGATTTCTATAAGTTTTAAAATAACTATTAAATATTTATTCAGAATGTTTAAAAAATCTTGCATTGTTTCTCATTGCTATTTACTCAAAGATGCATTATTATGTTAAGCTTTCTGTCTATGAGGTTGACTGCACTGTACTGCCATGACATCGACAGACCCTGCCTCTCCCTGCATGCTCAGATATAGTGTATCAAAAAAAAGTGTGTGATTAAAGCAAATGTAACAAGTGAGGCTAAATGTAGCACAGATTGTATTGCACAAGTTGCAACACCTGCACCATTTCTTTACATGACACATGCATAAAACAGCTCCTTTCCTCTGTACATCCAAAACAACTCATATGACCAGTTCCAAAAATAGAAGTTATATTTGTTTTATGATAAAATAATTTTTTTGTAAAAATATTAAAGGTTTTAAGTTATTATTAGTTTACATACTTGAGTACTGTTTCAAATCTTGTTCACCAAACACAGAAGCACTTCCGCCATTTATTTCACTAGTAACATTTCCAGAAATGGGTTCATCCCTATCAACATTATCCAATCTTTCGTTTCTTTTTTCTGAAACTTCAGCATATAAAGGTTCATGCTTTACGGTTATTTCGTTTTCTATAAAAACCTTATCACATCTTGGTGATCTCCGATATTCTTGCATAGATAAACGTGCACTACTTTCTTCAAATGGAACAGAAGAATTTGTGTGCATAGCATCTGGGTAGCCATTTAAATCAAGAGGGCACTGTTGAGAATAATTTTCAGGATTGTGGCTAGCATTAATATTTTGAACCTCACACGTGTCTTGATTACCCTTAAATGCCCCTTGAGGTACATTTCTAGTAGTATTGCTGGATACGCCCTTATCCATCTGAAAGAAGCAAAACATTATCAAAGTTTTAGAATATTGGCAGTAAAAACTATTAAGTGTACCATTGTGTTACTTACATAACACTCTGTGAAAGTATTTGGGCAATTATTGTGTCTCGTTTCCAAACGTCCAGGATAGAGAGGTTCATGTTTCACAGTTGTGTCTGTCTCTACTGATACCTCATCGCATCCCAAAGATCTGTGATGTTCTAGGCAAGGTTCCCCTGCTGATGCTGACTGTTCTGTCTCACATGTGGCACTACATCCTTCAGAAGGAATAGAAACGTTGGTGCGAGTGGTGTCTGGGTAGCCATCCAAAAACTGTGAATGCTGAGAATAATTTTCAGGGTTGTCCTCGTCACTGTCAATATTTTCAACTTCACAGGTGTTTTGATTATCCTCAGCCCAACCACAGGGGATGTTTTTAATAGAATTTTTGGATTTGTTCTTCTGAAAGAAGCGAAACTCGCGTTATTTATGTTTTTTATTGTTAGAATAAAAAAGCAACTAGAAAAAGGACCATTGCTTTACATACGTAATCTTTAGTAAAAGCATTTAGGCCCTTGATCTGCAAGGATTGAGCAAGAGTAAGAAAAGCTTTAAGATTTCCTTCTGGAACATGGGTCTCCCCTCGGTACACAAAATCAATTACTGCCTTCAGAGTTGTAAATGATGCGCCAGAGAGGATGATCAACGGATGCTTCTCAGTGTCCTCATTGAAGAGCTTCTGTGAAAACAATACAGAAAAGAATAAAGCAAATGACTGATTTTTCTCCTACAGAGTTGGGGGGGCAAAATGCTTTAAATACATGCTCAAAATACATTAGATTGTGATTTGCTAAGTACTATCTATTTAAAATACTTGAAATGTTCAAGATACAGTAAATACAATTGTATTATATCTTTTTTATTGCCACATTATATTGTAACTGTCAATTACAATAAATTAGTAATTCATGGACATACAAATTTCTGGACAATAACTATTATACACACACTCCCTCTTTCAAATATAAAATGATATCAAAAATATGTCTAACGATGTGTAATAATAGTAATAGAGATTAAGTAATTAATATGAGCAAGAAGGACATGAAGCACCATTCAAATTACTTTAACAGATTTTAATCGAGATGAATTGCTCTTGGTAATGTATTTCAAAAATGAGAACTTAAATACTGCCCAACCCTGTAAAGACTTATTACAAAAATTATACTGTATTCACCTTCAGATGTAATTTCATTCCTGATGTAATTAAACCAAAAAAATCTACAAAAGTAAACAAAAAATAATTCAGCCATATCTGGGATTGTTCCACAAACTTTGGAATGAAAACAAAATGAAGAACCATCAGTATTATTTCTAATAAAGTATATTAAGTATTTCCTTTTTAAATACACCTATTTTATGTATTTAAATATCTAAAATGCATGTCCAAAAAAACTCAAAAATAGTGTTTTTCAAATTCAAGTATTTAGATACTGACCAACCCTGCCCTTCTATCACTCCAAAAGATTCCAAGCCCTGGTTTAGTTACAGTAATGATCAAACCCACTGAACATCACCACCATCACCTTGGAAAAATTTTCGTATATTTCAGAACTAACTTAAGAATGCAACTTCACCTGGATATTATCACACTCTTAGGAGTCGAAGAAAGTATGTAGCAGGAATTAGTGTAAAGGGCTGAAAATATAGTGAAATCGTAAGTAAGCAACCACTGTTGATTCCATAATAAAGTGGTCATTTAGAAAGGTGGTTTGCTTACCAGTAAGTCAACAATTTTTATTTATTAGATCAGTACTGCATATATAAATTATGTTTACTAATTCTGCATGGTTAATCTGAAGGTTCATTATTGAATGTTAACAAAACTGCCTATTTTATCCCAATAAACATTGAAATATGTACACAAATTATAAAAATTGAAACAATTTGTCAGGTTTTATTTTACTTATTTGATGTAAATTCCTTTTCAGTCATATTTATGATCTTTTTAAATCCATTTAAAAAAAATCAAATTTCTTTCTTAAAATGTTAAAATCATGTTTAGTATTAGTTTTCTGAATAGTGGGACTTTGGTGAGCGCTGGGCTCAGTTTCACAATGCTGTGAACACTTGGGGATCTTAGGGCGCAAGGTAATATTCGACATTATTCTTCCAGGAGCATAAGGTAAAGTAGGTTCTGTTCATTCAAAGCAACATTTGACTAACATTTGTTAGGTCACTTTCTTATCTCTGTCACATGAAGAGAAATGTAATGGAAATGGAGCAAGCAGCTGTGGCGCAAAATCAGTGTTACGTTGTTACAGGATCAGACACCCCCTCCCTTCATGATTCCCTCAAAGATTGAAACTCGGGCACAGAGCATGGTACAATTTACAAACGATTCATGGTTTCAGTGTTCATTCCAAGAAAAATTTGTTTTTGAAAAGGGTGGTCATTTAACAGGCTTGGTCAGTCGGAGAGGCTTCGGGAAGTCTATAACATACCTGTGACTCCGACAATTGAGATGTTACATTGGTACTTATCTGCTACTTTGAGCCACCCACACACCTCCTCCTTTCCTTTACACTGGTTCTTGGTCACACCTTCCTCTTTTCTTCACTTTCCTTTACTATTGCACAAGTCACTGGTTCACACACACCACTAGGGGCCCTAGGGAAGCCTTACCACTGCAGTACTTTTAATATTGTAAATAATATGTGTAACAAGTTTGGTTTGGAATTGCCCCAGTTTGTTTGGTTAGAACTCAGATAGAGAGTAGACACGCAACTCTGTGAACAACTCCAGCACCTAAATCATTCATACCATTTTCCCAAAATTAACACTCTCTAGTCAATCAGGTACAACTCAAGGTCCTGCATATTTCATATGAATCTTATAGTTTTTGGGAGTACTTCACACTTGGGATGTTTGCAAATTTTTTTCAAAAATGGCTCCAACTTTTTTCTTTAAATATCTGGTTATAACATAGTGAAATACATTTATATAAAGAAAGCACATCTTTAATTTCCACTGTTCCCTCTAAATTTTTGAAAATGGTAAAAATTGAATAGTTTTGAACACAATTTCACTAAAAATAGGGATTTTTTAATAAAATCTGATCTTCAAAATTAGATTTTTAAATAATGTCAGACGCATTCTTTTAAGATTAGTTATTTCCAAGAAATTTTGGAGAACATGAGTAATTGTGTAAATAAGATTGTCTCGCAAACTTCCAATATTTTTTCTTTTAACTTTTTCAACTCTCTCATCATTGACATTTACGTTCGAGGCATTTTTAATAATTTATTTGCAATGCTTCAGAAGATATCTCATGAATAGCTTAGAAACTCAAAAGCTTTCTATGTGAATGAGCTAAAAATTGCATCTTTGCAGGTAAACTTTTTCAACGTTTTCTCAAAATTGGTTCCAAACTTGCTATCCAAAATTGCCATTTGAAAAAAATGTTTTCTTCTATGATATTCTCGGTCATTTCCAATAAGGGGAAAAAAAACTATTAGAGAACAAAAAAAATTGAGAACCTGCAAAACTAATTTTTTTTTGACTAAGCACAATTTTCTCAACCAAAATATTTCAGGAATGTAAACAAAACTATTGTATTAATTTGATATGTACTGTGAATATTATGGTCCACAACACTTTTTGTAGAGTTATTTAGTTTCCAGAAAATTGTTCATTAGTGCAATGTTGACTAATTTTAATGCAAAAATTACCTAGTTTCGTTGCTACAAAGACAAATGGCGGCAAAGAATTTGAAATACATACATTCACAGCTGCAAAGCATATTAAAGGCAACATGTGCACCAAACATTTTAGTTTTGATCTTGATATATTTAACTAATTATTATTTTGTTACTAATTGTAACGTGTTCACAATTAGTACAATCATTTAATTTGGTCTTGAGAGACAGGAACTTGGGGCAGGTGAGTCAAAATATGAGAACACTAAGGTTGTCTGTTCAAACCCAATGAATGTTTTCAATTGTGTTCAAGGTTTGTGGGGCATTCCAGGACTCCCATACATTAAATTTACTCTACAATCCTTCCATAATCTCTGGGTCTGGCAGGCAACTGTGTGCAGTCTAAGTTTAATTGAGGAACTGGATCTCACATCTAAAACAACGTACAAGCACTGAGGTGAGGCCAAGGAATACCATGAGCAAATGAGTAAAGGTATAAGCATTTTTACCTCAGTAGGGAAGGTCAGTGTTAATAGTTCTTTTGAATGATTGATTGTCTTTATATTATATAAATTGTATGCTGAGGTATCTTTTCAATTGTTAGACAATCAAATTAAAAACAATTAAAACTTATTGGAAAAATCAGTCTTTATTCGTTGAGTGTATATACGAAATTAGTATATGTGAAAAACATTTCATGAACTGATTCATTCACATCTGGTGAAATGTTGATGAAAAATTTCAACTATGAAAAACAAAACAAAAGAGAAAAAAAAACAGACAAAAATCATATTACCATTATATAGGTATAAAAACAATACCAATATAATTTTTAACATTTTATCAATATTCAACCTGAAGATGTGAATGAATCATTGCATGAAACATTATTTTTAACATATTATTATTTTGCAATTCAACTCAAAGAATAATGACTGATTTTTTCCAATAAGTTTTGATTATTTTTAATTTTATTGTCTAAAAACTTGAAAGGATGCCTTAACATATGATTTGTATAAAGTTAATGTTATATTGTGGTACTCCTTTATTTTGATTGAAATTTCATAATGCATCTGATAAAACAAAACCAAAATCAGGATGAGGTGGGTCATTGAGACGCAGAGGTGGTCTTCACTGGGAATGTTCCCAGAGGAGTAACAGGTACCTCAAGAGAGCCCCATTAGGTCTTTTAGGCATAGATCGATAGCAGGAAAGGGGAGGGGGGCAAAACCAAAAGGCTAATCTAGACTCAAGAATATAGGAAAGTAATGAGATGTCTGTGCGCCAACTGCAAAGGCCAAGGTGGCTATAGCACGTCCAACTCAGCACCTCAGTTGGAAGGGTCCTGGGCTTGGTTGATTGGTCATTGTCTTGTATATGTTGGCGCGGAATGGCTTGTAAGTTTGCTGATCACAGACCAAGGACTCTGCCAGTCTGTCTTGGATAAAGATTAACGTGGGGGACATAGTGGGTACCCGGCATGGATAGCTGAAATCAGTATCACCTGAAAGCTGGAAAAAGCCCCCAGAATAAAAAAAAGAGATGTATATGCCATTCTGTAGCACCACTAGTTTTCTTGTGTAGTAAAGTAAAAAAGAGACAACATGTAATTTTTTGTTTGAACTTAATATGCCAACTATGGCAGTTGTTGAGGAAAAAGTCTATACTTTATTGTTAGGGATATCATAAAAAAAAACATAACGTCAGTTCACATCGAGATATTAAGTGTTGTGTGCAGCAAAGATGATTTTGTCAATTGCTGTCTACATAAAAGGCAGCTGGTGACGTAGTAGTTGGACTGCACGTTTTCCACCGCTGGTGCTTGGGTTCAATCCCAGGCAGTTGCAAGTGGAATTCATGTAGGATGAAGAGGGTTTAGGGCTTTATCTTTCTAGGGATACTCCCGTTTCTCTTGCCAATCCCACTGGTATGCTCCATAAATCATTCCCTGCCGTACCGTTAAAGATCATTTCGCTAAGGATCCTAGGATCATCTGGTTGATAACTGAGGAGCTGGCCTCTGAATTTAGTTTAGACTACATACTAATTGTTTTTGGATTAATGCATACTGCCATTTGCTTCATTTAACTTCCTAATCTGACTGACAGTTCAATTTTTTTCATTAACAGTTTAAAGGGCTTAATGGACAAATTTATACAGGAATAACTAATATTCTGATTTTATTCAAAACTATTGCATTCATTGAATCAACGAATTCTAGAAATTTTATTTTAGTACTAGCCACAAAGGTGTATAGATAATCAAACACAATGAGGGTGCAGAATTATTTATTCAACTGGTTTTCATTGTAGAGTTATTTGCAACATTTCACATGTCATGTCAACATGCATCCTCAGGTAGAACTTTAATTTACAAGAATAAAAATTACTAGCAACTTTGCTCAGAAATAATGAAACATTAAAATATTTACAAATATAATTAAAAGGATTCAAATGGATAAAATTACAATAGAAAAAAATAAAGAGTAAACAATGTTTATAACAAATGCAAGGACAAAGAATAAATCAGAAAAGGTGTACTTACTACATATTTAAATTATCTTACCTTGTTTAAAGGAAAACAAAAAAATTAATCCACAATAATTGTGAGGTATTATTTATGGGAGTTGTCTGTGTGGCAATTAATCATTTTGATTATAAATTAAAAGTAAAATATCAATTTTTAGATACAAAACAAGATTTACCTTTAAAACACTGAAAACTTACAAATGTAATCAGTAAATTATAGAATACCAAAAATAAAAAAGCTAATAAGTATACCGATTTAAGAATTTACAATTGCAAATATTCCACAACGAGAATTTCAAGAGCCAATGAATTACTTAAGACTCACAAAGAAACTTACTTAGACTTGTAAAACCATAGATTTTTTAATAATATTTTAAAATCCATGCTAAGAATTATTCTAAGTAAAATTGTTCAGAATTGTTTTCAATAGGTGAATGATTTATTGGTGTGATTCTGTTAAGTTTCTGTAAAGTGTGTGTGTGTGTTTTTGTTTTTTTTTAATTTATTTATTTTATTTTATTTACAAAATGATGTTCAAAAGAATTACAAACATCACATTGAAGTTCATGTTTGAGCATCCTTGAATATTTTTTTGGATTCAATATCGATGATACAAATATTGTAGTCTATCCTGTTCTAACTGTAACCTATGGTTGGAGATAGAATTTAATTTCTCTAAGAGGTCTAAAATGTTATTAAGATATTCTCTTAACTGTCTCAATCATTTTATTTGGTTTACATTTTCAGTCTTCCCCATTGCCTTCTTGTCTTTTACAAGGTGGCCACTCATTTCCTGGAACAAATTTTCCTGGTTTTCTAGAGCATTTTTTTACACTAAAAAAAAGAAAGAAAGAAAGCCTGATACATAAATAAAAATTGAATCACTATCTTTTGCCGGACTACTTTTTTTTTAGGATTATAATGTCTAGTTATAAAACGGTCTCAGATTTTTCCATGTTTTCCAGAAAGTAGCACCCAAGTTTTACATTTTTCAAACCTTCAGGTCAATTCAGCCTTTTATTTCTGATTTTTATTTTATCATTTTTGAAATGCTTGTTCTTGAGTTTATTTATCATTGGGTTACATGAAATAGTTATAACTTTTGTATCTTACTCAATCTTGTCCTTATTATTTAAATTATAAATTAGTTAAATATTTTTGATGTATAATGCAGAAATAATAATTACTTGTGATGTTAAAGCCCCTTATTTCCCTTTTTCTTTTGCTGTTTACCCTTCTCTTCTCCTTCTTCTTTTCTTCTTCCTCTTCTCCTTCTTTTTTTTCTCCCCCACTAATAAGACTCTAAAAAAGGAGTCTAGTCATTTTAATATGTCGTAAGGTAATGAGTAAACATGGAACAAACAGAATTGAATTAAAATTGTTAAGAACCAGTTATCTCTTTGAGAAATTGAAGATATTGTTTATTGCCTTTCATGTTGTGATTTCAACTTCTTCAATGTAAGTCAGGCTAGGAGGGTACTAAAACAGAGACTAAAAGAACATCGGAATAATATAAGGGCTGCTGACACAATTCAATTACTCACCATTGGATTGAAACTGATGTTTGATTTTGTCCTACCATCATAGACAAAATTTGCTAGACCTATATCAAAAATTCTCCCTAAAAACTAGTGATAAAATAAATACAATGATTGAAACCAATGCATTTACCAATCTTTATGCCATGCTACACCACATTTAAAACAAATCAAAAGAAACTAGAACCCAAGATTCTCTCTCAAAATATTCTTAAGAACATAATATTTACATTCCAGCCCTCTTACTTTGTTTCATGTTCTGGTTTGAACATACATTGTACTTCTTTATTAGTTTTTTGGTACCTATGTATGGTTTGGTACCTATATTTTGGTACCTTGGCAGTGAAACAAGTCATGATTTTTAATATATTTTTTATTTAGACTTTTTTTCATTTGTGCAAGGCACTTTTAGCCTCATTCTCAGGCAACTATAATGTAAAAGCAATTAGGTTTTTGTGAATACAAATTTTTTGAACACATTCAAAATAAGTATATACATTTTTCAATTAAATATATATTAAATAACATGTAATGTATATCCACAAACAAGAACCTAAATAAAGTTACAATCCGCTCATCACTGGAATTCCATAAATAATTTTCTTTGTCTCATCCACCAATCCATATTTAAGAATTATATTATATTGTTTAAATTTTACTTCCTGTGGATTTTTCCTTCCCCTTAATTATTATTCCATTTGCCCCTTCAACCCAATTCCTAATCCTCTCTACTATATTTTCCTCCCTCACCCCCCCTTCCTTCTCCTAACACCATCCTCCTCCTCCTTGACTCTCTCTAGTTCATGGGAGTCTCGCAGTCCAGAAGATCTTGTTACAATGAGACAGCTGTGTTGGGGAGTTTTTATTTATTTAGTCAAAAACAGTAAAAAAGTGTACATGACATATGGGGGAGAAAATCATCTGCACACACTTACTTGAGTTTCAGAATCCCTTCCCAACAATGTAACTAATAATAGTTGCAAGATGAAGTAATAGTAGTAGTAATAATAATAATAATAATAATAATAATAATAATAATAATAATAATAAATTTAAAAAAACACGAGATTATTTCAAAACTAGATATTTTCGTTTATGAGTTAGAGTAGAAAATTGCAAATGAACTGCAGATTTTTCTGTATTGCTAACAAAATAGAAACTCACCCTATGCTCTACTACCACTACAAGCAAAAGGAAAGCTCAACAAAATGTGCGCATAGTGAAGCTACATTTACATCCAGAAGCAAATCAAGGGCATTTGCTCAATGGATCAGGGAAACTGCAATCAAAATGGGTGTCATTGACCCGGAAGCTGAAGTACATTACTTGTTAGAGGCATATTAAGTCTTTTACAATTATACAATGCAAATGTAAACTATTTCATTATACTATATCTTCATTTTGTTAAAGTAAACATTATTTTTCATTTACGATCAGTATAGTCTCTAATTGTGTAGAAACAGTTTTGCAGCAGAAAAGATTTTACTTTTAACTTAAATTTGTGTACCAATTTTAATTGTTTAATTTCATAGCAATGTAAAGTAATCTAGCAAAGTAACGTACATGTATTGTATGTGGATTTCATGTAGCGAGCTGTTCATACTGACACTTGATGAACATGATTTCTACGTCGAGTGTTGTAACTATAAATATCAGTATTACATGAAAATATGTCCCCACCATTAAGTAAGTCAGTTTTGACAAGTACTACAGATTCGTTAATAAATAAGCAAAGCAATGGTAAGATTCCAAGCTCAATTCCAATTCCAAGGCTTGCAGGGATGGCATTTTTTCATTTTTTGGATAATTTTCTTTTGCAATCTAAATGTCTGGACACTAAAGGATAAGCTTCCCCAGAATATTATGATATATCTCAGGTGGAAATGTACATTTGCAAAATACTTGCAACGAGCTGCATGAAGGCTGAGAGAATTTGAAAGAATCCTGAAGGTTTTACATAATGGGCTTTAATTGAGTATTTAATGCTGCCCTCTTACATGACATGGCCAGCCTATGATGAAATGAAGTCACAATTGGATTCTAAATACATATGTTTTGTAATAACATATAAGCGCTAGAGTGTACCATCAATTTTTTAGATTTGACAAAATATCGTGAACTTGGATATGAACACGCTGATAAAATGTATGTTGTGTTATTGCAAATGAATGAACTTGATAATGCTCTGACATTATCAGTTTATCAAAGACGTGAAGAATCGAATTTTGAATGAATTTTGTTGATTGACTATTGTACTTCATTTTATTTTATTCTTTATATTTTGTGGTATATTACTGTATTTGATTGTAAAATGGGCAGTTGCCTGCAGAAATAAATAAATAAAACAAATAATTTTTTTACACATATAATGATTTACTCATCTTTACAAGTCTTTCCGAATTGAGTATGGGGTCCTGTAGAGATCGATCATAGGCCCTACCCTCTTGCTTTTTATATTTAAACAATATGCCCTCATCCATTATGTTCTTTAAAAAGGAAATAATAAATAGGACAATGTCAGAAGTTATGAATTATTTTCTTAATGACAAATGAATAGTTAACATAGGAAAAATGGTTTCAATGCAGTTTTACATTTCAAATCGGCAATTACGTGAGCCATTGAAAATTAAAAGTATGTAATTGGCTAGGTAATAAAATTATTGGATCTCTCAAATTGGTCAAACCTCAAAAGGAATAACAAATAAACATGTGAATGACAAATGAATTGAACATTAAATGAAGTTCATTGTTATGTATTCTGAATTCTTTCAAATTCAGTCAGCCTTCAAGCAACTCATTTTCTGCCTTTTGCAAAATGCAGCCTGAGATATTCCAAAATATTCTGGGGAAACTCATCCTATTGTACCAATACCTTTAGATTGAAAAAAAAAAAAAGAAAAAAAAAAAAAATTATGATTAATAAATGCCATCCACGAGATTCTTGCAAGCCTCTTTTCATTGAACTTGGAATCTTCCACTGGCCTAGTCTATTTATTTATGAATCTATAGTTCTTGTCAAAAGTAACTTACTTAATGGCGGGAACATATTTTCATGCAATACTGATATTATAATTACAACACACACAACTGAAATCACATTCATCAGATATCAGTATTAATAGCAAGACAAGATATAAGATACACAATATACAAGATATCCACAAATAATCAGGGGCAGATTTAGCCGATCATTTTGGAGGAGTCCATCATAGATTTTTGTTAAATAATAAGCATTTATTATTATATTGTATATTATTTTTGTAGTATATATATATGTATGCTACTATACAATATTATGTTTTAAATAATTGCATAATTCTAACCTAAGTAAATATTTAAATCAATTTTTCCAAATGAAAGAAAGTAACAAAAGAAAATAGACCTTTTGGGAGGAGAGTCATCCCCCCCCCCAGGATCTGCCCCTGCAGATAATACAAGAACATTACTTTACAGACACTGCCAGATGACATTAAACAATTAAAATTGATTCATAAGTTTCAGTACAAAGTAAAATCTTTTCTGCTGCATTACTGTTTTTAAACAATTAGACTATAGTGAGACTACAATATACACAGACTCTACACTATCAAAAGAAAAATAATTTTTATTTCAACAAAGATATATAATGCATTAATTTGTATTTGAATTGTATTAAAAAGATTTAAGATGCCAATAACAAGTAATGTACTTTATTTTCTAGATCAATGACCCCATCTTGATCAAATTTGCTGATCCATTGAGCAAATGCTGAGATGACCATTGTTTTTCTTCTGGATGTATATGTAGCTTCACTATACACGTTTTGTCCAGCTCCCCTTTTGCTAGTTGATGAAGGAGCAGAGCCAAGGGTATGGGCAATAGTAAAAAATCAAGTCTGGAGATCATTTACTGATGCAAATAAGTTTTCTAAAACCTGGCAGTGAAAATTACTAGTTTTCAAATACTGCTAACCTCACTTTGTAGGTTCTTTTATTCATTATTCAACTATTTATGCTTAAAACATGGAAAAAAGTTTCTAGAACTCAAGAAAGCACAGATTGTACTTCTCCACACATCACATACAGGTTTTACTGATCTTTGACAAAAATAAATCAAATAGCTATTCTATCATTTCCACTTTTTTCATGAATAATAATTTACACTATGTGTTTCGTACCTCTTCTGTCTTGAGTTTGAAGTTGGGATTTGTAATAAACATTTTTTTAAAATTATTTGTTTTAATTTTCTGTTGCATTTTTTATTTTTCTACTTTGACTCACTTTAAATAATGTATGTGAACATTTTAATATTTCATATCCTTGATTTCATTTGTTCTTGTAAATTAAAGTCTCCTCAGAATGCATGCACATATGGCATGTGAACATTGCACAAAGGTTTGTTCTGACGATCAATTGAATAAATAATACTGCAAACTTACAGAGTCGATAAACTTTTGGATACTAAAATAAAATATTCTTTAGACAATCTTTGGTGAATTTTAAACCACGCTGAAAGATAATTTCAGCAATCTTTAAACATTTTTGAAATTACTAAGTTTAATAAAACTTTAAATGAAACGACTAAATAAGATATATTCAAAATAGTACATTACAACTTTATTACCCAAATTTCTTTTCCAATATTATTTTCTTAACGTCTTCTTTCCTTAGCATAATTGAAAACATGTTGTTCAATCTTTCCAAGCATACTAAAGAAAATGTGTGAGTGGGTTATTTCTCATAATCCTGTCGTACAGAAATTCAAAAATTTGCATTATATATATGCAAATTAAACATAGAAGCAGACTATCACCCAATAAACACATATTGAGTTCTTTTATAATTTGTATTAATTTCAAGCATCAATCATGCAAAAGTTTGTTTTTTTATTTTATTATTTATTTATTTTTATTTTTTTAAGTTGTACATCAGTAGATCTTTTAAAGAGCTGCTTTTTATGAACGGGTTTTAAGACAAAAATTTTGATCTTCAATTGTGAAGTTTTGAAATCTTAACTTCTTGCAACTTTTGAAAATACAGAGACTTCACCAATTTTTTTACACAAAACAAGCACCAATTTTTTTAGTGTCCTTTAATACATACAAGAAGCAATTTAAAGAAAAAAAACGAAGCTGTTTTTGAGAAAATAATATTTTTAAAAAGTTTTAAAATTGACGCTTATACTTCACACAAAATTATGAGAGATCAAGAAAAATTTGCGTTAAAATGATGAAAATATGTATTTATTTATTACTCACAGGAAAATCAGTAACCAAGATTGAGAGAAGTCTCGAAATAAAAAGGGACATCATTCTCTTTTATCACTCTCTATCATTTAATTGTACTTCTGGAGTTCTGTTAGTAGATTTTCATTTTGCCTTTTCCTCCTGGCACCAATCTCAATCAAGCTGTATTCCTGCAAGCCTGGACAACATGAAGGCATGGTCATGCTTTCTCTTTCTGAGGAAGCTGTGGCTGCGTTAAAAACCAAAACGAAAAAGGATGATGATATAAGTCAAAGAGTTTTGATTCTTTCACTGTTGCCAACAGGCTTTGTTTGCTCATGAATCCCATCCTACTTTTGAGGACAGTTCTCTGTGTATGCTATACCTTTCTCAGTGCTGGTGATTACACAAGTGCGAGAGAGGGAAAAATATAATTCCATTTTCACTGATGCCATTTCAAGATTCAAAAGTCACACAATAGCTTTTCGAAGAGACATCATTGCAAGTAAAACAAATTCGTAACCATCATACCAAATAACTATATGGAATCACGCTTACAGAAAAAAAAACGCTTCCTTACACATTGTGCTAAAATAAATTTTAGAATCAGAATAAAAAGGTATTTCATTTTAATTATTATTTTTTTACAATAATTCATTTTAAATGTGATATTTTATTGTTTACATACCTTTTTGCACCCCTGCATTAGCTAGAATAAATGCCTTTTTAGTTAACATAAATGCTTTTGTATGCCATTTTAGATAAAAATGAATTCCTGAACTTCTGGGCTCTAGTTATGACTGTCTATTATTATTCAGATTGTCACTGCCTGAATTGACAGTAATGTTAGAAATGAAGCTCACATGTTTTGACAGGTTGTGATACTGGCTGACTCCATTAAAATGAACTTTCACAGTAACAAGTGAGACCAACCACTGCATTCCAAACTGGCACATCTTTCCAAATCCAAAAACTCCAAAGTTTTAAACTTGAAAATCCCCAAAATATTCATTTATTAACATAAAATTTTCTGAAATAGGTAGTTAAATTGTTTTGATGAAAAAATTTATTTTTATGCTACTTAATCAAAATATTTATTTTAGGTAATATGCAATTTGATATGTGAAAACTATGGGGCTCTACTTGAATTTCCATCAAATTTTCAACACTTGAGATTAAGGGGGAAATATATGTATTTACCTCAAAGTCCAGAGTAATAATAATTATATTATTATAAATTTCAGTGCCTTCTGAAGATGTGGATGAATGAACTCCCAAAACATTGTGGATTTATGTAAATATGTAAATTGTTAACATCTATAATAAATGATTTATTTAAGTTACCAATATAAGTGATTGATTTTATAATCTTATTTAACTTACATGAAAGTAAGGACTGCATGCAGATAAAACCAGCCTATGGGCTTTTAGGCTTTGACCCTCAGCAGATACAGTGCAATCCACCAAAAAATTATTCTCAAATAAACTTTTATACACTGTAGCAAGTTCACTGGTGTAGTCTTTCCAACAAACGGACAAAACTGATTCAGCCATGTAGAAATAGCGCTGAAACAATTCGGAAACATTATAAAACAGCAATTGAAATAATACATAAATGATGGAAATTAGTATTATTTTTTATTGCAAATTACATACAAATTTTCTGTTGTGTATTGAGAACAAATTCATATAAAGTAATAACCCTATGTACTATCTTGACTAGTCATTCACAGCTTGTTCTGTACTTCTTGATAGATTGATTGATTATGAATAGATTATTATCCTGACAAATGTCTCTTTTCAGAAGTCTTCATTCGGTTGCAGTCTAGAACACGGTACAACCTAAGGAAGTCATTTAAACCCGCACTTCGCGCCGCTATGGCGAGAGGTAAATCCACGGTGGAGGGGATGAGGGGTGGCTAAGCGATTATCATAATTGGTCACAAACGTGACGTCCTAAGTTAGGGGAGGTAATTTCACCCTAGGGTCTAGTCGGAGCTCCATTAGAAAATAGTGCTGCCTGCGATTGTGGTGTGTCTGTGATAAACAAAGCTTTCGTCGTTCGAATTCGTTTCAGCAGTTTGAATTCGAGGCTTTCTTATAAAGTGCTTTCGTATAAAAGTGAATTGGTAATTATGCGATGGATAGACTCAAGGTTGTATATAGTGAACTCGAGGGCCGATGACCCGAGCCTCGCCGTGACTTGGAACCGGGCGAGCGAAGCGAGGAAACTTGTCTTTGAAAGTAATTTGGACATTAAAATGCGGTGGAGACAAAGTGTATGAAGACCGGGCCATGAAAATCGCCTATATGTAAGTGTTTTTTTTATTTCTATCAGAGCGCTTAGCGTAATTTGAGGGAGGGCTTAAGGAGACTCCCCTCCCCTTCCCATCCATCTCCCCTCCCCCCGCTTCTCTAAGGGTGTACCGTGTTCCGAAATTTCATCTCGTCAATTATACGAAATATTCTACTGATAGTTATTTGCTGTATAGATATGTTTATATTCTCTTAATAAAAAATTTCTTTGTGGATTCCTAGTTTGTACAGCAGGGACCCTAAAATTGATCATATTCAGCAATAGTGATTAATCAATATTACTCCAATAATTTTGGCAAATATAGGACATCAACATAATTTTTATAAGATCTTAATGATGGCAAATTCTGGCCTAAAGAGACCTCACTATATTCATGAGTTATGAACGGGTCTTCAATTCCCATATGATAGGCTGTGACTAAAATATTTGTTTTGAAATGAAAAGAAATTAAATTGGGTTCTATTGAATTAATGGCACAACAGCTGAGGAATTAAGGAGAAAATTACTTTCAACTGGCTGGTGTAGTCAAATTATTTATAACAAACTTTCTTTTCAGATATAGTTGGATTCTTGATGTGTATAAATATCTTCCTCTGTAATAAATTATTTATTTTTTCGAGACCCTTCTTTTTAGAAGAGGAAAAACTTATCACCTTAACTCCCTCAGGTCACTTGTTACTGGTACCTAAAGATGTCATGAACAAAAAACAATTAATTTTAGTAAATGAATATTTTTAATAATTATGACTAAATGTAATGTACATCACATATGAGATCAGTTCAGGTATACAAAGTTGTTTGGATGTCACAAATTAATTACTTATTTTTTACATAAATTGCTTCCCTTATTTATTTATTTATTTTACGCCAAAAAAAAAAAACAGTTAAAAAAACTGCTTATGACGTGCTATGGGGAAGAGTGAATTGTGTGCACATTTTCAAAATTCTGTGATCCCTACACTAAGTCATATGCTACTTAAATTTTGAATTTTGAAAGGGAGAAAAAACAAAAAAACTACCATGTAATAAAATCTATTTTAAAGGATAAATAAGCAATAAATTTTGGCTCTTATTACTTCCTGCCACGACAACATGGAAACGATAATTTGAATAATTGTATTTCCCACTGAATTCTAGAAGACGTGCACAGAAAATGATGTTACATTCATGTCCAGAAGCAAAACAAGGGGCCATCTCAGCATTTGCTCAATGGATCAGGGATCCCTATGTACATATCTGACCAAACTCATTGTACTGCATTATAATAATAATGATAACTTCTATTAATTAATTAATTATAACTTCTCCCACTATTTATAGTATCTAATACTTTCACCAGTGAGTCCTTAGTGTACTCGAGAACATTTTAGGGGGGATTGTATTACCTAAATTTGCAGCAAGGGCACATTAATGAAAATGTTTCCTAAAGCACTGAGTACTGAGAACCGAAGGTTGATACACCACATCAACATTAGGTTCTGAACCTATTTGACTATTAAACAAAGGACCCCCTACTTGTAACATTTTCTGCTTATGAACACATTATAATGAGTATAAAATTATAATCAGAACCTCAAGTTGACATCCATAGATGTTATAAAATTTTTGAGAACCTAATCCTAACAAACCTGTTAATATTGATGATTTACACTTGCGTAAGGTTATTGACAAATAGAACAATTCCTAATTCTTTCCTTGCTCACATCCTAATACCACAAAGCAAACCTATTTCATATTTAGAGTAAAGAACAAAAACAAATTTAAGAAATTCATAAGGATTTCCACAGATTACCAGCTCAAGTACACATACCAAATCATATGTCCATGAAAATCATAGTTATATAATTTATATTTTAACCACAAAATTACACATTTTTTCACTTTTCATGATGACATTCATTTCAAGACTGAAAGTAAGATAAATTTAAAAAATTGTATACAATTAAGACTTGTGTATGAAAAATTGAAAACAGGTAAAAAATTATTTGAGATCAGATCAAAATTTGAGCATGACAAGAAAAGCCTACAAAAGAGGTTGGCATCCCTAGGGCGTTTACAAAATGCCAGAAGATACTGTAACTATGAACATTTTTTTTAGAAAACATACCCATTCAAGAACTATGTAGGTAACAAAATCATTTTAATAATCAATGGTTATGCATTTAAAATATGAATGTTGAAGAACTTGGATAAGTGAGAAGAGTATTAAATATATTTGAACAATTTTTATGATGAAGTTCACTTCCTTGTCACTGAACTGATAATAGCTGTACCATTAACCTTAAAATCAATTTTCAACCAGGGAGCTCTTTTGAGGTCTCCAAGCTACTCATAGTATACATGAATAAAATTGAATGATTGGATTGGCACTATAAAAGACACTTGAATGCAATTTAGAAGCATAAACTCAAGAAAATAACAAGACATACCTTAGTTTTGTTTTCACTTATTTGTTCCACTTGAAAAATCGTTTCATTCCTCAACCCAAGGTGAGCCAACAACCCGCAGCAGGGCTAGAAAACTACGTGTTAAATTTTGCGACTTTTAGAGTAAGCCATGCGTCAGTGCTGCGCTCGAACGGGTGGCGATAGTACTAAAGCAGACTGCACTAGTGAGGGCTATGACATAACATACTCTTGACGAATCAGTCCAATACGTTGTACCCTATTTTTGAATGTACCGTCCTTTTGAAGAGCCGTATTTTATTGAGTATAAGCACCCCAATTTTTTGAGAGTCAAATTAAGGAAAAAATATTTTATGAATGAAATGAGGTTTTAGTAACAAAATTTATGACTCATAGGAATCACTCATGCTCTTATCGCTGTCTGGTGTATCAGGAACAATTATAACTCTTTCCAATTCCTCCTATTCACTTTCAGTATCACAAGCCTCGAATTTGGCTAATAGTTCAACCTCGTCATCCTCCTTGTCATTCTCTCTATCTTCCTAAATCAAATGGCCATCCACAGAACCATCCATTGAATTTGAAATTCCATATTTTGTAAATGCTTTGACAAAAATCTCTGGTTTGTAGGTTTCTTCGGTCGGCCTGACTTGGTGAGATTCTTTCCTGCTGCCGTCATGTATTGATTCCATTCTTCCCTTTATGCCTCATTCACAATGCAAACTTAAACGTAACGTAAGCCGTAAACGTATGCAGTAAACTTTTCACGTAAAAACGAGCATTCACAATGGCAAACGTAAGCTGGAACGTAGGTTTTGCCTGAACCAATCAGAATTCAACATATTGATCGATGCGTTCTGCATTTTTCGACTCTCCTATCGATTTCACCTTTTGTATTTGCGAGCAGCTGTTGCCCTACCTATTGAGGTTATATGCAGCAGTGAGCTTTAAATTGTGTACGCAAATATATTTAACGCCACGTTCAGATTTTGTCATGGAGAGATTTAGGCATCGCTTGTGTTGTTGCAAAGCTTCGCAGCATTATTTAGGGCGCTTTATTTTTAAAAAAAGGAGGCGCTTATTTGCCATTTGAATCAACACTTCGCAACTCACAAACTCCCCAAACTTCTGTTCTACCTTAACTTACACAATACACGCATAAACAAGAATAGATCTGGAGTCGACCTTCCTTCTTGGATTTTGTTGCATTTGTTTTTTTGCTGCTCTCTGATTGGTCTTCGGTAGAATTTCGACGTAAACTTAAACGTAGAAGCTTGAGCTTGAGAGCTCCTTAAGTTTACGTCTCACGTCTACGTTTACGGCAAGGCATTGTGAATGATCTCGCTTTATAACCCATTTCTAGGTTTTGCGGCTACGTTACGGCGAGATCATTCACAATGCCTTGACGTAAACGTAGACGTGAACGAACTAGAGCTCGCAAGCTCCAAGCTTCTACGTTTAAGTTTACGTCGAAATTCTACCGAAGACCAATCAGAACAGCATGAAAAAACAAATGCACACAAAATCCGCGAAGGTCGACTGATCTATTCTGTTTATGCTGTGTATTTGGTATAGTTAAAAGGTAGAGCAAAAGAAGTTTGGAGAGTTTGGTACGAGTTGCGAAGTGTTGATTCAAAATGCAAATAAAGCGCCTCTTTTTAAAAATAAAGCGCCCTAAAATTAATGCTCGCTTGCAACAACACAAGCTGCATGCCTAAATCTTCCATGACAAATCTGAACGTGGCGTTAAATATATTAGCGTACACAATTTAAAGCTACTGCTTGCATATAACCTCATAGGTAGGGGGCACAGCTGCTCGCAAATGCAAAGGTGAAATCGATGAGAGTCGAAAAAATGCAAGGACATCGTCATATGTGATTGGTCTGATTGGTTCAGGCAAAACCTACGTTCCAGCACGTTTGCCATTGTGAATGCTCGTTTTTACGTGAAAGGTTTACTGCATACGTTTACGGCTTACGTTACGTTTAAGTTTGCATTGTGAATGAGGCATTAGTGACACCTTGAAAGCCTTATTAACAGAGGCATCGAGGGGCTGAAGCTGACAAGTCAGGCCACCTGGAATTATAGCCAACTTGGTCTTCATATTCTCAGCAATCGTCTTATCATCAGTGAGGTGTCCCCTAATAGAATTAAAGACAAGCAAGGCAGGTTTTTTCAGTAGAGCATGTGGTCGATTTCCAAATATCTTTTTAAATCAGAGAAGCATCCCCTCAGTGTGCATCCAACCCTTTTGATGCATATGGAGCAATAATCCCTTGGGAATTTCTTCTTTTGCGAAAGTTTTCCTCTTGAAAATCAACATTGGCTTCAACTTGCTCCCATCAGCAGCACACCCCAAGACGACACTGCATCTGTTCTCATTTCCACTTGTTTTTTTAACACAGTCTCAGCACCCTACATGTCAACTGTTCTGTTGCTTGCAAATAAAAGTATCCAAAGGTTTTTATGACAATCATTTATTTCAGCAATTGCACAACGTTTCATAACTTTTTTATCTGCCCACCCTATTCAGCATAAGAAGTCTATAGTTTATGGATTAGTCGATCGGGCCATAAAGTTATCTGATAATGTTTTTCACTATTCTAATTTGTACAAGGCCAGGAAAATTTTAGAAGAGTACAATTATCCTAAGTTATTTGTGAGGCGCTGCATCAACAAAATGTTAAATAGATTGAATGTATTGAGTGACGAATCACGAGCTGATAGTTACGGCAGATACAGAACGTTCAGGTAATGAACAGACCATAATTATGCCATACGTACCTAAAATACAAAATAAGTTCAAGAAAGAATGTCTCCGTTCAAATATTAAACTGCACATATACAACACCTTAATTAACAAACAAAGTACCTGCAACTTTGCATAAAGAACGTGAGAACGTAGTATACAGTTTACCTCGCCAACATTGCAAACTAACATACGTAGGACAAACTAAGCGCCGAATTAAACAAAGAATGAAAGAGCATTCAAGAAATATTAAAGAATCTTCTCCACGACTTAATTCTTTATATAGACACAGACTAAATTTGTCACACGAATTTGACTTTGAGAACCCACTTATTTTAGACACCGAGGTCAGGAGATTCCCACGTCTCATTTCAGAAACACTTCAGATTAAGTTAAATCAGACTCTTAAAACCAATGTTGAAATGAATGTTTTTAATAATGCCTATGACAATGTGTTATATAAAATTAAAATTAAAGATCCGGAGAATGTAGATCCTGTATAGTGGTTAAGTTGGTACACTGCATATTCATACGCCGTGTTGTTACCTCACTACATATTCATACGCCTGTTGGTGTCATTCATTCCTTGGAAATGGAGTGTCTATCGGTAACTGTTAGTTATTTGATATCACCTGTAGTGAGTGTGAGTTAATTTCGTAATGTTTCCTCGATTGTTCTACTGCAGAGGTAATTCAATGGGATAGCAGTTCCCTCACTAAGGTGAGTGTCTATTTGGTATTGTATTGATTTGTTGTGTTGTTGTTTTGTATAAAAAATTATAAGTTTAAAAGGATCTCTTTTGTAGTAGATATGTTTGATTTTGAAATAATTTTACTCAATAGACTTATACTTTTGAGACAATTGTAGTGTTTATAAACTATACTAGTAATTACACTAATTGATATGTAGAATAACGGTTTCTGTTCCATTATTTTAGCACCTATGATATAACAAAACTAGTTACGAAACGTTGTGCAATTGCTGAAATAAATGATTGTCATAAAAAACTTTGGATACTTTTATTTGCAAACATATTGACGATCAAGAAGAAATATTGTTCTGTTGCTTGGACAGTCAAATGTGACAGGAACTTCATATAGATTTGGGAGAAATTGTAATTGTACTTCTGCCTCAAGGTAATGACAAACTTGTGAAACTCTTTTAAGTTTTTGTTTCGCATTCATCTGGCATCCTTTGAGCAAGTATAGTACAAGTTTTCATTGAAAGCCCTTCTCTTTTCATAAACTTCTAGCACCATAGTGAAGAGCCACTGAAGTCCTCAATTCCGTTTTCTCTTGCCACCTTCAATGCTACTTGCTGGGTCATTTTGGTCGTAACAACTGCACCAAACTCTCTTTGCTCAAGTATCCAAGTTTTGACCTCTTTCTCTGTCTGTGGCCATTTTACAGATTTTCCTCTCCATGCATTTTTTGCTTTTGGCATCTTCTGAATTTTTCATCCTCCTGCCTCCATCGGACTCCTACGATCTGCTGGAGGCCCAAACTCTCTTTCAGCTGCATGATTGCCAAATTCTTTAGCAAACTCAATGACTTTTAACTAAAAGCTGGCAGTGTAGGCAGTTGTTTTATTTTTTCTGACTTTGTTTGGTACAAAATTACACAGTAACAAAAATCTACCAGTATCAGCAATGTTTGAGAGCCACGAGCAAAAAAGCTGTACTGTAAAAAACGTTACAGCCAACAAAACAGTTAATCTTCAGTTTATTATTACCGGGAGCGGTAGCTCAGTGCATCAACTGATGTCACTGCAGCGCCTCTCACCGGGAGGTCGTAGGTTCGAGTCTTGACAGCGGCAGGATTTTCGACACTAGCTTTTCAGCTACGTCGAATTCAGTCGCTGTCTGCAGGAGAATTCTAGCGGCCGGTTGCTCTGATCGGTAGTTTTCCGTGGTTTCTCCGATCAACACCAGGCGAATGCCGGAGTAGTACCCTACCAAACGGGCCACGGACCGCGTGCGATCTTTCCTTCCTCTTCCTTGTCCTATCCTCTCCCTGTACACTCACACTTACATTAACATGGACTATGCTACCACATATTCCGGGAGACCGGTCGGGAACTTAGAGGTTGTCCCGACTGGGGCTGTGCCTCACTGGTGGGAGAGTCCTGGTTAGGGAGAAACCCCACTAGCCGACGACTAGGCCGGATCTCGCCATCCAGTGGGGGATGATCACCCAAAAAACATGCACTACACTAACTGGAATAATGACCACAGCAGTTAACACGCCCTGAAACACGAAAAAATCAATCAATCCAGTTTATTATTGTAACGCACGAAATGTTCTCGAAGCCAGTACGATGACTCATCAACGCTCGGGTTCGGCGAAACGCGATAAAATAGTGCTTCGGATTGTTGTATAACATAACGCCATTGTTTAGTGCTTTGTTAATAAATATTTGTTTAGTTAAAGTTGCGTTATAAATTAACCCCTGTTTTCAAGCATATAATTTATACCTTCCTTGCATAAAACACCCCCCTATTTGAGGGGGATCAAAATTTTGGAAAAAAGTTGGTGCTTATACACGATAAAATACGGTACTTACAATTAATTTTAGGATTCTGGAGGAAATTCACAACATCCTGCCATGTTATTGACGTACAATGAAAATATAAAACAATAAAAAATATCTCAGTTTTATTACAATTACATCAAGAAGACAAATTATTTACCTTAAACCGATGAAATATATTTAAAAATAATTTACTAATGTTCGATCGGAATGAATGTCCAGGGAATGTAGTACATATTGACATCGCACCAAGGACATCACATATTAAGGACAAGGCACAACTAATTTTCATGACACATCGCCAACTTCCTTTTGCGTTTAAATATGTAAATGCTCTTGGCTGTCCAGGTGACGCCGCGTCGAGGGCTGTGTTGCCGACGTTTCGACCATCTTATCGTGATCGCACAACAGCCCTGAGGAAGACCACCATAAGATGGTCGAAACGTCGGCAACACAGCCTTCGACGCGGCGTCACCCGGACAGCCAAGATCATTTACATGACTCTGGCCGCGGAAGCCTACGACTTCACTTCCTTTTGCGTTGCTGGGTTGAAGCGGAGACCGAAAGATTGGTCAAGGAAGGTGTGTTGGAACCAGGGAAGCAGTCGCCATGGCCACAATTGTGGTCCCAGTTCCGAAAACCAAGGAGACGCGCATCTGTAGTGTCTACAAAGATTCGTAGTAACGAAGATCGAAGTATAGCCTGTACCGATTATTACAGAAGCGATGACAACTTTGGCTGGAGGGAAGCTGTTAACAACAGCAGATTTCGACAGGACTTACACGCGAGTGTGGGTGGATGAAGAATCTTCAGTGATGCTCGCCATGAGCATGAGGGGAGTTTTCCCGAGTAAAAAGTCTGCCATTTGCAATCTTATCGGCTCCGGCGTTGTTCCAGGGGTTAATGGAAAACAACTTTCTGAAGGGATATCAGGTCAGGAGAAGATCCAGTCGATCATTTGGAGGGATTGGATCATAGATTTTTGTTAGGTAACAAACATATGTTATTATCTTGTATATTATTTTTGTATACAATATTATTTTTTAAATAATTACATAATGCTAACATGAATATTTAAATTAATTTTGCCATATAAAGGAAGGTAAACTCTAGGCCATTTTTTTGGGGGGGGGAGGGAAGCATGGCACGATATATTAACTGACAGGATGGAAGAAGAACTTTGGTAGCGGTGGCAGTTTTCTTTCATCTTCAGAGGAATGGCCTATGGGTAAAACTCGGGAAATAGGAATTTGCAAAAGGCTCAATAACATTTTTGGGATTTCTGTTGGATTAAGGGGGAGTTCAGCCTACCGAAGATAAACTGCAGGCTATTTTCCTGGCAGCAACCCAATAAGATGAAAATCAGCTGGAATCATTCTTGGACCATATCAGTTTTTACGAAAGATTTATTACTTAATCATCAGAGTTACTACAGCTCCTGTACCAGTTATTATATTCTAATGATGGTTAGAAATGGTTCACACAACAGGAAAAAAGTTTGTTTTTTTTTAATTTACGCCAAAAACAGTCAATACTGTGTGTGACGTGCTACGGAGAGAATTGTTTTCGTTGCACGATCGATGCTCCCAAACCACCGCAGGAAAAGCTGTCGTAGAGAAAAAAGAATGACGTTGATAACTTTCGTAAATGAACATAACTGAAGAACTGTGGTTCATTACTTGAGAGTTACTTATTTTCAGTAAAACATTGAAGATCTATTTTTAGTTAAATGCCATCAAAAAGATGTTGAAGAGTTATACGAGTTAAATTACTTTCCTATATATTATTTTGGTACATGAGTGCTTTACGTTACCCAAAATGTGAATATTTGTGATTTCAAACACTCGAAAAACACGTACAATTGCTTTAAAAAAAAAAGTGCACGCGTGGGCATGAAGCGTCAACGAGGCGCTCGGAAGCGCCCCTGGGTCCCCCTGAGTCCTCAGTTGCTCGTTCTGCGCGCGCGGGAGGTCGCTTCGGCCTGGGGCGCGGCACCAACGCGCGCAGAGCTCTGCGCATCTGCGCACGCAGCACCCCACCGACTGCGCGCGACCTCTGCGCAGAAGGCGGCGGCGGCCAGCGCCAGCCCGCGCGAGAGGCGCAGGTGCGGCCGCAGGTCCTGCAGCGCCAGGGTTCGCACCCCGCCCTCCTCTGCTTCGCCCGGACGCCAAGACGCTCCAGTGATCAGGCGCCAGTACATCCCCAACGTTCGGTTGAAGTCGTCTTCCCACTTTAGATTAAGTCCCGCGTCTCGGAACTGAATCATCTTCAGATTGACTGCGTCGATCCACGGCCAATTCCTGGAAGTATGTAAGCACATGGGAACGTTTGAAGACCCGGCATCTAGGAGAAGACCTGCGAAATGTGAAGAAGTCAATTGTTTTATGTACGTATTGAGGCGTCAAATAGTTGTTTATTGGGCTGCTATTTTCGGCAGAATTGTATATTTAATTTGTTTTAAATATTTCTCGTATTGCATTCTTAGTTCGAAAATTATTTTTAAAAAAATTTGCATGATTTTATTTCAAAATCTAACTTATGGACAACAACTTTTAACTGAAGAAAATATTTGTGGGTTAAATGATGTACTTGGGCAAAGGAGTCCAAAAATTTTGCAACTTTTGCAATTTTCGAAAATGCATGGAAACATTGAAAGCTGAGTTCTATTTCATCCATATAAGAGTGTTTCTCTCTATTCTTACAAGAATTTAATGAAAAAAATGGAACAATCTTTGTGACAATTTGAAAAAATGCCCACAGGCTTCGTGTAAAGTATCGCCGAACCATGAAAAATTCTTTAAAATGGCAGGGCTTTCAGTCGGGCCAGATCGACTGGAGAATATTCATTTTCGCTGAAAGCGGTGTTTTACAGAGCTGCCTCTCAATTCCACCGAAGGCGCGTCACCACGGTGGCATTTAGGCGCGGTTTTCCGCGTCTTTGAATATGTCAAAATGACGTTGATATCATGCTATTCAGTACATTTAGCTGTATCCTTACAAAAAGTATATATACAAAACTTTTGGCGAAGTTTTTGAGATAAGTGTGTGTATATTAATGCCTATATTTCTTTCAAATTTTATCGAAAAGCTTTTTTAATTGAACGTGACATTTTTTAAAGAACTAATTGTGAGGAACACAGTTTATTTAAAGAAAATATATCTTTAATAATGTTGGTGTTCGAGGGGATTCCCCTGATTAGATGGCAGAGGGCATGAGCTGATGTCACTGAAGCGGCTGTCCGGAAGAGAATTCTAGCGTCCGGCTGCTTTGAGTGGTAGTTTCAGATGGTTTCTCCGATCAACTCCTGGCGAATGCCGGAGTGGTACCCTAACAAACGCCACGGACTGCACACGAACTACCCCTCCTCCTTGTTTGATGCTCATTCCTTACATGCACTGCTTTCCACATATGACGGGGGATTAAAGCTTGTTCCCTAAAAAACAAAGGACTTTCCCAAAAATAAATATTGTCCAATTGATCTGGGTCGACGATGCCCTACATAATCTATAATTATTTTTTTAATTCGAAGGTCCCTTTTCTGACCGAAGCACCACAGTACCGGCAGCGTATAATCGGTTCTGACAGTTCAATCACTGCTGCCACACATTACTATTAAGCACGTGGTACCACCTACATCACAGATAAATGAAATCTCAAAACATAAACACTTAATTACAGGCTATGGCACTGTCTTGGTATCATGTTCATCACTTTCGCCAAAGGCGAATCTTATCGCCTCCGCGACTTCGTATGAATCAAATGAGCGGCAGCGCTGAACCCTGGCTGAAAAAAGGAAACAAATCCTCTCAAGCTGATTGCTTCAGAGCAAGTCACATGACTACCACACCAGGTGCTGCGAGAACTGTCAGTCGCTTATACGCGACCGGACTATAAGCTGTTTAAGAAGCTATGGTATCGTTTGAAAAATATTTGCTATATGGACTATAGAATAAAAGGGCTGAAATTGTGGCACACGCAACCTAGTAATACCCATATCACCCATGTTTAGTAATGATTTAGTAAAGACAGTGGTCCTACAGAATAACACAGACTTCCTCGTACTAGTGAGTATTCTAATCTTTAGTTAAATGAAAAGATTCGTTGCAGGTCAGCTTTTCGGTTTTGACCCACTCTTTCCCCTGCTACCATTTATTGCTGATTAAAGGACATTTTTTTTTCACATTTTCTTATTTTGTCCTTGTAATAATAGAACTGAAATATGACTTCAAGAATATTATTGAAGAGTACAACGTGGTCCTATTTACAATTTTTTTAAGTTATGTAACGCTGCTGCGATTTTTCCCCCCGTCACAGAAAGATTCTTTTGTGGTTCCCAGATTCCCTAAAATAAAAGAGAAATGTTCTCGCTGCTAAGTGTATTGCGCGAGCATCATAACAGACATAACAGGTTAAACTCTTGAAAATTTTCACCAAATATAATTATTTCACACGCCTGTCTGATTAGCAAGCAGATGAATTAAAAATTTGTAACAGTGAATTGTATATCAAAGGAAATGAAAAATCACTGAATGTATACTCTTAACATTATTATAATACGCGTAAACTTAAGTAACTTTTATTTGGCAGGATTGGTACTAAGCACTGAAAACGTTTGTGGTATTTCCGACCAATTTGTACATTTAGTTGAATGTACACATGATGTAAGGACAAGCTAGAAGTGAGAAAGATTTAACTGTCATGTCTACAAATATGATAATAGCATTCATTTATTTATTATTGGAATATATCTTTATTGAAAAAACAACTATGAATTTGGAACAGTTTGTGCAGGCAAGTTGGCAACAACTATGAAAGATTTTAGCGGGCCCGGTTGCTACCAATATCTCCAGCCGCAGGAGGTACAGGAGATGGAGATTGAAATTTTGGAGGTACTTTTTTATACTTCATACTACTTTGCAATGGTAATGCAACACTTTCGTTTGGAAAGTTTTTCAGATCTGTATTATTTTACTTTGTGTCTGATTACATAATATTCATATAATTCTTATCAGTGATAATCTAATTTGTCAGTGGCCATATAATGTTCATGAAATGTTTTATTATTGATTCCAAAATGATATCATATACTAAACAGGTGCAAACTTTTTGTAATCTAGAATCTAATCTGATTGAATCTTTGAAATTAATTAAAAGTTATTTGTCTATTAATGTATTGAAATTAAACGTTGATAAAACTATATTAATAATTTCATGTTTCATCGTTTTTACCTACACCAGAACAAAGTGGAAGTAGGCTATGAAATAGTGAATCAAGCTGCCATAAGCGTTTTGGAATATTCATAGATACCAAATAATTTATAACAAACATGTTCACACACTTTTTAATAAAATAAGCTCCAATATATTCCTCTTGAAATACCTTTCCATATACCTGGAAACAAATGCACTTATTTCAATCTCTTATGGCATAATCTCAAAAGTATTGAAATGTGATGAGGTACAACACAAAAAAATAGGGATAAATTAATAGCCCAACAGAATAAATGTATCAGGCATTTTCGAACTGAACCTGATACAGTCCTGTAAAGATTTCTTTAACAAAGATGAATTACTACCCGTTGTAGCACTCTACTCATACAGAGTATGTCTATTATTCAGAAATGATCACAAGCCAAGTATGTGAGTAATAAAGAGATACATAACTATCATACTAGAGGGCATAGAGACTATACAGGATTTACAGTAGCAAGTCTTCAATTAACGAAAATCCATTCGGCATTGCTGAACAGATATTTAATAATCTCCCAGTTACTTCAAAATCAGCTGATAATAAATATATCAAATCATTGCTTAAGCATCTCTTATATTTGGATGTCCATTCAAGATATCTGAACTGATTTTACTTTTCTGTAATTATTAACCACACACCACTGCAAGAGTGACTATTCATTCATTCAGTTCACTAAGACCATGAACTATTAGTAATATAGTAAATAATGTAATTATTACTAATATTCATGATATTGTAAGCACATACATTTATTATTAACATCTAATGTATTCAAGTTATTGTAAGTTAAAAAATTACTTCTGTAACAAAATAAAATTACAAGATTAAGGATCGGTCACTTTAACCTGAATTACTGTCATCTGTTCAAAAAATCCAACCCTGAACCCTGTCCTAAATGTGGTGCTACTGTGTCTACTCCTCATTTTATTCTTGACTGCCAAGGACTTGTTAATATTAGGAAATCATTAAACATAGAAGGCAGTTTATATTCACTGTTCAAATCAGAAGAAGGATGTAAAAAACTAGAACTAAGTAAATTGTTGAATGTAATATAATAATGATGCAATTTTTGTTATATTGATATAATGTTTATGGTGTAATGATTCAACTATTTGTAACCTTGAAATGTAATGTACTGATGTAAACACAATGAGGTAGCTGATGACCTGAGCTGTTATAAAGCGACCATAAATAAACAAATTTAAAAAAATTAAAATAAAATAAAATAAAATTACTCGCTCCACTTGTAATTTCATTAATACATTTGTAAGATGCTTATAATGTTTTTAACAGCAGTAAGCACATTTCTGAGGTCACAAGCCCCGTTGAGAAGGACGTTCGCAAATTAATTAAAAATATTCAATTTGAGGCAGGAGGTGTTACAATGACCTAATGCCATCGACCACTTTAAAAAATTAAAGTATACGAATATAATGAATTGTTAATGTTATTTTTAATTTGCTACAGAGACTTTTGAGCATTTTAAATTAATAAACATTTTAATTTTTATTGTAAGAATTTACATGTAATAATCATGTAATTTATGTAGTGAACCATTTCAATTATTACTGTAAGTTATTTGTAATTAAATTTAATTCTTGTTGTAATTGGAATTATGGTAATTAAATGTTTATTGTATTCATTAACAAATATTTTAAATATATTATATTTATACATTTTTACTAAAAAAAAATGTATGTTAATACAGTTCCAAAAAAGTGTACTTCTTATTCTAATGGAAATTGATTGCTGAACAGACTTGATACTCTTTATAAGTATAAAAGCAATTAAAAAGTATAATAATAATAATAATAATAATAATAATAATAATAATAATAATAATAATGATAATAATGATAATAATAATGATAATAATGATAATAATAATTAATTATAATAATAATTAATTATAATAATAATTAATTATAATAATAATTAATTATAATAATAATTATTAATTATGATAATAATTATTATTATATTATTAATTATATATTATTATTATTATTATTATTATTATTATTATTATTATTATTATTATTATTATTATTATTATTATATTTGGAGGCTTGGCAACTGCGGCCTTTAGCCTTTTACTGATTAGTGATAAAAGCTGAACCTGTACAATTTAAATTTTATAAAAAAGATTCGCTTCTTTCAGAAATCGTAATGTTTTGTCTGTTGCCGTTTTTTCTGTTCCGAGGTCTTCCTTCAAGTTCCCTTTGACACCACATCTGTCTCTGAGTCTTGAGAGATTTGCACAGTCTGTTAGAAGATGTTTCACTGTGAGAATTCCACCACCGCAGTCGCAGAGAGGTTGCTCTTCATTTTTCAGCAGGTATGAAGAGGTTATCCTTGTATGGCCTATTCGTAGTCTTGTAAGGCACACTTGTTCTCGACGAGTGTAGCTGTCATACGGTGACCATTCATTGACGCTCTGTTTGATTGGGTTTAATTTTGTTTGAAGGCTATTCTACGTAGTCTGCCATGCTCTTAGGATGCTCTTTAAAGCAGCATTTCTTACATCTTGAGGGCGTACTTCTATTTCGATTCCTGATTGTTTATTTGCGGCATTTCTTGCTGCAGAATCGGCCTCTTCATTGCCTGAGATACATGTGTGCCCAGGGCACCAGATGAACGTAACAGACGCTTCTCGCTGTTTTAGCTCGTGGCATAATAGGAGAATCATCTGTAGTACTGGGTCTACAGGTAGGCGTCTGTCTATGGCGGTTAGAAAGCTGAGCGAGTCAGTGCAGATCACAAATTTTCTTGCACCGAGAGTTTGTGTCGCAAGGCTTGTAATGTGGCAAACAATTCAGCTGTGTACACACTCGCTTCTGGTGGAAGTGTCCACGTTTTTGATGTGTCTTCAGTTATAAATGCGCTTCCAACTCCATGTTTGTTTTTTGATCCATCGGTGTAGATAACTGTGTGATCTGCTATGTATTCTTCAAGAAGTGACCTAAATCTAATTTTTAATTCCATGGGAAGGCTTTCTTTTTTCTTTACTCTGGTGATGTCGAGTCGAATTTCTGGCATTTTAAGCGTTCAAGGTGGGACTTCATATGGTTTATGTTTGAAAACCGATGGAAGAATGATGTTGTAGCATCTGATTATTTCTTCTGCACGGATGTTGGCTGGGCGAGTAGCTGTAGGTCTTAGATTGTAAATATTTGTCAGGTTGGGACTAATCATCAATGGATAGTTTAGGTGCTCTGGTAGTGACATCATTTTTGCTCGATATCTGAGAAGTAGTGTTTGTCTTCTATGGTGTAGCGACATGGTACTGGTTTCACAATAGACACTTAAGGAAGGACTAGTGCGGAACGCTCCAGATGCATAACGGAGGCCTGCGTTGTGAATAGGTTATAATTTTCTTAAGCTTGACTTCCTGGCTGAGGAGTACACTGCACACCCATAATCTATTTTGGACATGACCAGGGACTTGTAGAGACGGAGCAAGACGTCTCTATCTGCTCCCCAATTTATATGCGAAATGCATCGGATCACGTTCAGAGCCGTTTTACATCTAGACAAGATAGACTCTAGATGGTGTTTCCAGGTTAAATGTTTATCAAAAATCAAGCCAAGAAATTTTGCCGTTTCATTGTACGCCAGTTGAACACCATGTAACGTTAGATCGGGATCTCTGTATCTTTTCCGTTTTCTACAGAAGTGGACGCATTTGGTTTTAGCTGCTGCAAATGAGAATCCGATATTTTCCGCGTTCTGTACTAGTGTATTGATGGCATTTTGCATTTTCAATTTAATCATTGCTAGCGGTTTGGCTGAATAAAATACGGCAATATCATCAACATACATGCATTTTCCAACTGATGATTCTATGCCATCAAACATCTCCTTGATTGCAATGATAAAAAGCGTGCCACTTAATGGAGAACCTTGTGGTACACCGTTCTCAAGTTCGTAACTTTCGGTTGTTTCTTTCGAGACACCATGTTAGTCGAGTGTTGACCATTTCTTCTAGGATTTTTCCTAGACAGCATGTCAGTGACACTGGCCGATAGTTTTCAGGTTTCCACGGGTCTTTGCCAGCCTTTAAAAGTGGAATTACTATCGCTTCTTTCCAGCATTTTGGGTAATTGCCTTGTACCCAGATGTTGTTATATATATTTAACAAGGTGTAAAGTATTTCCTCTGGCAACCGACGTAGTATGCTGTAGGGGAGGTTATCTGATCCTGCTGCAGTGTCTCCGGCTGCATTTATAGCATCTTGTAATTCTCTCCGTGTGGAAGTAGAATTATACGGCATATCTTTATCAGTTGTGAAATCCAGTTCTTGTTCTTCTTCCTGCCTTTTTCCGATAAATTCTTCAGGATAGCTGTTTGTGTTACTGGCTTTAGAGTATTGAGACGCAAAGGCATTGGCTATTTCTTCTGGGTTGCATACTAGTTGTCCTTCATATTCTATGCATGTAATAGGACTGAAAACATTTTTTCCAGCTAATGACCTGATTTTCTGCCATACTTCTGTGACTTTGGTCGTCGTGGTTATGGTTGTCACGTACTTCTCCCAGCTTGATCGTTTGGCAGCTAGTACTTTCCTGCGAACAAGTGCACGCACACGCTTGAAAGCAATTAGATTGTCTTGTGTTGGTGACCGCCTGTATGTGTTGAGGGCTCTTCTTTTCTCCCTTATTGCTTCTTTGGTCTCTGTATTCCACCACGGTACTGGAATTATGGACGGGCGACCAGGAGTTTGTGGAATGTATTCTCCAGCAGTAGAAATTACAGTGTTGGTGAAGTGTTACGTCTTTCTGTGTTTCCACTGACATTTATTAGTGTTAAATGATTGGTGAAGTTCAACCAGTCTGCACGCTCGGTACACCAACGTTTCTGTAAATATACGTCGTTCTTTGATATGTTCGATGATATCAACAGAGGAAAGCGTTTTTTAAAACAACTTTCGAGCACTTATTGCGTCTCGACCATTCAGAAAATTCAAGTAGTTTATGAGACAAAATGTTTAAAATTGTCTTAAGAACTTATTTTGGAATTTTCGATGAATTTACGAATTTTCCCGGACATTCTTTGTAAAATACCATTTCAAATTTAAGTGTAATTCAGTCATTTATAATAAAACACATTTTTCCACTTCTAGTTGGTTAATTCTAAGTAATTACATTAAATTAAAATATAAATATTATTGAGCGCTATAATAAGATTTATATTAAAACCTAAAAAGGGTTTTATAATCCATTAAAAAAATTGAATGATAGTTATATGGACAATTGCAATTATTTAATTAATATTCCTGTCAAATTTTCCTTCCATCAAAGTCAGACCTTGCTGGAAGTTGAAAATAAATGTTGAGAGTAAAAAGTTTATATATGTAAAAATAGTGTCTTGGATTCTACAAAAGTTACAATGCCTTTAAAATTATTATCAGTCTAGTTTCCTGCTTGGATATCAAGTACGTGACAAAATTTGATTACATTGAATAATATTGACTTTGTTTTAGAGGATGGCAAAACTTTGCGATGCTCTCCTGTAAAATTCACAGCAGTGCAGAGAGGCCGTTTTACTTTAGGGTCGCCATTTCCTTTTTAATGTTACGGAATTCATTCGCTTCAGACATTTTGTTAGAAAATGTAATTTTTGTTAACGCTTGCAAAATATCAAAATAAAACAATCTTATAGCTATTAAGGAATCATTCTGTGATGTCAATCTTGTAAGACGAAGTCGTTTTAATGTAAGATGATTTCGCTTCTCATCTAAATCCATCACTGTTGATAATACTATGTTCCACCAATAAATGTTACGATACAAGAACACAAATTCGATTCAGCAGGCTGGCATTAAGCACAAAATCTAAATTATGAGCAGTGCAATGCACAAACATTGCATTGTTAAAAATTAATCTCATTTTTGTTCTGAAAACCATTGTAAATTTCATTTATAAACTGCTGCGTTATTACATCCTTCACATTTTGATTTTAATCGAATTCATGTTTTTGGATGGTTACATGTCGTAACATTTAACTTAGTTGGTCAACTTTTGATTGTGTGTGTGTGTGTGAATATATATATATATATATATATATATATATATATATATATATAAATATAAATATAAACAATGCCCACACATAAATTGCTTATAAAATTCTTGGGCATTTCGATGTAACCCGTTTCGAATTTGTTTTAATCATGGACACCAGCAAAAGGTTACATTAATATTATTAAAATTAATGCTTCAACCGTTCTCTAAATAAAATCAATATCCCGCTAGCTGGGTCGGTGGGTTTCGTTAGAAAGAATCGCTATTACGTACTAATAGCCGATTATGCGATCTGTCATCGGTACAGAATGGCGAGGAATCTGAAAACAAATGTATATTGTCTAGCTACTCATTAGCGGGAATTGGCCTAATGAAAATCGTTTGTTCTATTTCAAAGAAACTTATGGTCTATTCTCAATGCCAGGCAAAACTACGACGAAAAATTTGTAACAAATAAAGAATGTTTTTGGTCATGGGATCTTTCGAGCCTTCCTGCAGTACCCGTCTTCGCGCGCACTTGAACGAGGCCGCCACGAAGAAACATTTTCCTCTTCTTCTCAGTGACGAGAATTCCAAAGTCCAAGTACCAGATTCTTCTCTCCTGCTCTTGCACAAATGTTGTCGAGTCACTGATCCTCACCGCCTCAAATACTTGTAGTTCTAATTTAATTTACTTCGCGAAAGTTCCCAGTTCTTTCTGATTACGCAACGAGAATGTTAAAGTTCAGCAAACTATTATTTACTCAGAATTATTCCAAGTCCTGTTGTGTACAAATTCATTCAAATTCTAATTTCCGCACATGGTAAAAATATTCAGAGTCCCAACTTGTAGATCTTATAAATTCTATCAGTCTGAAATTATTAGAGCTCACACACCAAAATTACAAGTTACACATTTTTACACAGCAAATTATTCGAAGTCTATCACGTTATTTCATCCCGAGAAAATTCTAATTTCCGTTCGTTGCACTCACGAATTACTCAAAGTCCGATAACTATTCACTCTCAAGAAAAAATTACAAGTCCCAATCTCACAAATTAATCATCAGAGAGCGACCCACACAACACCACGACATATGTCAGAAAGTGAAAATAATATTTCTGTTCAGTTTCGACCACCTCTTTCCTTCATCACCCATTCGACGCCCATTACATAATCAACTAGCTATGCCCTAGGCTGTCAATGCTTTCTCAACCAATCCCTAAATTGTTTACTAGATCAGCTAGCCGTGCCTTCGGTCCAATGCCAGAATGAAGTTTATTGACCTTGACAACAACTCGGCTGCCGTTGCTAGGGCGCCATATTTCTATTTGTTTATCCTTGTACATTTACCTCATTTACGACAAATATTAATAAATGTGAGACCTGTTTGTACGTCACAATATATATATATATATATATATATATATATATATTGTGACGTTTGAGGCATCGCCACAAACCCCACAACGCCCACGCAGCATCGGCGGAGATGTGAAGATCGAAGGAATACCAGAAGCCGATTACAGATCGCAAAAGGCGCTACCTATTAGTTGCGGCCTGAAGCGCGGCGGCGGTGTACTTCCGCATTATGGGCAGTGCGGCAGGGGTGCACCCTGACGTCACGTCACCATTTAAACGGCGGAGCAGCGAAAAAATGCCCTTCTTGTGTGAGACGCGGATGTGAGAGGTCGAGTTGAAGTAGGTGCACTTAAGACGTGATAGCGGAGAATTTGAGAAGATAGCGGGGTAGTTGTTGGAGAGAAGCCGTAGTAGTTTTGAGGCGTTAGGAAGGGGGAGAAGTGATATAGTAACGAGGCTCGTGATTTAAGTAGAACACTGTATGAGACGGTTGTAAGAACTGTGAAAATTTAGGACGGAGCAGAATAGTGGCCGCGACTGCGGAACTGTGCGAGTTTTATAAAACATCAGTGAAACGACACGCCAGCTAGCACACGCAGAGAGACTGGGCAATACGCGTACGCGTGTCGCAAGATAGGCGGGCGCAAAGAAGACTGGTCCCTGGATCTGGTGGCGGGCGCAAAGAAGACCGGGTGGCTTTCGGAGCGGCACCGAAGCGGGCTACGTGGCAGGAACGCGAGCGGCGGCACGGCTGGATTTAGGTCAGGGTCACTGACGACGCAGCGGCGATGTCCGTGTGCCAGGGGCTTGGGGCAGCTGTGGAGGGAGGTTTCCCAGCTGTCGTAAATCTGTAAGTCGTCTGCATACGTGTAATGACTGCACACAGAGAGCATTTCATTTACATTGATCAAGAAGAATAGTGAGCCTAGGAGTGTGGGCCTAATAGTGAGCCTTGTCGTACTCCTCATAAAACTGATTTAAGTGATGAGGTATTTTCAGCAACTACAACGTGTTGTCTGTTACTAAAATAACTTGAGATCCACGATAAGGTAAAATGAGGAAAACCGAGAAAAGTATATTTTCCCAGAAGCAGGTCATTGTCTACAGAATCCTTGCCTTACAGAATGCCTTGCTAAAATATAAAAGCGTTAACGATGTTATATACTTTCATCCAGATATTGACGGATGTCTTCAGTAGCAAAGCCGTTTGCGTACTTCTGCCTTCCCTAAAACCAGACATTTCTATAATATTTACTTTTCTACAATATTCTTAAATCCATATTTTAATTCATACATTAGAGGACCGAAAAACGGAGAAATATGAAAACATGTCTTCTAGGCGGTGGGTCAAAACCGGAAATGTAACTCAGACTAATGAGAAAAGGGAACATACTTGTACGAGAAAGTCTGAGCAATACCATTGCACCACTGGTTTATTAATTGTTTTACTACTAAATGTACTTACTTCTTCGTAGTCATGAAGAAGTAGTTGGGTTCCACATAGATACGTTTCATCGACCATGCTTTTCGATGGATGTGCGAAACTACCAAGGACCAGTAGTTTTCGTTTGAAAAATATCCATATTTATTTTCACCAAAAGTCAGTAGCAGTTGTCCCAAGTCGTTGACATATTTGAAATTGAGGTGAAACAATTTTTGGTAAGATAAAGAAAGAAAGTTACAAGACATGTAATGTGAACATACATTTTTCGCACGTTCTAAGAAATATTGTTGGTCTTTGAATGTTAAAACCGGTATTCCAGAGGCATATAGTTTGTCCATTGTATCGATCGCTGGGTAACATTGGGGTTTCATAACGAGGTCGAAGAGCCGGCCCTACAAAGGAAACACGAGCTCAGTACACTATCCACTGTGAAATCAGAAAAGTAACATTTCCCAGCACCAATAAAAACGTGAAATAAAAGGCATTTCCCACTTAAGTTCGAAGTAAGCAAGTGTATTTTTAATTCGAAGTAAGCAAGTGAGGAAAGCCCCTGGATATGCAGAGCGTGGAGGTCTGTGTCCTCACCTGGTAGGCGGCGGCGACGACGACGGCGGAGGCGAGCAGCGCGGCGGCCAGCTGCAGGCGCTGCGGCGTGGCGCGCACCCTGTCCTGGGGGGCGCGCAGCGCGGCGGCGGCGCTGGCGGCCGCGCTCGCCCGCCACCACGCGCCACGCCAGCGCGTACGCCACCGCCGCCCCCAGCAGCGCCAGCCAGATGCGTGCGGAGAACACGCGCAGCGGCAGCGACCACGCAGGCAGATTCGCAGGCGGAGGCACGGCCACTAAATGCCTATCGGTGGACTGTGAAGACTCCACGAAGTACAATGAAAGCGAACCCCCGTTTTCAGGAAAAATCGGAATAAAAGTGAAGTCCACGCGGTCAAGTACGACGTCACGTGTATAATCAGTAAATGCGTCTTCCATTGTTGAGTAATATTCCTGAAACATTTCGAGACACTTTACTCAAATTTAAATGGCTTTTCAAATTTAAGGAATTTATCATTGGCATTATTTCATTAGATTTTGACGCTTAAAACTTTTTCCCTTTAAATGTGGCTTGCACATCTTTAAATTTCTGTAGAGAAACTTTTTAAAACAAAGTTTGGCACATTTTTTGTGCTGAATTGGTAGAGAAATTTAGTACCAAATTCATATTATTTTTATTTCTGAGTTAAAATGTATTTCAATATAATCGTACAACATACATTCAATTTCAACAAATCGTACCGTTTTGTGTGTGTGTGTAACAGTGGCGGCCAGTACGGATTTCTATTGGTGGTGTCAGTGATTCGACATCAAAAACAAAACATAGATGTTACGATTATTGATGTTCAAAATTAAAACAGTGTCGTTAATAAATCATTGATTAAAAAACATAAAACTGATTTAGAAGAACGCCGAAGAACTGCTAACATTTGTTGTTGTTTTTGTTTGTATTTTTGCACAAAAAGCGTATCTGTAAATTCTAACTATTTGCATTATCCATACCTGCAAGTATTTTTACGGCGATTATAATTTCAATGTTACCTGTTCATATCCAGTATGGAGGTAACATTCAAGGCCATTGGACGATGGGAATTTTTGAACGGATTATAACATTATTAGTCACTACGATTCATTGGTATGTCCAATGTCAGAGGCTTAAACTTATTAGAACAAATCTGTGCATAACATTTAGAAATTTTCAACACATGAAAATACTTTTAAAACAGTTTACAGCGTTGACGCAGCACATTCAAATAATTTATACGTATACGAGAAGTAACTAGTGGTGCTACCGAAAGGTACAAACTTTCTCCTACTCGTTAGCTTTCTAATTTCTTTGATCTGAGCTAGCTTTTCGGACTTGCCACAAACTCTTACTAACTGCCATCTATCGCCGCCCAAAGAACATTTTTTAAAACATTTTTTCAAGTTTTTGGTTTCCTAATAGTAGAACGGAAATATTACTTTATAAATTTTGTAGAATAGTAAAGAATCTTCCTGCAAGCAAATTTCCGTAGGAAAAATTTGTAGCCGTTTTAAGAAAATTGCATTTAAGCGTCACTGTAAATGCGAAATTTGAAGTACATTTTTACACAAATCTTTTGAGTTTTTGAAAAACTTTATTGGGCGTCATTTAAAGTACTTTCAGTCACAAATGCATTAATGTTGCTAAAAATGTCCATATTACTGGTGCGAGAGACATGTAAAAAAATTACATTTATGTGAAATACAGCAAAATGAATTTTGGCTTCTTAAACAGAAAAAATAGCAATATTCATATGAAAATGTTGAAAAAAATAGAGTTTTTGAGAAAATGGCGTTTAAGCGTTTCTGAAAATGCGGAATTTTGAACTCATTTACGCAGAAAACGTTTGACTTTTCGAGAAACCTTATAAGACATCTCTTAAAGTACATATACTCATAAATACAATAATGCAAACAAATTGCTGCTAATTCAAATATTAACGACGTGAAAGTAAGTCCAAAAAAATACATTTGTGTAATTTTTGAAATAACAAAAGAATGGAGTGTTTGTCATCTCATAGAGTGCATTTATCACTATCCCTACAAAAAGTTTAAAGAAAAAATTGGAGTAGTTTTTGCGAAAATCCTTTTTTTTTTATTTTTACTTTCTCACTGCCGTTTACGCAGTAGAGAGAAAGTTATCTAATGCTGTGCGGAAAATCGGCGAATTATCAGCAGAAAATTCTTATTAAAAGGCTCTGGTAACCAGAAAGTAGATCAATTTAGTTGCTAAATTGAGAAAAAATACCTTTAACACATGGTGCTGCAAGCACTCCGGTTTCGTGGGTCATTGATACCGAAAAAATCGATTGACAGCAAAACGTGTATCCGAGTGTCTGTGAATAACGCTAGTGGCTAAACAAAAATGACATTACCCAATCGATGTAGCTGATGTTGCCCTCCTAGAATTTGAAACCGAAATTTTAATTTTTGGTTACATTTATTCAGGCTCCAAAGTTTTTGTTAAACTCTATTGGTTAGTGAGAATGACGTATAAGAGAATGGTGCAGGTTACAAACCCTGATTTTTCGAAAATTAGAAAAATTCCAATTTTTTTCGGCGTTTTCCTACAACTACAGTTATGAAGATAGATATTTTTCTCTTAATGAAATCTGTACTTTAAAGATAGATTTTGAAATATCTTGTACAAATTTTTGTTAAATTCGAGTTCTTTCTGCTTAAATATGCGAGAAAATATGGGTGAGAAAGTATGTGCTATGTAGCTCCACTAATTTAATATTGAACATATTCCACGCAATATTGCATGAAAACTCCAAAACGAGAAAAAATTATGGGAAAGAAAAATGTTTATCTTCAATTTGGTAATTGTAAGAAGACGCGGAAAAAAATTTGAAACGTTTGCAATTTTGAAAAATTCAGAGTTAATAGTGAAAATAGGAGCTATGTGCTTCATAAGTGTGTTTCACTCTACTCTTACCACAAGTCTAAAGAAATTTGTTGGAGAAAACTGTTGAGAAAATTGTTGCGAAAACTTTGAAAATGCCCAAGGGGATACATGTAAAGTACCCCTAAAAATTAATGAATGTTTTACAAAATAGCAGAGCTTTCAGTGAGGCCAGATCGACAGGAATTTGTTCTGTTTGGAAAAATCCTACGTATATTTTAGGTGCTAGTGTTGTTCACAGCCGACAGACGGACGAATATGAAGAAAGAAAGAAAAAAGAAAATAAACAACATTTTTTCGGTATCAGGGGATCCCAAAACATGTATTTCCATTGAAATATCGAAATCGATTTTCTGGAGCATTACATAACTTTATATTTTTTTAATTTATTATTATTTTTTAAATTTGTTGCGTCGTTGTTAACGCAACGCGTCTCTAAACCCTTGTTGGGCGTTGAGCGCTTTTGTTGGAGTAATCCTCCGTTACCAATTAATTACTATCATTACTGTTGTGGAATTACTAATTATTGTGTTTGTCGAGTCTCGTCACGTCGCAGTCAGTCAGTGCCTTTTATCCCTTCGGCCAGGGGCTCGACGCCGTTAGATCCCGGGGTTCCTGGCCGGTCACCCAACCACGAACCCGCGAGTCTCGAATTCGCTTAACCTTCGTGACTTCACGGAGCGTAGTAAACGAATTCGGCTTGCGCCACCGGCTAGCTATTTCGCCGCCGGCTATTTCGTATATTACTCCTTAAATACGTACTTATACGAGAACGTAAAAATCAACTATAGAAGAATCTAATAATTGTACTTACGAACGGATTAACTTACGTTTGATGTGCTGTTGATTTCTCTCCCATGAAAGTGAAGACGTGTTTGGATCTCTTGCTCCTGGAGGTACACCGGGCCTGCGATTCTTATGTTGATTCCGTCAACAACCTCTTCAATGAGAGACGTTTTATGTTCATTTTCGCGTACGTAGAGCATGACTGCTCCTCCGAGGTCCTTGGAGCGAGTTGCCACCAGCGCCTTGGCCTCGCTTGCGCATGCCTCACTGCGCTGCTCACACTGGGTGAGCCACTCCCCGCTGCCCCCAACGACATCGACGGCCAGCGCCCACCACCGCCCCTCCCCCGCCCGTTCGCGCAGCAGCAGCCCGCGGAAGCCCTGGTGGCGCCGCCACAGCGCGGCCAGCACGCGCCGCCCCGCGCGCAGCTGCGCCCCAGCCACGTCTCCCTCCGGGCGGCGGCTGCCGGAGCCCCCGCCGCTCATTTGTTCCTCCGGGAGCCTCTGCGAACCCCGCTCGCCCTCCAGCTCTTCCTCAGGGAGCTTCTTCACTCGCCGCCCGCCGCTCATTTGTTCCTCCGGGAGCCTCTGCGAACCCCGCTCGCCCTCCAGCTCTTCCTCAGGGAGCTTCTGCAAATTCGACTCGTTCTCAAGGGCTTTCTTAGGGACCTTCTGCGCTATCCAATTCTGCGGTAAATGTCCGTTAACATAACGGTCTTCATGAATCAACGGCTGAAAACGTTGCTCGTTTTCTTCCATGTGCCGTTGAGATATTCCTTCTTCAAGGAATGCCTTAGATGGATAGTCGTTTCCGCATTTGCTTTCGTGCATCCCATCTGATGCGAAGCGTTTCTGATACCGAGTCTTGTCTTCCAATCTACTTTTTTCCATCTGAATTTCATTCATATTGCCGTGAATATTAAATCTTTCCTTGAAGCTGTTCAGTAATAAATTATCTTGCACAATACGTAGACCTCCTCTATTTTCGTGACCAAGTCTATGCTTTCCTCGGCTTTTCTTGGTATGGTTCCGTGAAATTTTGTCGCCCTTTTTGTTTTTGTGCTTACAATCATTTGCTGATCTTCCAATCGCGAGAACGACGGGTGCTGAAGAACTTAGTTGAAGGTTCCGATACGGGATGAAACCATTTGTCAATCGCTGTAAAATAACCATTGTTTTAATTGTTGTTTCAAAAGTAAGACTCCCCCTCTTCGAACAAATACGTATGTATGTACGTATGCTATAAAAATACTTTTACATAAAAATGAAATTACATTACTGGTATTATAACTGCCTCACAAAAAATCGATAGATAATGAGTTTACTAATATGATTTTAACAAGTAACTGTAACTCGCTATTTCATATATTATATGAAATATCCACAAAATAGCATGCTAAAACGTTATTTTCGAATGTAGTTAATTTTCTAGATTGAAAAATTTTCAAGAAATTCCCTTCTTAACTTAAGATAAACATATTTCTCGCAATGAAGAAAAATTGGTAAAACGTACCGCAAAGAGAGATAACTTTGTATATTATATTATAAATTAATTTGTTTAAAAAATCATTCATCTTCAAATTTCAAATAAAAAAGTTACAGAAAATTCTGTAGACATCAAATTATTCTCAATTCCCCCTAACACTCGACTAATGAAACACAATACTGTATATTCAGACTTTTTGTCAAGAACACGCTGATTCTTTTTTTTTTCAGACACTACCTTACCACCATTACCAGGCACGTTTTCCAACACGTGCGATAACACAAATGGCAATTTTTAGTTGTCTTAGGCATTATAAAACCACATGAAACAAATCAACAACAGTAAATAAAACTGCACTCATTGCAACACAAAAACTAAAATGATATCCTGTTACTTAACCACACTGTGCAGTATGCATATACACCCGTAACACCAGGGCGCTACCGAAATTCCAAATTGCCACCATATGTCGGTGTGAAAACATGAAGACAGCGCCGAAAGTGGTGAGTCAGGAAATTTCTTTGTCCTCAGAAATCTTTCACTGCACTTACTCTTCTTCCAACAGTGACTTTTGAAGGGTCGAATAAGTTACCGAATATAGGTCTACTTTTGAGAGCTCGAAAAACATTGCATTTCGTTGTGAACTGATGATACAATAAAAAGTTTGTTGGCCCGGTGGCCGAGATCGCTAAGGCAGTATTGTCGTAGTGATCTCGGACCGAAGGGTCGCGGGTTCGAGTCCCGCCTCGGGCATGGTTGTAGTTGTGTTCGTCCTTTCACCCCTTATCATCACCATATCATTTCATCCTCATAGTTACCATACCGTTAACAGCAATAATGGTCGCTAATGACCTAGATGTGGATGCGACCTTAAATAACCAATTTAAAGAAGTTTGTTGTAGTGTCATCGTAAATTCATTAAATATTCACTATCACTAGCCAAATATTTACTAGCCATAGCGTATGAGTCAAAATATGATCATATCGCACATTAAGCTCGTAAAAAATACTGTGATAAATAGGGAACGGATTTTATTGTAATAAAAAAGCAAAATATGTACATATTTATGTACGTATTTTTTCTAAAATATGTAAGAAAGAATAGGAAATGTGTGACATAAAAATTCGTTATAATGTTTGAAATTCCATTCTTCAAGCGTTTTCCGAGCACAGTACGATGCCGATCAGATCTTAACACGGATTCAGAGAGGCTGGAAGAAAGTTCATCTACAGAAGCAACTATTTGCGTTTCATCCGAAATATATGATACTTTCGTTGCATATACGATGATGTTTACGAGGAGTCGGCGCTTAAGTGAAGCCTGTGATAGCAAGAAGGGGGGGTAAAGGGAGCCTATGCCTCCCCCCCAACTCCAGAAAAGAAATAAGACAATGATTGAATTTTTTATCGAGTGGGGTTTCATTCATTTTATCGGGGTTCATGAAACATGAGTAAGCACATGGTTGAAGTTCTCTCTGCTTCACATACATCCGCTCATCCTTGATCCAGACTACGCGGTTTCCAAGAAGTATATGGGGCGGGGGGAGGTAAGCTTGACAATTAATACGATGGTCCGGCGTTAATACAAGCGCATTGCGTGGTTTCATAAGTATTTCAGTAACAAAGTTACATTTCAAGTAACATATTTCGAACTCGCATGTGAAATGTTCATTTTCGACCTATAAATATATTAAGAGTAAAATGTAACGAAATATGTAGCAATCGATAAAATATGTAAAAATATGTAATTATACCAAAATATGTACAAATATGTAAAATAAAAATGGTTCCAATTCGTTCAGAATGTCGTGTTAAGTCTAAAAAAATAGAGAATGTAGGTATCTAGTCCCTGTAAAAATATGTATTTACATGAAAATTCGTTTCCTAGTGATAAGCCAAGATCCCTGGGTTTAGTTTAAATGATATATGGCATCCTGCGTTAGCAATAACATTGTTCGCAAATTCGGAAGTCAAAGAATATGCGTTGTTCAATCAAGTGTGATATTCTATGCTTGATGTCTTAGCGCTGCGCTGATAGACACGGCCCCGAACACGTTATATGAAAAAGGTTTCGAGTGGACGCTGTGATCTTGTGAAAGGACGCATGCGATCATTCTCTATAAAAATATTGTAGCGAACACACGTAAGCTGTTGGTGAGGTGCGAACGGATTTTCAGCATAGGCTGGGTATTATTTAAATGATAGTGAGGCGGGAATTTATAATTTGTTTGAGCACTTGGTATTGTGTAAATTGTACTAGTAAATTGTAATTGTAAATTCTATTAATTTAGTAGAAGGCAGTTTGAATGAAAATAGACTCCGTGTTTCGAGGGAAAATATATTAGGGTAGCGCCGTAGATGGAAGAATTTTTTTAATATAGTCAGTCGCAAGTAGGTGTTTCATACGAAACACATAGGGAAAGTCGCGAGCGCGTATTAACTTTGTGGGAAATATTAAGTCATGTTAACAGCAAACCGTTGAGGACATTCTGGAATCTTTTTCAATTTAGACAAGAACTCAAGAAATGGTGTAACAAGGATGGCATGGAAAACATTCTGCTAGACAGCCGAGAAACCATTTATCAAGATATTATAGTAAGCTAACGATCTACAGTCAAACCCGTACGGTGTTTTAATATTCTATATCGAAAAGTGATTTTAATGAGATCAAAAGAAATTGTATATATCTATATCTATCTTACACACACACACACACACATACACATACACACATACACATACACACATACACACATACACATACACACATACACACATACACATACACACATACACATACACACATACACATACACACACACACACACACATACACATACACATACACACATACACATACACATACACACATACACACATACACATATACACACATACACATATACACATATACACATATACACATATACACATATACACATACACATATACACATATACAAACTACATACACATACACACACACACTTCAAGAGGTGGACCCTGTCGAGTCGAGTAACCCGTGCCAAGGCTGTGGTAACCAATCCCACTGACGGTATGGGTCGACCAACAGACGAGAGAAGGGGGTTCTGACAAGTCTCCTGTCAGAATGGCATGTAACCGCCGTACTGGAGCGCCCCGAAAGTATGTCGGGATACGGTCTGGTTGGTTACAACCCTGGCCCAGGGTAAAGGGTGAAGCCGGGGGAGCCTGTAACCCCTAAGCGACGTGTCCCCAGGTGGCGTACAGGGGAGGAATCTCTAGATATAGAGGTCAAGAGGCAATTAAAATACCTCTCACGGACCAACAGGTGGGGAAGGACACCCCAGTCAAAAAGCCAATATGGAAGGTCTTTTGGGATCTCAGTTTACGGTGCAGGGACCCGGATCCCCAGTACCGGCGTCTGTTGGGAGTGAGCAAGCGGGCTCCCAGGCGTCGACAACCAGCGACCGCAGTACTTCAGCAGTGGACCACTGGGCTGCTGTAGTATCCTTTGCTACTAGTGATGATCTTGCGAAACAACAGGCATTGTGTAGCCTTGAGAAGAAAATAATCGAGCTTCTCAATTTTGTTAAGCCTCGCCATAATGTTCATGGTGAGATTAAGAAATTGGCGTATTCGATCCATACGCACTTTAATGAGGTGGTAGCACTGCAAAAAGGAGGATCACCCAGACCAGATCCTCAACAAAACTACTGGGAAGGAAGAGTGCACTCAGACGTCCCCTGAGAAGGTGGCTGCGGGAGTACTAGTAACGAGAAGCGATCCTTCGCGAAACCGGAACTCCCAGGTGCCCAAGGTAAGGAAGGAGTCTGCGAAAAACGGAGATAAAATCCGGGCAGAAATACCTTCTGCGGAAATAACACAAGAAGATCCCGAAGTGGCACGAGAAGAGCCCGAGTGGCAAGTGGTCACTCGTAAGAGAACGCGTAAGCGTTCTAAAACGCGGAAAAGGCCACCCAGACCAGATGCCCTAATGATCAAGAAGAAGGACGACGCGCTGTCGTACGCGGACATCCTTAAAAAAATGAAAACTGACCCTGAGCTTAAAGATCTGGGCGAGAATGTCACGCACATCCGGAAGACAGCTGGCGGCGATCTCCTTCTGCAACTGAAGCGATCTGCCGGAGGACAAACTACAGATTTTCAGTCCTCTGTAAAGAAGGTGTTTGGATCGGACGCTGATGTGAGGGCTCTTACTCACACCGTGACTATTCAGGTGAAGGACCTGGATGAGGTCACAACTAAAGAGGAAGTGCATAGGGCTCTGGTGGACAAACTTCCCGAAGCCAGTGATCTCCCAGCTACTGGTCAAATCCCTAAGACCATCCTATGGTGGAACACAGGTAGCAACAATCAGCGTTCCTGTTGCGGTGGCTAACAAATTGTTGGCCATCGGTAAAATAAAAATAGGATGGGTGTACTGCACTCTGCGTGAGAAGAAGGTCCCCCTGAGGTGTTACAGATGTTTGGATTTTGGACACCTCAGAAAAGCATGTAAAAACACATGACCGGTCCAACTTGTGCATGAATTGTGGTGGTGATGATCACCTGCTAAGTCATGCACAAATGACGCAAAGTGCTTGCTTTTGAAGAAAGGGGAAACAAGGCAGACATGCTACTGGTGCAGCAGGTGTCCATCGTACCAAAAGCGCAGAAAGCAATAACAGATAGAAAATGAGAATTATACAACTTAATATCAACCATTGCGCAGTCGCCCAGGATATCCTGGCACAGTCGGTTAGGGAATGGGAGGCTGATTTAGCAATAGTATGCGAGCAGTATACTAACCGTGAAGATACAGCGTGGGTATCGACCTTCACAACCAGGCGGCAATCTGGGCCTGTGGAAAACACACATTCCAGCAAGTAATGACGAGACCCGGAGCTGGATTTGTCTGGGTAAAAATCAACGGCGTTTACATCTACAGCTGTTATGCCTCACCAAACGCGACAATGGACGAGTTTGAGCAGTTCCTTGACCGCTTAGTGTACGACGCAAGAGGACGAAGCCCCTTGGTGATAGCTGGAGATTTCAACGCCTGGGCGGTTGAGTGGGGTAGTTCGTCCACTAATAAGCGAGGTCGAGCAGTTCTGGCATCCCTCTCCCTTCTGAATGTAGAGCTTGCCAACACAGGAGACATACACACCTTCCGCCGAGGGGGCGTGGGATCTGTTGTGGACCTGACGTTCATGTCAGATAATCTTTTGAGAATGGGAGTGTTCTGGAGAGTTAGTGAACACTATACCCATAGTGACCACCAGGCACTTTTGTACGAGGTGAAAAATCAGCGGAGGGATAATTTTGCGCCGAAATATCAGCCAGCTGGGTGGAATGCAAAAACGTTCGACGAAGAAGTTTTCCGACAATGTTTGGAGACGATAATGCCAACAGGTACCACAGATGACAAAGCTGGGCAGGTGATGAAATGGATAACCAAAGCCTGTGATGCGGCTATGCCTAGACGGGGCGCAATCTCTCGACGTTCACCAGTTTGCTGGTGGACTGAGGAAATCGCCCAATTACGACGGAGGTGCCTTCGAGCCAGAAGACAGTACCAGAGAGCTCGTGGCAGAGACAACTTTCCTCAATTGCAAGAGCAATACAAACTCGCTCGAAGCCAGTTGAAGATAGAGATCCGCAAGAGCAAACGCTTATGCTCCAAAAGCCTGTGTGACGAGGTGGAAAAGGATCCATGGGGTAGGCCGTACAAGACGGTCATGTGTAGGTTAAGACAGCGGCACCTACGTTCTCCAACTTGCCCCAGATGCTGCTCAGAATTGTGACAGCCCTATTCCCGAGCCACCCGGTGACTCAGTTAATATAGCGTTATCTGAGCTAGAAATAATTCCTCCAGTCACGCAAGAAGAAATTCTGCACGCAATCAGCAGAATCGGCAACACAAAGGCTCCCGGACCGGATAACATTCCCAATATTGCCCTCAAGACTGCGATACTCGCTCACACCGACATCTTTGTGGATCTTTATTATTCGTGCTTGAGGGAAGGGGTGTATCCAGAAAGATGGAAAAACAGCGCTTGGTGCTCCTCCCTAAGGGAATAAATCACCCGAAGATCCATCATCATACCGGCCATTGTGTATGCTTGACACAGCTGGCAAGGTTCTGGAGAGAATTATTAGTACCAGACTAGAAAAGGCTGTGGAGGAGGGAGGAGTGTGCTGTCGTTACGTTAGATATTAAAAATGCATTCAACTCGGCCAGGTGGAGTAATATTCACCAAGCTCTCCGCAGATTTAATGTGCCAACGTACTTGAGGAAGATTGTGGCCGAGTATCTGAGTAATAGAGCCCTGATTTACAATACAAATAATGGGCCGAAGGTACATAATATCACGGCTGGTGTCCCGCAAGGGTCGGTATTGGGTCCACCATTATGGAATGTGATGTATGACGAGGTTCTTCGGCTTCCCTCCCAGAAGGAACCAGTATTATTGGTTCGCGGAGACATTGCATCGTCGCCGTTGCAAGACATTGAGGAAATTGTGTATATTTGCAACGAAGCGATCGCTATTGTTAGTCAGTGGTTGAAGTCCTCAGGGATGCAGTTAGCTGAGCACAAGACTGAGGTTATCCTAGTCACTAGCAGGAAAAAGAGAGAAACCATCACTCTCAAAGTCGGAGACCACCATATTGCATCGCAGCCGTCGATCAAATATCTTGGTCTCATGTCTGACATTTGCTGACCACCTGAAGTACGCCAGCAATAAAGCTGCGGTAATTAATGCAGCATTGTCGATACTAATGCCCAACATAGGGCCCTGTCAGGAGAAACGGAAGCTTCTGGCCTTGGTTGTGAGGTTCGTCTTGCTCTATGGAGCCCCAATATGGGCCAACGTCATGTCGATAAATAGTTACATCCGAGGGATGACGTCAGTGTACAGGTTATCAGCATTGCGGGTAGCTTGTGCATTCCGCACTGTGTCAAACGATGCAGTGTGCGTCATCGCGGGGATGCCTCCTGTAGATATCTTAGCGCAGGAAAGACGGAGGCGATATCACAAAGAAGAGGAGAACCCAGACTGCTCGACAACACTGCTCGAATGGCAGGATCAATGGGACAAGTCCATTAAAGGAAGATGGACATACCGCATGATTCCCTCCATTGCACCGTGTATCAACCGTAAACACGGCGAAGTAAATTTCTTCTTGACACAGCTGTTGTCTGGACACGGATGCTTTCTGGCATATCTCCACAGGTTCAAACTGGAGGATACCCCATTCTGTCCATTATGTGAACCTGCTGTCGAAGACGCCAAGCATGTGTTCTTCCAGTGCCCGCGATACCATCTGCAGCGACGGCACGTTATGAGTATACTCGGGATCGACCCGCTGACACCCGAAGCAATGGTTGGGTGCATGCTCGCCTCAGAAACCAACTGGGATGCGGTGAGCTCATATGCGCAGACCATAATAGCTGAGCTCAGGAGAATAGAAAGGGAAAGAAGGGAAGTCGATTGATCCTCGTTTGACCCTTCCTACGTTTTGACGAAGAGAAGTGGCTTGTGACTAAGCCACTCTAATCCACTCCCCGTGATGTAATGCCTAACGGCGGTTCCGCGGGGAGGATGGAGGAGAAGGGAGGTTGGTTTTAGTGGGTAAAAATCTCACACTATCATGTGGTACGGGCCGCATGGTGTCTTTTGAAGATTTCCACCTACCCTCATTAAAAAAAAACCACACACACACACACACAATAATACAATAAATGTTAAATTTTTATTGTTGAAAAAGACTGATAATTCATAGTAATCGCCATCAATATAATAATTGATTTCAATCAATATAACCTTCAGAAAACATGATTCTGTATAGAATTACACGTCTAATGGTAATTACACGAATTATGGTAATATATGCGAAATAAAAATAGCTAAAATTGATTCTAAATGCCTCGAAACGTATACAATTTGTTGAAACGGGATGTTTTAGTTAACAGAAAAAATTGCAAATGCATATCAATCACAGCCCTAGGGCCGGTTTCACCAAACGAACAGTAAGAGTTTACTCTGGAGTAAATCATGTTTACACGAGAGTATCTTCTTGGAGCGTTTCACCAACACTTTACTCGAGTGTAAAGCGCATACACGAGAGTAAATTCGAGAGTAACTTTACACGGCGAAGATCAATCGAGTAAAATACGGAATAAGCTTAGTTTTCAACGTGCGTGCACCTCCGACGTGATATGGCTCGACGATTGCGAATGATGGTATTTGAAGATGATTCCGGCGATGATTCGAAATATTATCCTGTAATGCGAAGACAAAGATAGGTGTAGGAGAGAATGGATTGGTTTCCCAATTATGACGATCGAGATTTTTTCACGAGGTTATGTTTGACCAAATTATCAGAGCTTCTATTTTGAAGTATTGAAGCTGATTTGGAAACGAATAATTTGCATACCAAAAAATAAATATAAACATTATATTCTAGTAATAGAATCATTTCATAAACTATTATTTCTGAATTGTTGGTACCCATATATAGGCAATCAGTCCAGAATCCAAATCAAAATACGATATGTCTATTAAAAATCATTTAAATTGTGCAAGGACGTATTTTATTTGTGAAGTAAAGTGTTAACTTATCGGGTACATTATGAACCGTGGAGGACTTTGTAAATTTATTTTTCACATATGTGGATACGAAATAAAGATAGTAAATATATGACAAGAAAAGGAAAAATAAGAACAATAACTAAAAGTATTTATTTATTTAGTCAAAAACATTAATAAACTGTATATGACGTATGAGGGAGATCTGCGTTTTCTTGAGTTCCAGAATCCCTTCCCAACGTTTTGACTATAACTAATAATTGAAAGATGAATAAAAGTTGAAAAATAAAACAAACAATTATTTCTTTTAAAAGCGTGAGGTTAACAACATTTGAAAATCTAGACATTTTCGTACTAGTTCGTAATAATATACTTTCGGAAACCTAAACTAAAAAATATTAAGAAATAAAGATTCAAAAACTAAGAAATAAGCTACACTATCTCAAATCACCACTCAAAACTAAGACCAAGACGACGCAACGAACTCCAAAACTGAAATGAAAGGAAATAACCAGAGGTTCCCATTGGTCCGCAATGGTTCACAGCGTTACTCTCGTTCACAGCCTCTTGAATCGCTCTCTACCGTGTATGAAAAATTGCGTGTTCAGCGGGTATGCGGAGTAAATTGGGGAGTATGTACTCTAGAGTAACATAACCCTTCAGAAGCGTGGTGAAACGCTTACATTTTATTCGAGAGTAACTATCGTGGAGTAATGCTTTCTCTGGAGTAACTAATCTTAACTTTACTCGTCTGTTGGTGAAACCGGCCTAGTGATCAATAAAGAGAGCATTACCCTCTACTCGAGAGTAACTATCGTGGAGTAATGCTTACTCTCGAGTAACTACTCTTAACTTTACTCGTCTGTTGGTGAAACCGGCCTAGTGATCAATGTAGAGAGCATTACCCTCTACTCGAGAGTAACTATCGTGGAGTAATGCTTACTCTCGAGTAACTACTCTTAACTTTACTCGGCTGTTGGTGAAACCGGCCTAGTGATCAATATAGAGAGCATTACCCTCTACTCGAGAGTAACTATCGTGGAGTAATGCTTACTCTCGAGTAACTACTCTTAACTTTACTCGGCTGTTGATGAAACCGCCTAGTGATCAATATAGAGAGCATTACCCTCTACTCGAGAGTAACTATCGCGGAGTAATGCTTACTCTCGAGTAACTACTCTTAACTTTACTCGTCTGTTGGTGAAACCGGCGCCTAGTGATCAATGTAGAGAGCATTACCATCTAGAGTTAAGGAGGAAGACTGGATTGCCGAATGGTTGAGGTGGGGCGAGAGGAAGAAATATAAGAAGCTCAAGTGATCATTCTGTAGGGTTGTCAGCTTTTCTCATAGAGAGGAGGCATGTTTCCTTCAGCAGTTGTCGGTGGTAGACCACTTAACGGGGCGCAGTCAGGGTGAGGACCCCAATAGAGCTCCAGTGACGCGATATCCCCAGCTGAATACAATTTTTGGATTTCCAGTTGCAGCCACGATGATGTAGACGCATGTTTACCTCTGGATGCTTCGAATTTATTAAAAACAAAATTATATTCATTATGCTACGCGTTCAGAATTCTTGCAAATTCAGTCAGCCTTCATACTGCTCGTTGTGTATATTTCGCGAATGTTCATTCCCGCCTGAGATATGACATAATATTCTGGGGAAATACATCTTATAGCTCCCAGACTTTTAGATTACAAAAACGAATTGTACGAATAATAACCAAATCCCACCCACGTGATTCATGTAAGCCTCTCTTCATTAATCTAGGAATTTTACCATGACCGTGACTGTTTATGTACGAATCAGTGGTTTTTGTCAAAAATGACTTGCTTAAGAGCGGGATTATATTTTCAGAAAATGCGGATGTCTATTACTATAACACTCGACGTAGAAATCATATTCATCAGGTGACAGTGTCAACAGCTCCTTACAAAAAATTCACAAACAATGCATGTACAGTATTTTACTACACTTTCACGTGAAATCCTTACGTGAAATCATCCCCTGAAAAAGTTACTATAAAGAGAATGAAATCACAAACAAATAATCCATTGCAATTTAGTTCAATCTTTAAAGGGAACTAAGTCTTAACACATTGTATTTTGAACCTTTTGAAATGGTAACTCACCTTCCTGTCGGAATCATAGACGACGTCCTTTGTGTAGTTGTGCAGGAAGGCGAGGAGGTGAGTGTCTCTGTCGGTCGCTAGCACATAGCCGCCCTGCCTCTCCAACCACTCAGGCGCGAAGATCTGGTGAACCCCGGTGAAGAGTGGTAGAGGCGGCTGCCACAGCAGCAGCGGCGCCGCGGCGCGGGCGTGCAGGGGGCGTAGCCAGCGCGGGCCGTCGCCCAGGTCCACCACGCCCACCGCCCGGCCTGCGCCCACGCCCCCCAACGCCCACTGCACGCCCGCCACGGGCGGCCCCGCCTCCTCCTGCGGCACACACATGCCCCGCGCCTCTACCCCCGCCCACGCCCCACACAGCGCCACCGCCAACGCCAGCCCCAGGGCTCGAAGCCCCGCCCCCCCCCACCCCCCCCCCACAGCGCCACCGCCAGCGCAGCCCCAGGGCTCGAAGCCCCGCCCCCGCGCTCCGAAGCAGCTCTTCACAGTCCATAGCATCGACCTTCCACTGCGTGAACTCACCCAATTTCGACACCGCGTTCTGAAGAAACCTCGGACGCGTCCGTGCTCCCTACGAAAGTTATTTTCCACGGTGGCGGAGCGAATCGCCCAGCGGACACCGTGGCAGACATCCCCAAGCAGCGTTCAACCCCGAAGTAGGTCACTCCCTGCGGGAAGGATTGCACAGATCAGCTGTCATCGGAAATTCCTCACACTGCTTTCAGGTTGTTATTAATTACAATAGACACAAAGCGATTAATTATTTTCCCCTTTCTCATTATTTTGTTTGTCACTAATTTAGAACAAATGAATTTGTAAAACACAAGCTCTGTATTATTTTCAATGAATTCGTTGGGTATATTTTACTTTCTCGCTACGGAGTAGAGAGAGTGTTAGTAATGCGCGAAAAAGCGGCGAATTTTCTGTAAAAAAAAACCAACTTTTATTACAATGCCTTGGTATCGAAAAATTGAATAAACCCAGTTGTTAAGTTTAGAAAAAAATATCCTCTAACAAGTGGTTTAGCCAGAATCAATGTTTTGTGGGCCGGCCCGGTGGCCGAGATCGCTAAGGCAGTAGTGTCGTAGTGATCTCGGACCGAAGGGTCGCGGGTTCGAGTCCCGCCTCGGGCATGGTTGTATTTGTGTTCGTCCTTTCACCCCTTATCATCAATCACCATATCGTTTCATCCATATAGTTACCATACCGTTAACAGCAATAGTGGTCGCTAATGACCTTAGATGTTGAAGCGACCTTAAATAAACCAATTAAAAAAAAAATGTTTTGTGGGTCCTTGATACCTAGCTAGTGGTGCTACAGAATGGTTCACACTTTCTCGTAATTGGTTCTTAATCTGTTTCGCCAGGCTTTCGGCTTTTGTCCGCGTCTCTCCTCCTGGCAGGTACCTGTCGGCGTCAAAAATAATTTCTCCCAATTTATTAATTTTAATAGTTGCAGAATAGAACTTGTGGTCTTACAACAGAACATTTTTTTGCGCTTAATTTATAACTTATGGAATTTTTGAAAATGTAGTAAGTTCAACGAAAATGAAACGCGAACTGTTTTTTAAGTCTTCTTTGCTCTATCCGAGGAAAAAATTAAATTAAAATTCAGGAGCGGGTTTCGAAAACAATTATTTACATTCGCCTTTACTTCAAGCGCTTTGAAGGAGGGAAAGCAATACGTAATAACAATATTCTAATTTCAAACGTTTCAAAAAAAGAAGAACGCAAAATGGAGCTTCATCATTCATTGTGAAATTTGAATTACTTTATTCATCTACTTACGTAGTTTATAACGGTTTCACTTTAGGCAATTTAAACTTATATATGATACACAGGAGTAGTGGGTACAATTTTCGCAACCACAAACAGCATATGATTTCAATAATAATGATTCCAACGGATGCACATGAAAAAATCACTACATAAGTAATCCACCATGATGACCCTTAAACCAGAACACGAATATGTATTATGTATGACACACACACACACACACTTATATACGTAATGTTCTTTCTGTTTTGCACTGATAAATGACTGCCGTGTTCATATTTCAGACTGTATCAAAATAAATACACTGTTTAATAACAATATTCTTGTCATGGTAACCAACTTTTCCCATACCATTATCGAATTCCCTAGGTGAGCGAATGCAGAAAAATCACATTTGCGGTAAATCCCGAGTTTAGGGTGGCACGGTTCCTTTGATTCACTGATTCGGTTCATTAGAAGAGAATCGACTCCATGAACAGAATCCTTGTTTATACGTAGTATTCGCGTGTAGTTAAGTTCATGATGTTACAGCAATAAATATAATTATTTAAAAGAAAAATTTTTTTAAGACTAAAATATCAACTCATAAAATAATATCATAAAAAGTAAACTCACGTTTCTTCTTCGCATTTCGGCAATTATTTTTTTTTTTCAATTTACTGTATTTTGATTATTTTTATTTCTGAAAAAAATAATAGTTTTTACGAAATGAAGGTTAAAAATGTTTAATAAAAACAAACAAATAACTCACCTCTGAACTTATGTTATATATTTTTTAATGTTATTACAAAAATTTTCGAATTTATTACTTTTGCAGTTTCTACGCCAAGTGTATTCTGCTAAATAATGATGAAAATTATTTTCCACTTTGTGGCGTGGAATTGCGCGCTTAATCGCACTCCAAGTCCCCTCAATAGCATTTGTATGTGCTCCAGTTTCAGGATCTTTGAAAGTAATAGAATGATTAACTCTTAGATGGGTAAAACCTTCATCTTTAAGACAATCATAAGCCTTTCAGCAATCCGAAATCACAATAGATTTCGGCTTGATGTGTTTCTTAATGATGTCCAAGAGTACATCCTTGCTACGACATTCAACGACCTTGAAAAAGGACCGAGAGGAACCCCTTTCAACACCACCAAACACCCATTTCCCTTCCACTCTTTTGCCCCTATTATACTTCCTTTTACCAAACGTTCATCAATTTCAACCTCAACACCCTCTCCACCCAGTGGTTGACTTTCATCTTCAAGCACTTCAAAACATAACTCTCGACAAAAACTCATCCAATCAGTAATTGTACTCTCACATACACCAGCATCCAAACATATATGTTCAACCTTTGCTTCCATCACCCACATGTAGGTAATGAGAAGCACCTTCCATATCTCCATGTGACTCCTCTCAAACCAAGAATCCTTTCGCACAGACATTTTCACACAATGAGCATTCTCGCCTCTCACTCTACAAATCCACTCATAACCATCTATCCTATCCTTTCTCTCAGTAAATTTCAAATCTTTCTTGCACACACTACATACACATCGAGACGCAAGCAAACCCACTTTCTGACACCACTGGATCACATTCAAAGTTCCCTCTCGGCGCAAATCATAAATAAAACCAGCATTCATACCTTCCATCTCAGTAGACACAAAACCTATTTAAAGAAGACTTGAAAAAAAAATCTCATTTAACATTGAACATAAATAACTCAGTTGTTATAGTAACAACTAAATGTGTTAATAGAAGACTGTTTAATTACTATATTTCCCCATTACTACATTTATATTTCATTTCAAGCAGGAAGCAAACTAACATTTTAACATTTTAAATGTCGTGAAATGTTATTTTAAGTGTGAATTGATATTTTGTTTCGTGATGAAGATGAAATGATTCTTAATTGCAAAATGTATAGCTTTATATGGCTTTGACCCGTAGTAATATTGTATATATTTATGCTTTGGCGTAAGAAATTTAATCAATGCCAACAAAATTATTGTCGATCACTCAACCAGTGATTCAAGTGAACCGCGCAACTATAAACATAGGAATCGCGAGAAATAATGAATCATAAAAGGAACCGTGCCACCCTAAACCCGGGATCAACCCACATTTGCAGTAATATTTACAATAATTCGAGAAAATGTTATAAAACAAAATATTTAGAAAATTCTTTAATTGACACGATGGTTTTCTTTTTTTTCTGCAATAGATACTTTTTATTCTATATGTCATTTAAAAACATTTTTCAGCATTATTTTGGGGCCCCAAATATCTTGGCACAAATCAAGCTTCAAATGACTTCAAGTGAGGTTTTTCGAAAACTCAATAGATTCTTTTGAAAAAGAGCTTAAATTTCCTAAATTTTAAAAATTTAAATTTTTTAAAATTTTTTATTACATTTATTTATAGTCGCATCAACTGCGAGGTTATTAGCGACTATTCAGTAAGTTACAATAAGGGTTTTTATAGCATGGTTACATACTTCTTTACATTTTTTACATTTTTGATCAGTGAATTACATTACAGTTTATATTATATTAACAGTTTATATTATATTATATTACATTACAGTTTATATTATTATTAATATTTCACATGTTATGGTATTATAAAAACAGTATTACAGTTCGTGAGAGACATTAATTGATTTACAAAATTTTATAATTTTTTCTTGTTGGGTGCTTGAATGAAGTAAAGCATCAACATTAAAGTTCTGTAAGATTGATTGGCAGGATTGGTTGTACTTAGGACATTCCTGAATAATGTGTAATATTGTTATTTGTACATTACATATATTGCAAATTGGGAGAGTATTCTTGTTTAATAGGTGGATGTGAGTAACCTTCGTATGTTCTGATCTAATTTAGGACTCTTCTTTAATATTCTTGAAGTAATATTTCCGATGTACTATTAGGAAAGCAAAATGTTGAGAAAATTAAAAAAAAAAGTTAGATGGAAGCTGGCCAGAGAGTGGAGTAAGACCTTAAAGCCAGACCACACCAGGAAATTAGAAAAAATTGTTACGAGAAAATCTGTGCAAATTCGTAGCACCTCTAGTTATAACGTGTCTCTCACGTCGTTAAAATTTACATTTTAACAGAAGAGCTTTAAATAATCTCTAAAGATTTTTTTTATGTTCATAAGTTCTCAATAAACCCTGAGAATAATGACAATGAATTGGCGATTTTTCTGAAATGTTGGAACCACATTTTCTCAAAAACTATGGAAAATGTTTCGCTGAAATTCTTTACAATGTAAAAGAGTTAAATTCTCTCCGATACTTCAAAAGCTTGATTTGTGCCAAGATATTTGGGGCCCCAAAATAATGCTGAAAAATTTGAATTTTTTCCACGTCTCCCCATAACTACAAAATTGAAAATATTTTTCCTTCAAATGAAATTTGTTGTGCATAAATAGTTTTTTCAATAAGGTCATGTACATTGTTGCTGAAATTTGAGTCGTTTTCGTGCAATAGTGCAAGCAGTATTTGCAATTTTAAACAATTACAAAAACAAGATTTTCTCAAAAACGGCTATATATTTTTTTTTCTTTTCTTGTATTATTGGTAGGATTGATGCCCAACCAACCCTATCGTATGACACAAACGCCATATTGCTCTATTAATTTATTTTTCAAAAATTACAAAAATTTAACTTCTTTACTTGTCTCTCACGTCGGTAATATTTACATTAAAGGCCATTTATTCACGTTAATGTATTCATGAGTGCACGTGCTTTAAATAATGTTAAATAAAGTTTTTTGAAAACTCAATTTTCTCAAAAATGGCTCCAAAGTTGTTCTTAAAACATATCCAACAGATAGTGATAATTGCACTGTTTATTATAACGTAAAGTTCATTTTCGTGTATTCTGTTTTTTCAAACATTACACAAATGCAATTTTTTTTTTCAATATCTCTCATGCAGGTAGTATGCACATTTCAATAGATTTATTATGTAATTGAATTTGTGAGTGGAAGTTCTTCAAATGAAGTTTTTCAAAAACTCAATAGATTCGGATAAAAAGATCTTCAAATGTCTCATGTACAGCAACATTTAACGCAATTTTCATAAAAACGGCTCTAAATTATTCAATGAAAATTGCCATTTAAAGGCAAGGATTTAACCTTTTTTATGATTGTTAAAATAATATTTCGGTTCTACTATTTCAAAACCGAAAAGTTGAGAAAATTTCAAAAAATATTCTTTGGGCGGCGATAGATGGCAGCTGGCAAGGAGGGGCAAGACCGGACAGTACCAGCCCACACCAATGAAATTAGAAAACTTTACTTCGAGAAAGTCTGTGCCATTCTGAGGCACCTCTAGTTTTCTCTTGATTTAGCAACTGGATTTATCTACATTCTCATTCTCAGGGTCCTCGAATAAAGTTTTACTGCCGAAAATTCACTGCGTTTTCGCGCAACATTACATAACTTTCTCTATACTACGTATATTACTTCGTATATTCATACGTATACGAGAAAGTTATAATCTAATGAAGGCAAAACATGTGTCCGTCTGTGAACAACGCTAGCGGCTAAACCATTCATCATCAAACCATCATTTTCTCCAAAACTGATATCTCCCAATCGAGCTGCCACATGTCCTAGCGCGCCCTCCCCCCGAAAAAAATTAACATGGGTGGGAGGTACTTTACATGATGATCCTGGAACATTTTCAATATTTTCAAAAAAGTGGTTTCAAATTTTTTGATTAAACTTTGTTATTGGATATATGAGGCTTTTAAGAGAATGAGGCCGATCTCATGATCGTAGAAATTTCTGATGTTTCGAAAATTTCAGGAGTTCAAATTTTTTCTGACTCTTCTTACAACTAAAATATTAAAGGGAGATGTATTTTCCTTTAATGAAAACCGTTTCCTGAAGATAGATTTTGAAATATATACAATTTTTTAAAATTTGAATACTTTTGAGGTAATTTTGCGTGAAAATAGGGCGAGAAAGTACGTGCTGTTTTAGCACCTCTAGTTTAAAAACAATATTGCACCCAGGATTTTATCATATAGCACTTTAGTTGAAATTTCTAGCGTTCTTGCCACCTATTGGATGTCAGAGTGACTAACAGAGCTATTACTATTACGTTACACAAAAGGGAGAACTGTAGAAAAATTACAAGGGAAAGTACAACCTATGTACGGAACTGTTTTATAGACAGCTTTCCGTACCATCACTGTATGGAATATCGATAGACCCTATTATGTTTCAAGACCTCCAGTATTTTTCTCGAAGGTTGATAAATTAGCGAGGTTTACAAACTCTGTAGCAATAAATCTTTGTTCACAGTAAACAATTAGCGAAACTTCTTTCTGATGTAATTGAAATATTTCTGGCTTGGAAATTGGAATATTTCTGGCAAAGCCCTGGGAATATATGATGGTTGACACCATCTTACGAGACGAACGCATCTGGTTGTCTCTTGATTTTTTGTGATTTATCTATTATTTTTAGCAATTGTACTGTATTTGGTGTGTTTAAGTGCTTAAATTTCTTGTTGCAGGTTAGCTGAAAATATACTTTCGACTGTTTTTTTTTTGTTACCAACCAACAGATTACGAATTTAAAACGGATTCTGGAACCTTAACGAACTTGAGATTTACGAGTTGATAAGTGTTAATACCTATAAACAGTTCCGTTTATTTTGATATTATATCACTGCTAATTTAACTAATGAAAGATTTATTGTATTTCTGTGACGAGTGACGATTCCGTTGTTTTGAACGTTACTAGGACGGTGTATCGAATCGTTTTGAATTTGTGTTTCAAATTTTACACTATATTTCCATGACAAATTTTGAGTTAATATCTTTACGGTAAACTTACGGTTACGTATAAAGTTACGGTAAATATAAAGTTTCAGTTGCAGCTTACGTGGCGAAAACTACGTAATCTTCAAAATTTAATTTTTTTATTTCATCGAATAATTGTTTTCTTGTTATTATTCCAATTTTTATCACGTACATTAAAACGCATTCTTGGCATGGTTACTGCTCGTTCTACTCTTTTTACTCTCTACACTCTCAAAGCCGACCTTCTGAAAGTCTTCACACTAGGGACTTAACTTAACTCGGGACTCTTAACCGCTAAACTGTTATTTCTTAACCGTTAACGTTTCGTAACTGTTACGTGAAATAACAGTTATTTCGTTTATCCTGTTATTGGCAGTTATCGGTTGAAATGCATAGAACTGCAACCTACTGGGCCCAATCCGAACTACAACAAGCTTTTGTGGCAACCATTTTGTACGATAACATCTTCACTGCAGCTAAACAATCATGATTTGCCAATGTTCAAATTATATTCATTAAAATTCGCCTTATTACACAATGTGCACAATATTTTTATATTTTATTGTATACACTACAACAAGATATTTGTCCTTTAAATTAAGTCCGTCCAATATGTTAACTTATTTCTGTCCCATTGCTGCTTATGTGAGATCAACTAATATTTCCCCAGGTCCGATAAAATAAAATGAGTTACGGTCAAATAACTCACATTATAATACTTGATATTCACCATTAACATTTAGCTATAGTAAGAAAGAATATTTGCAATCTGAACCCGAATCACTTTCATTTGAGTAATATTCTATATTCTATACACATTCGCTACACATTATATGAATTACTATTCATCCTTAGCAGTTCATCCAGTCTCGTTCATATCAGCTGCTTCTCTGTCCAAACATGTTAGGGAAAGTAGTACAAGGAAGCGCCGTAAGGTAAGCTGCATAAGCTTTACGGTGCTACCAACATTAATCGTTTTGCGTGGTTTAACTCTTAGCAGTCGCTACAACTGCTTTAACTCTTAGCTGTCTGTCATTACGAGTAAGCTGTTTTTGTGATAACAGTTATTGAAGAAACGCTGTTAAGCTCATCTCTACTTCACACACAAAAACAATAATTTAGATTATCGTATCCGAAGGTTGGAAGAGGTCGTTCTCTACACAGACGGTTGGGTACAAGTCGGCAACATCGCGAATAATACTAACCGTGCACCCGTGACTGCACAGAAGTCACAGACACCGCATCCAGTCGCAACTCAAACGAAATTTGGTGTTTTAGATTATGAAAATGATTTTTCTCGCCTTTCTGATCCTCGCAACCCTTCTCTAACATCGACACACCGGGAAAAATGAACAGTTGCGGTATACCTGATACATTATACTGCAACAAGGGAACGCATGATAATGTAGGCCCAACCAGGTTCACTGTTCCTGTTTCGTGACGGAGATTGTTGGAATGAGAAGTTGCGTCGTGAACCCAAGCAAGTACTGTAGAGACAATACAGGACAGTTCCCCGTTTTTTCCACGCAACCGATGGAAACAAGTTCCCACCAACGCTCCTAGTGTCAGAAACTGGTAATTCAGTGCTAAATAGAAACAACAATGTGATTCTTACGGAATAAATACATTTTTTTTAAATCGACCAAACGAAATGAAACAAATTTTTAACTACACTCTATGTGGTTCATAGCTAAAAATATATCTAGGAATCTTATGAGTGTTATTTCTGCCGAGGCCAAAAGTTAAAAATCGAGGCGGAGCGTAGCGGAGCCGAGATAAATATGATTACCGGAGTAGAGTTTTTATTTGGTGGAATGTAAGGAAAATTAGGTTAATTTACCTAATAAACATTTTTCTAATTGCACTTTTATTAATATTACAATTAAGAATAATTATTCCTTAAACCAATGAATTACTTCTGAATTGTTTGAATCTGATTTGTTTTGTATCACCATGTTTTTTCCTTAACAAACTTTTGACTTGCGATAAATAGAGGGTTGTTTACGTGGCCAAGGACGTTAAAACCCGTTGCTAACGATGTTAAATTATTTAACATACAGGCAGGTATAAGTGCATTTAACAAACTTGCAGGGTTGTTTGTTAACAAGAGTTAAAGACGCATGGGACTGGTAAATTATATTGAAGAGCTCAAATTAAGGTAAACAATAACTACAAAAGTGATGTTTTATTTATTCCAAAACTAAAGTTGTTACAAATGCAAGATTTTTCTCGCCTTAACACTTTCAGTGGTACATTTGGACTTTTTTCATTTACTTTCTTTAAAAAGGACTGTATCAATACATTGATACCTCTGCTTACACACAGATTAGAGTACTTCTTACATAAAATATTCTCCAATTCCATTCATGAGTTACATTAATTGTTTTTTGACCTAAAGATTACTTTGACGTAAACAATTTAAAAAGTCTTTATTGAAAACATATTTAATCTTAGAAAACAAACTAATAGCCAATTCATTTGGATAGAAAAGGGTGGCATTCACATACTGTTTAATTAGAATTTGCCAGTTTCTAAATTTATGCTTTTCATCCACATTCGATAAAGCATTCCTACAACCATCATGTGGCAAGGTACTTCACAACCAGCCACATACATAGGACTCAGCATTTTCCAGAAATTGACGAGAAAGACAATCAAATTAAAAGAAATCAAGCAGAAAACAAACACCAGCAGAGCACTGAACGGTAAACTACGAGTATTCTCCAGGTTCTGCCACTAGGTGGAGCTTGCATCAGTATTTCTCGATATATCACGAAGTGTCCTGTATTGTCTCCACAATATTTGGCCCAAGCAACCTTGTCGGAAGAGGTGGCGCAACCGAGCGGAAGAGTTGGCGTAACTCGGCGTAAACGAGCATCACAGGTTGGAGAAACCAGCCTACCGTCGTGACGTATCCGGACGAAACTGATAGAAGGTGACGGGCTTCGGAGTCGGCGTACATGCAAATACTGGTTGAAGGAGTCAGCCGTCCGTGTTGCCTTATTTAAGCATTCATTAATGGTGTTACAAGTTACTGATCGTTGACGGGTATAGGAATGGGTTATGCGTAGTACTTGCTATTAATAGAATATTCATTTTTTATTTTTGATCCAACTGCAGATCTGTATATTTACCTACACAACCAGACCCGTAAAAACGGAAATAATTGCATAAAAATTACGCATTTAGTGATAATTAAATTTCACAATAAATTACACAAAAAGCTTCAAAAGCCTTTAAAATTTGTAGTCTGATTGTTATCACAGTAGATATACATACATCAATGATGCCTGTATTGTTGTTGAATAAAAGTAGTTTCATATTGTAGGTTCATTACATATACATTATTTTATATTCATGCATTTAATATAATGTAATGTACATTATATATAATGAATATTCTAAAACAGCATGTACCTAGAAATAAAATATTAGAATTTAACATTAAAATATTTATTTAGTAAAGTAAAATATGTTAACTATAACATAATTCAAAATGTAATATATTGACAGAAACTTAATTCAACAGATGATAATGAAACATTTATGTAAACACTTGTGTATGTAAACATTTGTGTGTTCAGGTGGATTAAAAACACTAGGAGAATAAGAACCTGTTTAGGGGCATCAGTAATTATTTCAAAAAAGCTACTTTAAAACCGTTTCACATAGACATATAAGTAGCAAATTTTATGACTGATCCCAAAAAACAAATTTAATTCACTTTTTTTATAAAAACGCCAAGATTTATTTAAATTATGGCTTTATAAAATTAACACTTAGTTTTCAATTAGGGGAAAACCCCATTAGCCGACGGTAGGTCAGCGCCGGATCTCGCCATCCAGCGGGGGAAGATCACCGCTATCTCCCGAGAAAAAACATGCACTACACTAACGGGACTAATGACCGAAGCAGTTGACGCGCCCGGAAACACGAAAAATCAATCAATCAATCAATCAATGATGTGGGCATGAACCGTCAACGAGGCGCTCGGAAGCGCCTCTGGGTCCCCCTGAGTCCTCAATTCCCCCCCGGGGCCTTTCCGGCCTGGGGCGGCCAACTTGCGCAGCAGGGCGCGCAGAGCTCTGCGCATCTGCGCACGCGCAGCCCCCACCGACTGCGCGCGACCTCTGCGCAGAAGGCGGCGGCGGCCAGCGCCAGCCCCGCGCAGAGCAGCGCCAGGTGCGGCCGCAGGTCCTGCAGCGCCAGGGTTCGCACCCCGCCCTCCTCTGCTTCGCCCGGACGCCAAGACACTCCGGCGATCAGGCGCCAGTACATCCCCAACGACCGGTTGAAGTCGTCTTCCCACTTTAGATTAAGTCCCGCGTCTCGGAACTGAATCATCTTTACATTCACTGCGTCGATCCACGGCCAATTCCTGGAATTACATTGAGACATTTGAAGCCGCTGCACGCAAGAGAAGGTTCGTGTAATATGAAGAAAATAGTGCGTGCAGCACGGGAAGTATTAAAAAAACAACAAAAACAAGGTTTTCTCACAAACGGCTCCAAATTTTTTAATTAATTTTTTTGTAGGGGTTGTACCAAATGTCCCCAATACGATCCCATAAACGCCATATTGCTCTATTCTCTTGTTCTTCTAAAAATTACAAAAAGTATTTTTTTGTCTTGTGTCGGCAATATTTACACCAAAGAGCAATTTCTTCAGATTATTGTCTTTATGAGTACATGTGCCTTCAATAATGTCAAATAAAGTTTCTCGAAAACTCAATAGTTTTCTGTGAAAATGAGCTCAAAATACCGCATTTTCAGAAACGCTTAAACGCCATTTTCTCAAAAATGGCTCCAAATTTTTTCTTCAATTTTTTCCAATGCATAGTCCTAATTGCATTTTTAATATGACGTAAAGTTCCATTTGGTGTATTCTTTTGTTTTCTTCATAAACTACGCAAGTGTTCCCTTTTTTAAATAACTCTCAGGCCGTTGATATGCACATTTCTATCGATTTGTATACATTATTACATTTGTGAGTGGAAGTGCTTCAAATGAGTTTAAACGAAGTTTTTCGAAAGCTCATTGATTACTGTGAAAAGCTCCAAATATCGCAGTTGCAGTAATACTTAATCACCAGTTTCTTAAAAATGGCTTAATGACTATTGTAGAATTCACGCCCATTAATGAAATAAGGGATGGGGTTCTCGGGATCGGCCAACATAGTAAATGAAACAATTCGTTTTCCAGTGTTTCGGAATTTATAATTCCTTCATCGGGGCTACAGTAGAAAACAAAATCACAGGGAAGACAACTATCTAAACAATACTTTTTTACGATGCGCGAGATTATATCTCAAGAAACAAAAACAGAGTAATATAAAATGTACACATCTTACTAATATATTAGAAGGAGCCTGACCTTCTTGCAATAATTTCAACTGTTCAAAACTGCAAGAGGTGCTTAAGTTACGTGTCTATCATTTATATACATATACATATTATTGTAATGATTTACGATAATCCCTGTACTTTAAAATCGTGAACTGGGGGTGTACGAATTGGCGGACGGCGACGCGTAATGTGTGCCGCATGTCGCAGTGCGCAGCCATCCCCAGGGAAGTTATGCATGCATATTTTATTTGAAAATTTAAAAGAAGGCATCTGTCGAAGACCACGTTTTGTATATTTAATTTAAAATAAGAAAGTCAATGGGTGTCAATTCAGAATGCGCATTCGGTGGATGAATGATTTTTTAAAAGTGATTTTCACTGTGAATGGTATTGTATTGTGTTTTGTAATTGAACGTTAAGGATATGATTTATGTATTATGCTTTTAGGGCAATTTTCATTGAATTTGGTTGTTTTGTTTGTTAATTTGAATATTGAAAACCAGAAAAGAATAACTAGAGGAATGGTAATAAACCGAGGTGAACATCTTTGGGTTCATCAGTAGCCATGAATCAATGTGTTGTGATTTGAGTAGTTAGATGCTGACCCACACGCGCGCGCAAAGGTACCTCGATTAACGCCCTGTATAGGGCAGTCACCGTATTCACGCCCAGGTAAGATTGTATGATAAATAAAGCAGCTAGTGGACGGGCAAATACGAGAGAAGATTTTACAATTAGGCAGAATAGGAATAAGTAAGACAAGTGAAGAAGGAACCTATTACATTGGCAGCCCAACGCAGGAATAGGAATAGCATAGAATATTAGGTAGATATATTTCAATGACGCCCAACGCGGGGCGAGAATAGAATATGTGTTATATATATATATATATATATATATATATATATATATATATTTATTATGTGTGTGTGTGTGTGTGTTGGTGGGTGTGCGACGGACAAAAGGATTTGGCGACGGGAGAGAGTGGCCAGACTGAGTAGAGAAAGTTTTCTAACACGAGAGAGTTGGTTCTATGACAGGTGGAGTGAAGGTTCTTGAACACGGAGGAGAGAGGTTCGAGACTCATTAGCGTGGGATGAATACCTGGAGAGGTGGCCCAGGGCATCAACTGATGTCACTGCGGTCTCTCTGACCGGGAGGTCCAACGTTCGAGTCCCGATAGTGGCAGGATTTTCGACACTAGTTTGTCAGCTAGCTCGAATTCAGACGCTGTAAGGAGGAGAATTCTAGCGGCCGGCTGCTGTGGTCGGTAGTTTTCCGTGGTTTCTCCGATCAACACCAGGCAAATGACGGAGCAGTACCCTAATAAAGGGCCCACGGATAGCCATCTTTACTACTTCTTCCTTTTTCTATCCTCTCCCCTTGCTTACATACACACACACATGCACTACACTAACACATGCCGGGAGACCGGTCGGGGGCTTAGAGCTTGTCCTGGCTGGGGACAAGTATGTGCCCTGCTGGTGAGAGATACATGGTAGTGGAAAAACCCGGTAGCTGCAATACGCCGGCGCCGGATCTCGCCTTATAGTTGGCAAAGAACACCACCTCCTCCCGATGAAAAAACATGCACGAAACGACCTTGAGGAAACGTATATATGGCGTTTAACAAAACGTTTTATTCAAAACTACGTTTTGAGATTGGTGAAATTGGGCGTTTATTTATTCATTTACTTATTTTAAGTCAAAAACAGTTTTAAAAAATGTGTGTGATGTGCTATGGGGAAGTGAATTAAGTGCAGGGTTTCGAAATTCTGTGATCCCTACACTAAGCCATATACTACTCGAATTTTAAAAACAAAAAAAATAAACGTTTTTCGCAAGGATTGTGAAAAAAACTCCGATATAATAAAATCTATTTTCAAGGATAAATCAGCAATAAATTTGGGCTCTTATCCATTATGTCCTTCTTCAAGAGACAATACTTCCTGCCACGACTACATGAAATCGATAATTTGAATAACTATATTTCCCACTGAATTCTACAAGACGTGCACAGATAATGAAATTATATTTATCTCCAGAAGCAAAACAAGGGGCAATCTCAGCATTTGCTCAAAAGATCAGGGAAACTGGACGAAATACCTGACCGAGATGGGGGTCATTGACTCGGAGGATGTGATACACTACGTGTTACAGGTTGTTTAGATTTGTACAGTCCAAATGGTAAATAATGCATTAAATATCACTGTTAAAATTATTTTATTTCTGTTTTCATGTTTTTTTTAATTTAATCGTTTAATGTCATCTGGCAAAGTGTTGTAAAATACATGTATTATGTGAATTGTTTGTAATGAACTGTTGATACTGTCACCTGATGAATATGATTTCTACGCGAGTGTTATATATCGGCATTTTCTGAAAATATGTTCCCACCCTTAAGCAAGCCATATTCTGTAAAGCAAAGAACATCCATTTGATTTAAATCACTCTGTAGAGTTGCCTCGATAAACTCAGTTTTATTTGAAAGGGATTGAACATTATGGTACAGAATGTTTATCTTTTGCAAGTACCTACACGAATGTTTTTCTGCTGCATCTGACTGTAGTTGCTATATATTTACTCCACTTTTACCTCGAGTGCGTGGTCGAAGGTTATAGTGTGTCCCGACAGTGACAGGTTGTGAGGAAAACGGGGCATCAATTGTAAATGAATTGGTAGAGGGAATGGGAGAAACGGGAGTAGGTTCAGGGGAAGAGGCAACGGGGTTAAAAATAGGGGTTGGGGTGGAGAACGTAAGGAAGATGAAAGAAATGGATGTTTGTCAGGAGACTGTGTAGGATTGGAGATGATGATTTTTGTGCAAGCTTGTTACTGACTGCATGTTTTCCAGCAAGGTTTATATTGTAACGAATATTGCGTCACCGGCTGGCACCACCACGAACTACCTTTACGCGCGGATTGAGTCATCTGCCGGCGCCACCACGAGCTGCCTGTGCGATGTCTCTCGGGATTGAACGTTCGGGGACGCAGCGGCCGGCGACCGCGGGTCAGTCGTAAGTCCGCAGTGGAAGCTGAACTGTGAAGTGCGTGCATCGGGTGAATAGCAGCGCAGTGATTAACCGGAGTGTCGTACGTGAACTGTGAGCAGTGCATCGAACTGTGATCAGTGCAGTGAACTGTGGCCAGTGCTTAGGACTGTGCGAGTGTGTAAGAGAAGAGTAGTTTAAATAAATAATCGAGAGAAGTGTAGTATAAATAAAGAGAAGTGTAGTGTAAATAAATAATCAAGTGTTTTCAGTAATTGTGCTAAGAAAAAAAATAAACGTTTTTGTTACAATAATACGAGACTTTTAATTCACCACCTAGAAACGTAACAATATGAAGACCATGCCGGGTGAAGTTTTTGCTGAGAGGACATTAATTTCAAAAAGTGTGACATTTGTTTCTCTCAGCTGCAGTTTTAATTGTTGATTTGCGTGCTTAATCTCGCTGCATAGTGTTGTTCTAGAAGGGCAGAGTCGAGACTACAATGTTAGTATTTTGGGCGGCACATTGTAATTTGCTTACATGTTGTTCCGGTGTAAAGTTACCGCCCAAGTTAATGTCATTCAGCCCTCCTATGACAATGACTGTGTCTTGATTGGCCAATGTCTTCGTGTGGGTGTCCACCTCTGCAAACCTCTCGTTAGGTTTAAAAATAGGTGAGACTGAGAACTTGGAGGGTAACTTATTGCTGAAAATAGAGGAATGATGGCGGCCATGGCTGTCGGCTAAAATAAGTATCTGTTTTTTAGGCTCAGTAGGAATGTCTTTGTTTTCAAGTGGGCTAGGATGCAAAGCTTTACGTGTTTGGGTTTTGACGCGCTTCCTAGCCTGTTTGCGTTGGTTTGTGCATGTATTTGTCGATGGTAGGGAAGGGTGGTGAGGATCAGGAAGGCGAGAAAAATCTGTTTAATAATCTAAAACACTAAATTTGTTTTGAGTTGTGACTGGATGCGGTGTCTGTGTCTTTTGTACAGTCACGGGTGTACGGTTGGTATTGTTCGCTGTGTTGCCGTCTTGTACCCAACCGTCTGTGTGGAGAACGACCTCTTCCAACCTTCGGATATGTTGATCTAAAGTATTGTTTCTGTGTGTGAAGGCTCTCAGAAGGTCGGCTTTGAGAGTGTAGAGAGTAAAAAGAGCGATTTAAATTAATCTCTGAGTGTCTCCAAACTGTGTGCAGTTGAGGATTTGCTAACAAATGTACATATGTAATCAAGTAATTATTTGAGTACCTATTTTATAAAAAAAAAGTAATATCCAATAAACGAATTAAACAAAGCCGAATGAAATATCACTTAACTAATGGACTCTGGGTCGAACCTGGTCATACGATTAGTATTAGGACTGTATGCTTTTGACATAAAAACAAAATTCATATAATTTCAATGTCAAACATTTCCTCAGATAGTCACAGGAAATATACCTTTCTTAAAATCGCAGCTGAAAAAACAGGACAAATATTTACCTCTTATAACGTTAGGGCAGCGGGATGCATATGTTTCAACTGCAAGAAGTTTCTGAGAATATCCATAATATCAAAATCTTATACATTTAGAATTTTTTAGTTACTGTTCACATTTATTATTTAGATAGCACTATGTGTGGCGATGTATTTTGTTGGCGTTATCGTGGTAGAGAACATGAGAATTTTTTTAAAAAATTAAGAATTTGTTGGTTTAATTTTTGAAATTTAACAAATGAACCCCATGTGTTCGTATTTTGTTCTGTCCAGTGATTTGATACTGATATTGCTCACTCATTATATTAACATATTTATTAGCACTTAAGCAACAAATAACAGCATGTATTGTCTTATAATATCCACTATAAGGTTAAAAGAATATTACACTGGGGTAATGATTCCAAGATTTGAAAGTCTCGTTTTACAGAGAAGTCTACGTAATGTAGGTATTATTTGAATGCTTTGTTCAAACACTACGTAATCTTGGTGATAGCTGCCTCGTAAAATATGAAACGCATGTAAAATTATTGATATAATTATTATTGTGATTACAAGTACTATAATGCCTGTCTCTCGAAAACTTTCATCAAAACCGTTGCAGTTCAACACACACTGTTTAACAATCCCTCAACTATTCTAATACCTATCAATTTCATTACTGTTCGTGACGAAAAATTGTAGAAGCAATTCCGAAATAACAAATTAATAGTAAACGAAAAGTAAACAGTTTTAATGCAGTTTTCCATTTCAAATAAACAATTTTGTGCTTCATTGAAAATGAACGGTGTACCATTAACTGATGGTAAGGCAACAAAATGTTTAGGTCTCTCAATTCAGTCAAACCTTAAATAGAACGTCCATTTAAATGAATTAGCACAAAATTAAGTTCATTATGCTACGCGTTCAGAATTCTTGCAAATTCAGTCAGCCTTCATACTGCTATATTACGCGAATGTTCATTCCCGACTGAGATATGGCATACTTCTCTGGGGAAATACATCTTATAGCTTAATCGAGATAGTAACAATAATCGAGAAGCATGGCCTTTATGTCTTCTTATAAACAGCATTTAGCACTCAACGAAACGTTTAAAGAAAAACTTTGCAACCGTTGTTGAGAAAATCTAGTTATTGTATTTTTTAAAACTGCACATATAGCACGCAGTATTGCTTGAAAACTACTAAAAGTTCCAAAAAAAATGTTCATGGCCTTAATGAAAGAACGATGAAGAAAAGTGAACCCAGGATGGAGCCCGGCCGTGCTCCTCGTAAAACTGGTTTAGGTGAGGTATTTTGAGCAACTTGAACCTCTTGTCTGTTACTAAAATAACTTGAGATACACGATAAAGTAAAATTTAAAAAACCGAAGCATTTACATTTTCCCAGAAGCAGGTGGTTTTCTACAGAATCGAGCGCCTTAAGAAAATGGAAAGCGTTAGCGTTACATTGCCTTCATCTAAACAATGACAAATGTCTTCCTTAGCAAAGCCGGTTTATTAATTTATGTACTTTAAATCAAAGATGTTCTATATTATTTACTTGTCTATAATATTTTGAAAGCCATATTTTAATTCCTCCATAAATGGACCAAAAAACGGAGAAAATATGAAAAAAATGTTATGGGTGTCTATAGATGGCAGCTAGGAAAAAGGTGGAGCAAAACCGAAAAGCTAACCCAGACGAATGAGAAAAGGGAACTAGTACGAGACTAGTACGAGAACGTCTGTGCCAATCTCTTCCACCACTGGTGTATCACATGTTTACGCATTTACTACTTAATTTACCTACCTCCTCGTAGTCATATATATAAAGTAGGGATCCACAGAATCGATAAGTTTCATCGACCCAGCGTTTCGATAGCGGTGCGAAACTGTGAGGAACCAGACTCGTTCATCTGTAAGAAATGCGTATTTACCTTCAGCAAGAGTCGATAACAGTTGTGATTCGTTAACGAATTTAAAATTGAGATTTAACATTTGCTGGAAAGATGAAGAAAAATCGACACAAGTTCTGGAATGTGAACAATTATATTTCATATTTTCTAAGGTATGTTGATCCTCTTTGAATGTTAAAACAGGTATTCCAGAGGCATATAGTTTGTCCATTGTATCGATGTCCGGGAAGCAGTCAGGTTTCGTAATCAGATCGAAGAGCCGGCCCTGGAAAGGAAACACGAGTTCAGTACACAATCCATAGAGGAATGGGAAAAATATATTTTCCCCACGAGACATCAGTGTAAGATCAGCTTAAATTTGTCAGCCTTTTTGATCGATATGCTATTCCTTCTATTATTGGAGAATCATAACTTGCTTATCTTGTAATCAAATGTACGTGCACTTTTTGGGACTTCAAGTTCCATATTTAGGTGTCTTAAAGACGCTGAATGGTTTAATACAAAAGGCCATAAATACATAAAAATAATATTGATATTTATGAACGTAGTTGATATTTTTTTAACTCTCTGTTGAGAAGTGGATTTTTAAGAAAACATATTAACGGCAAATCAGCGGCGGCTCAGGGAATAGACAACAGGGAGGGCACACAAAGTTGCAGGATCCAATAAAGTTAGGCATTCGAAAAATTGTAATATTTGTATTAAGTAACATAAGTCAATCGAATAATCTCCGAGGAAGGCAATCTAAACACAGGATCTATAACTTAAATTTAGTTTTCAGTTTTTAGATTCTGAATATTTATCTATTTTTAATTCATTAAAATTAACCGAGTCTCGTAACAAAACTCTTTCTATCGATAACATACAAAGTGCATTCAATCTCTCATCTGTCATGGTATCTCTTAAAAACCACTTCACTCTCTTTAAAGTGGAGAAAGCTCTCTCTGATTCAACAGTTGTCATTGGAGTTGAACATATTACTTTTAATAATTTAGCTGATTCAGAAAACACATCCAGTAAGTTATTATTCACTAACACTTCCAAAAGTGGTAAAATTCCTTCAGCACAGCCCAAATCACTCCTTTTATACAGCACATTCATCTCAGATTTAAGTTTGCTAGCTTCCACAAACAGATAGAACTGTAAAATGCGATCAACCTTTTCTTGGGGGAAATTTTCCTGATATTGGAACATTTTACAATCAAAGAGAGAAGATAAGGTTAAATGCCCCGTAAAATTAAGACGACCATTTGCCCCTGTGATAATTACATCACATACTTCAAGAGCTACAATTCTACAGCCCTCAACCTTCCTTCCTTTTACCTTCACAGTTGTTTTCTACATATATATTTCCATGACACAGGGAATTGTCTCTTATCTTTTGAATATTATTTTTGAATTCATTTACATAATCATTAATTTGCAAAGAATTGACACCCCTCTTTTGGATCTGGTTACATAAAATTTCAACATGAGGCATTACTTTGCTAAAAAACGCAAGCCATAATAAGAATAAGTCATCTTTCAACAAATTTAGTAATCCTACAGCCTTTCTAATCGTATTACTGTCAGATTCTCCATCAATTATCTCTTCAAAACATTGAATCAGATCATCTTTGTGAGCATAAACAACAAGAACTGACCTGCTTAGAAAAGACTAACGAGGCGTCTTTTCACCACATTGTTTAACACAGTCATTCGTTTGGATGAACGTGAAAAGAAAGCAGCAAATCCTTCAAGACTAGAAAAAAAATTCTGGCCATTTTGTCTTGGGAAGCACATTTTGCAACTATTAAATTGAACTGGTGAGCGTAGCAGTGAACGAAGTGTGCAAAACGATAAGTTTTTTGCAAAATAGCTTGCACACCATTAACTTTTCCTGACATCACGGATTATCCATCATAACACTAGCCAATTAATTTGTTAGAATTTTCAGGCAATTTCAAAAGCTGAAGCTGCTCTAAAATACACTGACTGATACTCTCAGATGTGTGAGCCTTTGGGAATATAAATCCCCAATCGATTTTATTGTCATGAACATATCGGATTATCAGTACCAATTCACTCTGAGTAGAAACGCCAGTCGTTTCATCAGCTTGAAGTGCAGCAAAATCTGAATTTTCTACTTCTCGTAATATTAACGAACGTGCAACACTCAATATTGCATCGAGCAATTCATTTTGCACAACCTTTGATGTTCCTAAGAAACCACATTTATTTTCGGTCAAATGTTTCTTCAAAATACTGTCAACGTCACTCATTAAATTTATTAATCCACGGAACACACCAGGATTGGAGGAATCAGCTGATTCATCGTGTCCTCTAAAAGCAAGCTCGAAAGAACCACAAAAGCGAATGCAGTCAATGATTCTGCTTAAAATGGATCAATTTTCTCTCACACTTTCGTTGTGTTCCTTAACAGAACGTCTGTAAGCTGAATCGAGTTGTGATTGAATGCTTACAGAACCCAGCATTTGAAAATGAATTTCATAATGCATGTGTTTTTCACTCATGCCGTGCTTCCTCACATTCTCTTTCAAATGTTTTATATCCTTCACACCTTTTACTGTCCAGGATTCATCAGTCTGAGGCGAGAATATTAAACACACGAAGCAAAAAAATGCGTGAACTTCATCACAACCACAAAGCCACTTTGCCAGTAAATACAACTTTGAGTGAAATTTTCGTACAAAAGAACGATTGCCATTTCTATCAGGTTGTATAATTTTCATATCAGGCCGAGGTGGTGCAATTCTCTTTATGCACAGCCGTGGATCATAATCAAGATTGACTGTTTTCAGGCATTTTAAAGAATTGGAAACCATTCTCAATTTCAAGGCAACAAACAAATGAACAAGAAAATGGCCGCAAAGATCAGAACACAGAGCATTCATACAGTTTGTACATGGATCGGAAAACAGATGCCGACCATGCTGATTGCACACGACTGCACTCAATGCTTGAGGGGCAGATCAGTTTAACAGGCCACCAGTAGATAGCACTGGCCTTGACGTAAATGAAGCGAAAGGAGAACTAAGTTTGAAAATCGATCAATAGGTAGCGCCGGTCAACGGCGATGCTACTTCCCGTGGCAGGCTGCTCGGCGGCGGCCTCGCAGGACGCCATTTGCCGAACCTATGTTGCCATTTGAGCACTCATTGGTGGCGATTTCTTTGTCAGTACGTTCTGTAACAACAGCGCATTTTGGACACTGGGGCGAGTGTCCGCAGCCAATGATAACCGTTGTAGGGAACAAGCGGGAGTATAATGCTAAAAATACGTTCGATTCGAAAACAACGCTACGAAGATGGATACCCACGGAGATTATTTCAAATAGTGCAGGAAGAGAAATACTGATCTCAGTAGGAGGGGGGCAGTGTCCCTAACGCCTCCCTGCTGCAGCCGCCACTGCCGCAAGTACATTATCCAATAAAACTTAAGGCGTAAAGAGCGATTCTCATTTGGATTTTATTGAAAGAGAACAAGCCCCTGGATATGCAGAGCGTGGAGGTCTGTGTCCTCACCTGGTAGGCGGCGGCGACGACGACGGCGGAGGCGAGCAGCGCGGCGGCCAGCTGCAGGCGCTGCGGCGTGGCGCGCACCCTGTCCTGGGGGGGGGGGGCCCGACTCGCCCGCCACCACGCGCCACGCCAGCGCGTACGCCACCGCCGCCCCCAGCAGCGCCAGCCAGATGCGTGCGGAGAACACGCGCAGCGGCAGCGACCACGCAGGCAGATTCGCAGGCGGAGGCACGGCCACTAACAGCCTAGCGGTGGACTGTGAAGACTCCACGAAGCACGACGAATGTGTGTCCCCGTATTCAGGATAAATCGAAATAAAAGTGAAGTCCACGCGGTCAAATGCGACATCACGTGTAAACCCAGGTATATTTTTTCTCTGAAACATTTGAAGACACACCGCTTTGTGATATATATATATATATATATATATATATATATATATATATATATATATATATATATATATTGTGACATACCAATATGGGGACATGTTTTATTACAGAATATTTGTCGTAAATGGGCGACATGTTTAGGGAGATAAGCTCTTGGGGCAGGTAAAGGAAAGTCGCACTTCCATCAGTCGATTGATAGTGAGGTCACGTAATATCTATTCTTTCAGTATGTAAATCTGATAACGTGAAGAATATTGTTAATGCATGTTCTTGAGTTTCTTTTACCCAGCGGTCTAGAAAGTCTGTGGGTTCACCAGATCTTTTCTGTGAAGTGTGTAGCAACTAAGTCTCTAAGACATCCCACATCTCCGATCGCGAAAAAGGTGTACGAGTTGTATTTTGATTCATAGACGGGACTTCAAGTTCCATATTTAGGTGTCTTAAAGACGCTGAATGGTTTAATACAATAGGGGGAGGATAGGTGTTTGCAAGGTTGCCAGCTGTGTTGCGAACTCTTTCCCCACCACTACTACGGAATTCCCCAAAAAACTTCTCCAATGAAACAAACTTCCCCAACTTTGAAACGAAAAATAATCTCCAATTTATGAACCAACGACATTTGCTGTGCCTGTCGATTCCTTTGGCTGTGTGCTGAATGCTGAGTGCACATTTACTGAATGAGCTGAAAATTCCCAATTCGGCATAATGCATCTGAAGTTCACTCACTAATGGCTTGACAGCTGTCAGTCACTTCGAAAAAAATATTTTTTCAAAAATAAAGAAAAGTAGGCAGAAACGGTATGAAGCATTTAAAATGAAACAAAACAGAGCATACAACCCATTCAAAATGAAAAACAAAAAATTTTACAATTTTTCATCATTCGTAGGAACCCTAAGGAAACTAGTTGTCTAAAGAAGTTCAACTCCAATTTTTTGTTTGAAAAGGCGAAACGTTTTTGCGTAATATGTTTCAATATATGCGCTTTGTAAAAAAATTAAAAATACTTAAAAATGCAGAAAAGTATTGTATTATTATATGCAGAAAACGTTTGTAGTATATTGATAAATATATGTACAGAAATTTCGTAATATAAAATTATTTCCAGAATTATAATGCAATTTATTCTATAATGTGGTGTTACCCCTCTGTTCGTGTTCGAAAGGTACTGGAATGACATAAACTTCACTTAAATGTGAATGCAAAATAATTTCTATAAGTACCTCGTCATATGACAATAAATATTGCAGTGAGGCCATTGCTTGTCGCCGGACCCAAACTTCCCCCCTCTGTCACGCCAATTAGGACAGCCCCTAATTCGACACGGCTCAGTGCAAGACGCGCGAACACGCGCCTGTCCTCCCATTCCCAGATTTACAACTAGGGTAGAATCGCCTCCCGGGACAACCCCTCAGGCAAAGAGCGGGCGGCTGCCCGCCATTGTGCACACGAGGCACCGGAACAGTTGAATTACAGAGCTCCCGGCTACTGTTTACGTAATCCCATAGGACACATACAATCATCGCGGAGACAGCAGAAAGGACTGCTTTGTCCATCTCTGGTGTACTGGCCAAAACACACGCACAACAAAGACCACCAATCAGGCGCCCAGAAAATGACGTTAGTTAGAAAATGCCCTATCGGCTTCCGACTCGCGTCGAATATTCTAGAAATTGAGATTTTGACCAATAGCATTTGAAATTCTGATCACGTGAAGGAGCGATGTGCGAAGTTAGAAAAGACAGTGGGGGTGCAAAGCAGGAAAATCGAGAGAGTAGGATTCTTATCGGAAGACATATAGAAGGCGAGAGAACGGCATAGCAAACAGGCTGATGTGTTGAGGAGAGGTAGTTGGAGCCAGCGATTAGCATTGGCCGACCAACAGAGTGCAGGCCGCCCCGTTTGAAATCACAATCACAATCACCGCCGTTTATTTATAAATTTAACGCGCACACCTGATTACATCTGATTACGACACACTTCGGTGTGGCGGTGTCCCCCCCCCCCTTGTGCGGTATCCAGACCGTGTACTACGCGCATTGCTCACATGCATGGGTTGCCGTATGCGGCATGTCGGGCTCATCACAATATCAATTAATAAAAAATTGTAAATTACTAACTTACGCTCTGTTTTCTGAACAGGATTCTAAAACGAAGATGAAGACGTGCTTCCATCTCCCTCTCCCTGAGGTACACCGGGCCTGCGACTCGTATGTTGATTCCCTCAACAACCTCCTTATTGAGAGACGTTTTGATCTCTTCACTGCGCACGTAGAAGACGTCTGCGCCTCCGAGGTCCCTGGAGCGAGTTGCCACCAGCGCCTTGGCCTCGCGCGTGCATGCCTCACTGCGCTCCTCACATTGGCTGAGGTACTTATTGCTCCACCAATTAGAGGCCACGACATCCACGGCCAGCGCCCACCACCGCCCCCCCCGCCCGTTCGCGCAGCAGCACCCGCGGAAGCCCTGGTGGCGCCGCCACAGCGCGGCCAGCACGCGCCGCCCCGCACGCAGCTGCGCCCCAGCCACGTCTCCCTCCGGGCGGCGGCTGCCGAAGCCCCCGCCGCTCATTGGCTCCTCCGGGAGCCTCTGCGAACCCCGCTCGCCCTCCAGCCCTTCCTCAGGAGCTTCTTCACTCGCCTCCCGCGCTCCTTTGTTCCTCGGAGCCCTCGAGGAGCTTCTGCGAACCACGCTCGCCCTCCAGCTCTTCCTCAAGGAGCTTCTTCACTCGCCTCCCGCCGCTCCTTTGTTCCTCGAGGAGCTTCTGCGAACCACGCTCGCCCTCCAGTCTTCCTCAGGAGCTTCTTCACTCGCCCAGCTCTTCCTCAGGGAGCTTCTTCACTCGCCGCCCGCCGCTCATTTGTTCCTCCGGGGAGCCTCTGCGAACCCCGCTCGCCCTCCAGCTCTTCCTCAGGGAGCTTCTTCACTCGCCGCCCGCCGCTCATTGGTTCCTCCGGGAGCCTCTGCGAACCCCGCTCGTCCTCCAGCTCTTCCTCAGGAGCTTCTTCACTCGCCGCCCGCCGCTCATTTGTTCCTCCGGGAGCCTCTGCGAACCCCGCTCGCTCTCCAGCTCTTCCTCAGGGAGCTTCTTCACTCGCCGCCCGCCGCTCATTGGTTCCTCCGGGAGCCTCTGCGAACGCCGCTCGTCCTCCAGCTCTTCCTCGGGGCTTCTTCACTCGCCGCCCGCCGCTCATTTGTTCCTCCGGGAGCCTCTGCGAACCCGCCGCCTCCAGCTCTCCTCGCCGCCGCCCGCCGCTCATTTGTTCCTCCGGGAGCCTCTGCGAACGAGCTTCTTCACTCGCCGCCCGCCGCTCATTTGTTCCTCCGGGAGCCTCTGCGAACCCCGCTCGCTCTCCAGCTCTTCCTCAGGGAGCTTCTTCACTCGCCGCCCGCCGCTCATTTGTTCCTCCGGGAGCCTCTGCGAACCCCGCTCGTCCTCCAGCTCTTCCTCAGGGAGCTTCTTCACTCGCCGCCCGCCGCTCGTTGGTTCCTCCGGGAGCCTCTGCGAACCCCGCTCGCCCTCCAGCTCTTCCTCAGGGAGCTTCTTCACTCGCCGCCCGCGCTCATTTGTTCGTCCGGGACCGCCCGCCGCTCTTTGTTCCTCCGGGAGCCTCTGCGAACCCCGCTCGCCCTCCAGCTCTTCCTCAGGAGCTTCTTCACTCGCCGCCCGACGCTCATTTGTTCGTCCGGGAGCCTCTGCGAACCCCGCTCGTCCTCCAGCTCTTCCTCAGGGAGCTTCTTCACTCGCCGCCCGCCGCCCATTTGTTCCTCCGGGAGCCTCTGCGAACCCGCTCGCCCTCCAGCTCTTCCTCAGGAGCTCTTTACTCGCTGCCGCCGCTCATTTGTTCGTCCGGGAGCCTCTGCGAACCCCGCTCGCCCTCCAGCTCTTCCTCAGGGAGCTTCTTCACTCGCCGCCCGCCGCTCATTTGTTCCTCCGGGAGCCTCTGCGAACCCGCTCGTCCTCCAGCTCTTCCTCAGGAGCTTCTTCCTCGCCGCCCGCCGCTCATTTGTTCGTCCGGGAGCCTCTGCGAACCCCGCTCGCCCTCCAGCTCTTCCTCAGGGAGCTTCTTCACTCGCCGCCCGCCGCTCATTGGTTCCTCCGGGAGCCTCTGCGAACCCGCTCGTCCTCCAGCTCTTCCTCAGGGAGCGTTTGCGATGTCCAGTCATGCGGCGAACGATGATTCACATAAATGTCATCATGAAGGAGTAAAGAGGATCGGAAGGCTTTCTCAAGGAGCGCCTCAGATGAAAAGTCCTTTCCCCATTTGCTTTCATGCATCTGTTCTGATGTGTAGTGGTTCATAGATCGAGGTTTTTCTTCAAAGCTATTTCTCTCCTTCTGAATTTCGTTCGAATTGCCGTGAACATGAAGGCTTTTCTTGACGTCGTTCAGTAATAAATAATCTTCCTGCAAGTCGTTAAGGAAGTTCAATGATTGCTGCACAGTGCCTCGCCCTCCTTTCTTTCCATGACGAAGACTCTGCTTTTCTCGTTTTTCCTTGAAGGCATAGTTTTGGGAAATTTGTCCGCCCGATTTGTTTATCTGCTTACAATCAGTTGCTGGTCTTCCAATCGCGAGAACAACTGGTGCTGAAGAACTGAGCTGAAGATTCCGATACGAGAGGGCACCATCTGTTAAATCCTGAAATAAATAACCATGATGTTAATTGTACATTTGACTAGCTACTACACCTCTTCCATCAGATACCTATTGTTTCTGTGTATGGTCAATATCAATTACAGTTGCATAAAAATGAAATTACAATTTTGGAATAATAATTTTGTGACAAAAAATCGATTGATAGTAAGTTTACAAATAAAATGTTTAATTGTAACTCGAACTTTGATAAATGTATTTTGAGAAAGAACAATATCATGCAAAAATGTAATTTTTAAGAGTTAATTTTCTAGATAAATAAAATTCCCAGGAAATTAATAGCCTTCTTCACTAAAGCAAAAAAATACTTCTTGAAAAAGAAAACATTAACGAAACCTACAGTGAAAAGGAAGGTTTGTTTAATATTAAATTATAATATAATTTGTTTATACTATCATTAATCTTCGTATTCCATATAAAGACTATAAAAAGTTCAGTAGATATTATTCAATTATTATCAATTTCTTAGACTTGGCAAAATGGTTGTGTTTACATACTGTAAACACACACAAGTGTATGTGTATATTGAGCTTAAGCCGACTATAGCCCACGCGTCTAGAACCTGAGTCAGCGAATCGAAACGTTGCTTCAGGTGGGTCGCTGAGTTGAACGTGGCGCGTTGGCGACGTCACCGCCCGACGTCGGCATCGGTCAAGCTCTGCGAAACCCCGGCTCGCCAATAGTAAATCCGCAAGACAAAATAAGAAACTAAATCTCGCCATTGGCTCTCCTATTTACTCTCGCCATTTGCCATTCGCTCTCGCCATTTGCCTTCCTATTAAAAAGAGAAAATTAAACATTTCACGAAAAAGTAATACTTGGATCACAAAAGGAATTAGAACATCGTGTAAAAATAAACGTCATGACGTATCTCAAGATTTCCTTATCTACTTTAAAAAATACAAAACATTGTTACGAAAAGTCATAAGGCAGGCTAAAATCATGAAAAACGATCAGGATATTTTAAAAATAACAAAACAAAAGCAATGTGGAATATAATAAAAAAAATACTACCAAATGAACTAGAAAACCCGTAGAGAATGTTGTTTTAAAATATAACGATATAAATGTGAACGATCCGGCAACAGTGGCTAATCTCTTTAACCAATACTTTTCGAGAATTGCTGCCGATCTCACTAAGGGTCTTCAGGCACAAAATTCAAAAACATTAAAAACAGAAACAAAAGCGAGGGAAACCATAGCCGGGATATTTTTTGTCCGTTGAAAGATGGGAGTTCTCAACACTTTCTGGAAGAGAGTAGTCGGACAGTGCGGAGTGTTTGATGGTGTGCTATCCATCGTTTGACTAACTGTATTTTTAACGGGAGCGGTAGCTCAGTGCATCAACTGATGTCACTGCAGCGCCTCTGACCGGGAGGTCCTAAGTTCGAGTCCTGACGGCGTCAGGATTTTCGACACTAGCTTTTCAGCTAGGCGAATTCAGTCGCTGTCGGAGGAGAATTCTAGCGGTCGGCTGCTCTGATCGGTAGTTTTCCGCTTTCCCGATCAACACCAGGCGAATGCCCGAGCAGTACCCTACCAAACGGGCCACGGACCGCGCGCGATCTGTCCTTCCTCTTCCTTGTCCTCTCCTTTCTCCTTACACACACACACACACACACACACACACACACACTAACATGCACTACACTACCACATATTTCGGGAGACTGGTCGGGTGCTTAGAGCTTGTCCCGGCTGGGGCGGTGCCCTGCAGGTGGGAGAGTCCTGGTTAGGGGGAAACCCCACTAGCCGACGGTATGTCGGCGCCGGATCTCGCCATCCAGCGGGAAAAGATCACAGCCATCTTCAGAGAACATACATGTACTACACTTACGGGAATAATGACCAAAGCCGTTGACGCGTCCGGAAACACGAAAAAAATCAATCAATTAAATTGTATAATTTTCCATGCCATGTTGCTGTTTTCGTGCCCTTCCCAAGCTCATGAGATGAATTGAAGTCGAAACAGGATCTGGAAAAGATGACATAGCCAAAGAATATGTTTGCCTTTTTCACAAAACCACTTCACGAGCAAACGCTCTCGGTGGATTCGGCGTCCCAACAGCAACATGGCTGTCTGTGGTACCCAAGGACAGACAGTGGGTGTTTTTGGAAAACTTTTGAAACCATTCGTATCCCACGAAGTTATGCCGGGCTTTGGCTTACGCCTTTGCTTTGGCTTTAACATCTTTAGAAGTACAAGCTTCAATAATTTAGATCCAAGGCTTCTTCGCCTTGCTGAAGAGAAACGAATAGTTCGAAAACAAATTGGAAAACTGGGTTTATATCTTACCCCATTTTACCTCACATCTCCAGACACAAAAGCTTCGCTTTTTGGTTTCGGAAAACGGCAAAGTCCCTTGACAAACGTCGTCTTTGGGACGCCGAATCCACCGAGAGCGTTTGCTCGTGAAGTGGTTTTGTGAAAAAGGCAAACATATTCATTGGCTTTATACCTATGTCATCTTTTCCAGATTCTGTTTCGACTTCAATTCGTCTCATCAGCTTGGTAATTGCACGAAAAGAGCAATATGGCTGTCTGTGCTACCCAAGGACTGAAAGTGGGTGTTTTTGGAAAATTTTTGAAACCATTCGTACCCCACGAAGTTATGCCGGGCTTTGGCTTACGCCTTTGCTTTGGCTTTAACAACGCCTTGTATTGATAGGAGGGGCGAACCTTGGGTCACCCAAGATGGAGCCCCCTCCATCGTTACCCGAGGCCATCTCGCCAGCGCTTTTAACTGCTCGCCAGTGCGTTCCAGACATTTCAAGTTGCCCTACGGGGCAGCTTATAACTGACTCACTACATCTGATAAACAATCCAAACTATATGGAAACTCCCAACTTACGTAATATTCCGGAAATTCCAAATAATAATGAGTAAGTTATGATGTCTCAATCAATAATTAATGCATTAGAACAAGAAATAATGTACCTCAAACAACACGCTCAAGATTTACAACAAAAACTTATTCTCAACAAGAACTTCTAAATCAAGCAGTTATAGTGAATACTACAAGTGAGTACTCTAAATCTTCTTCTTCCAGTGCTTCATTACCCCCTGAAAAATAATTTAGTGATCACAATAACTCTAAACGCAAGCGTTTAATTAACTCTGCGGGAGATTCTTCTGCATCTTATTCTGTCCCTATTTCCAATCCATATCAAGATCTTCCAGAGGAACTAGATGATTTTAATTCTACATGTCAAGATATGAATCAATATAAACAGAACAAAACTTCCATCCCTCTAATTAACATAGCAAAAACTTCTAAAATATTAAGTAATTTTGGTGCATTTATTTCAGAAATTAAACAAATAGCACAATTAGATTTCACTACCAAAGTTAAAAGTGATTATATTTCCATTTTCTTTAACTCCATAGAGGACTTTAGAAAGTATAGACTTTTTGCAATACAAATAAAATTCGCTATTTTTCTTATTGTGATCCGATGCAACAAACCTTATCAGCAATGTTGTATTCCTTTTCCTACACCAATGAAGAAATTAAAACTGAATTATCCAAAACATATACTATTACATCTGTTTACAATGATCATAATAGGAATATCATAAAACTGGATAAATTATTTAATAGCATTGTCAAAATTAAATTTTCCTATACAATGTAAAAATTGTCAAAACTTTAATCATACTCAGGCCAACTGTACTCTAGATCCCTTTTATACAGTTCCCGAACGTATCAAATTTATTTCTCCTTCAGAAATGAAATTTATTATAACAAAACTTAAAAATAATAAATCTCCAGGTTTTGACAGACTTCCTATTATAGTGTTCAAACATTTTCCAAATTCCACTATCAGTTCATTAACAGCAATATACAAGGCTTGTCTTAGAATAAATTACTATCCTTCAACATGGTAAATAGCAAGTATATATTTATTCCTAAACCACTAAAATTGTAGGATTTTTTTAAAAATTTAAAAAATTTTGATCTAATTATTCTACATACAACAATTGTTGAGAATTACAGATTTTATAGCGACTAGTTTTCAAAAGAAACAATTAACATTTGCGTTATTTTTAGATGTTGAAAAAGCGTTCGATAAAGTATGGCATGTGGTTTACTTTATAAGCTTAGAATATTTGGATTTCCTATTTATTTACAAAAATTTTTATCAAGTTTCTTATTGGATCGTAAATTTCGAGTTCAAGTTAACAATATGTTTTCTACTGAATACAATATCCAGACTGGTGTACCTCAAGGTTCTCCTCTGCCTCCTATTCTTTTTAATATTTACATTTCAGACATCCCTCATTTACTTAATTTAGAAATAGCATTCTTTGCAGATGACACATCTTTATTTACTTCCCATTCAGACATTATAACAGGACGCGATAATTTACAAGATGACTTAATATTCTTTTGGTTTAAAAAAAAAAAAAAACAAAAGTCCAAGCAAAAATATTTTCTTTAAAACGAAATTATTCAATTCCTTGGATTCCTTCTAATATTTCAATTACACATCTCGGATTACAACTAGATACTAAATTAACATGCAAAACACATATTTTATCTATAATAAATAAAACTAATCTTAAGCTTTTAAAATTATATCCACTTCTGAATAAAAATTCGCACCTCTCTGTAGATTCTGCATTAACTATATTTAAATATATAATTCGCCCTTCGTTAACTTATGCATGCCCCATTTGGGGTGGTGCAGCAAAAACTCATATTAAAAAAATAGATATTATACAAAATAATTATTTAAGGAAAGCATTAAAAGCACCCTGGTTCATAAGAAACGATCAAATATTACGTAAACTCGATATTCCTCCCCTAAAATCCTGGATCCTTCGTCTCTCAGATAAATTTTATGCTTCTCTTTCTTGTTCTCCGGCTTATACATTTTTTCAATTGGGAAAACAGTTAATCCATTCCCGCGAATTAAATCACGTTATCCTAAAGATCTTTTACATCCTCCTTAGTTGTCATGTATTGTCATGTATTGTAAAATTTTTCATGAATCCTGTATTATTTATAAACATAGTTTCTTTTTAAGATTATTATCACTCTCAAAAATTAATTTGTAAAAGTAATTTGTTTAGAGGTTGCTATTTATTTTCTCCTCATATTCTGTATGATGTTATTTTAATTTTTCATACCCTTGAAAGACAAATTTTTGTCGATCAAGGATCAATAAATATTTTTAAAAAAAATCGTTTAGATTTGCCATTCCAACGGCATAGAAGGAGTCAAGGAATCATTCAGAGATCGCTGCTTTAGTTGCATTGATGTTACTAGTTACAATTCAAAAAACAAAAAAGGAATTCATAATCCTAGTCTACCACCTGCAATTCGGCCAAAAGGTCATAGTCCGGAGATCGGCTACGAGTCCCATATCTTATTTTATTAAATGCTGTGGTGAAATTTTTAACCCGTGAAATCCTTGTTTTGTTGCCACAATCGTAAAGCATTTGTTTAACGAGTTCGAATTACCTAAAGAGAAATGCCTTACTGCTACGCAAGGAAATCATTATTTAATGAAAAAATTGAAACGCTCCATAACCTCTCCCTCTATTTTACCGTATTTGTTGTTTGAATTATGAATAAATGATGAACGATTCATCCCAAAACTCACAGTAAATATATTCATTCATAAATAATAAATACGAAATGAGAAAATAATTAATTAATTCAATTCTTTCAAAATATCCCTTCAAGTTTCTTGCTTTAAATTTTTATTTTTATGCAAGTAAGAATATCATCAGCCAAGTTTTTTCTTGTTCATTTCCGCTTAAAGAGAACTTCAAGTAACCAATTAAAAATTGGTTGTTTTACACATCTTTTACTGTTAAATACTAAAACCCCACTCATTTGCACTCACTGTGTAGTGTTTTCTTGTGATAGCTAAAGCCTAATGGCCAACTGCACCAACGTTGAGTAAAATTTAACTCACGTTAAATGTTAACTTAACGGCCGTTTTCTCAGATTTCTGATGCATCAAACTTTACGCTCGTTAAATATTTCTTAGCTGCCGTTAACTTTAATCGGGCATTATTGGCCCGTTTGTAGTTTTAATGGGAGTTAGTAGTGGATTAGCAATGGCGTACAGAACAGTTTGTGACGATCGTGAATTCGACGAAATGTTATATTATGATTATTTGTTTCATCAAAGAACTCAAAGGACAATTGTGATCCTTTCAATGACTACAGCGAACGGAAGTTGCAAGAAAAGTTTCCTTTATCCATAATATAGATAATAAAATATAAATATATGTTTATAATGTTACTTTAAATAATTCTGCTCTTGATAATTGTGTAACTAACTAAAATTCATCGTAAGAGTCTCTATTTTGTCTATGTAGGTATCGCAATACCCATTTATATCGGAAATAAATATTTTTGACTGTAATATGGACTCTCTATCTACTAGGGAATATCTCGCTCCAACCACTTCAAACTCACGCGAGGAAGGTCAAGGAGCATCTGTAACTGACAATCGAGTTCGTAAGAAAGTGCGTTCAGTAACGGGAAACACAATTTTAACGTTCGTGAGCTAAATCCCACTAGATAACAACGGATACCGATGGTGCATCTGTTTTTTGAGTTAACAGCCATTAAAATTTACTTTCGTTTCTTAACAAGATATTTCTTAACTTCGGTCGGTGAACTTGTCCGTAAATGTCGTAAAAAGTGAAGGAGTATCCGAGAAAAAACTATCGCTGACCGACTCGAGCGAGGAACTCTTTCGCCTCCGCAGAGGCGAACGGGGAAAATTTCTAGTGTGTGGGGGTCGATAAGTCTCCCTTGTTTCGATTTTCCACATTCCTCGCAACACATTCTTCTGTTGCGGGCCTCACTGGGTGCGGCAGACCTAGTGACCAGCGGACGACCTATTCAACTTCCTCCTAAATTCTGCTGCGGTCAAGGACAGACGTGGATGATAGCCTGGGATGTGCGCGTAGTGCGACTACAAAGGTAAAATTAGCAAGTTGTTCGAGGTATGTTTCTTCTACGATTACGTGAAGTAGTTTTGAAATCTGTTAATATATTTTTTTTTTTAATTTTCAGTCATCCGTAATTTAGTTTTCAAACTCTCGGGACAGTTTACTGTCTTTTAAGCAATGTATTTACACAATTTGTTTGGAAGTCTTACACATGTGCAATTCAAAAATATGTGTAACTCCTAATTGACCTTTATAAATTGTATATGAAGGAACATCATTTCCGGTAATCGCATCTCAAGATTTCAATTTGGTGCAGATGATTTGTTGACGTTTGAAAGTGTTAATTGCATGTGATAACATCAAGTGAAGTCGTAGGCTTCTACGGCCAGAGTCATGTGAATGATCTTGGCAGTCCGGGTGACGCCGCGTCGAAGGCTGTGTTGCCGACTTTTCGTGGTCTTCCTCAGGCAGACCAGCCCTGAGGAAAACCACGAAAAGATGGTCGAAACGTTGGCAACACAGCCTTCGACGCAACGTTACCCGGACAGCCAAGATCATTCTCATGTCATAACATCGTTTCATAATATACATTTAAAATGAAATGTTCACATAAAATCTTCTCCAATGAGGGATACTACAAAGAGAATTGAATCACAAATCCATATCTCATTTCATTTATTCATAACTTGTTCAAATTTAAAAAAAGGCCCAAAGGTCCAAATCTTGTTTTAAAAGTCTCTCTGTGCAAATCTGCTCTCTAGTGATAACTCACCTTCCTGAAGGCGTCATAGACGGCGTCCTTCGTGTGGTCGAGAAGGAAGGCGAGAAGTTGAACCTGGTTTTGGGCCGCTAGCACGTAGCCGCCCTGCCTCTCCAGCCACGCGGGCGATTTTTGTTTCAGAAGTGTTGGAGACGGCCGCCACAGCAGCAGCGGCGCCGCGGCGCGGGCGTGCAGGGGGCGTAGCCAGCGCGGGCCGTCGCCCAGGTCCACCACGCCCACCGCCCGGCCCCCGCCCGCGCCCGCGCCCCAGCGCCCACTGCACGCCCGCCACGGGCGGCCCTGCCCTCCCGCGGCGCACACACGCCCCGCGCCTCCGCCCCGCCCGCGCCCCCACAGCGCCACCGCCAGCGCCAGCCCCAGGGCTCGAAGCCCCGCCCCGCGCCCCGCCGCCTTCCCGCGACCCCGCCCTCCCACACGCCCGCGCCTCCGCCCCGCCCACGCCCCCACAGCGCCACCGCCAGCGCCAGCCCCAGGCTCGAAGCCCCGCCCCGCGCCCATCCGCCTTCCCCGCGACCCCGCCCTCCCACACGCCCCGCGCCTCCGCCCCGCCCACGCCCCCACAGCGCCACCGCCAGCGCCAGCCCCAGGGCTCGAAGCCCCGCCCCGCGCCTCGCCGCCTTCCCGCGACCCGCCCCTCCCACGGCGCACACACGCCCCGCGCCTCCGCCCCGCCCCGCCCCCACAGCGCCACCGCCAGCGCCAGCCCCAGGGCTCGAAGCCCGCCCCGCGCCCCGCCGCCTTCCCCGCGACCCCGCCCCCTCCCACGGTACACACACGCCCCGCGCCTCCGCCCCCGCCCCCCACAGCGCCACCGCCAGCGCCAGCCCCAGGGCTCGAAGCCCCGCCCCCGCGCCCCGCCGCCTTCCCCGCGACCCGCCCCCCACGGCGCACACACGCCCCGCGCCTCCGCCCCGCCCCGCCCCACAGCGCCACCGCCAGCGCCAGCCCCAGGGCTCGAAGCCCCGCCCCGCGCCCCGCCGCCTTCCCGCGACCCCGCCCTCCCACGGTACACACGCCCCGCGCCTCCGCCCCCGCCCCACAGCGCCACCGCCAGCGCCAGCCCAGGGCTCGAAGCCCCGCCCCCGCCGCCAGCCCCAGGGCTCGAAGCCCCGCCCCGCGCCCCGCCGCCTTCCCCGCACCCCCGCCAGCGCCAGCCCCAGGGCTCGAAGCCCCACCCCCGCGCTCCGAAGCAGCTCTTCACAGTCCATTGCATCGGTCTTCAACTGCGTGAACTCACCGTATTGCGACATTTTCTCACAGAAGTAAGAACGCACCCTTCCTCCTTACGAAAATGATTTTCCACGGTGGCAGAGCGAATCGGTCCGCGGACACCGTGGTAGACATCTCCAAGCAGCGTTCAACCCCTGCGGGAAGGATTGCACAGATCAGCTGTCACTGGAAATTCCTCACAATGCTTTCAGTTTGTTATTAATTACAACAGACGCAAAGCGATTAATTATTTTCCCCTTTTTTCATTATTTTGTTTGTCACTAATGTAAACAAATGAATTTGTAAAACACAAGTTAAATGAAACCTCTCAATTCTTTTCATTTCGTTATATATATATATATATATATATATATATATATATATAGTGACGTCACGGGGGTACGCGGCGGAGCGATGGTCCGAGAAGGCGACATCTACCCGCAGGTTTTCGTACTCCGATGTCCAATGTTAGCGGATAATATTTTCTCGAGAGGGCGCGAAGGAGGAGAAAATTCGCCCCTCCAGAAATTTTTCTCCAGGCGGAGTTTTCATAAATACCGTGACGCACTTCAGTAGAGCTCTCTTACGACATCGACAGCGACAGCGACGGCGACTTAACTAAATTCTTCAGCGGTAGTAATTGGTTAGTGCAGGAGTATAATTTTACTTGTTTAAGTAAAGCTGATTTAAGAAACGCGGTAATAAGTGATAGAATTCAGAAGCAAAGTGCATGTACAGTATTTGCACTAACATTACGCGAGTAAGCAAGCGATGTGACTGCTCGAACTTGAAATAGTTTTATAATCGAAGTAAATTCGCGCAGAAGGACTCTGAACGAAATCCAGTATTTAATTTTGTACGCCACGACCACGCACGCTCTCAGTGTGTTATGTCGGCCGAGTGCTAGAAGTAGTCAATTCAAGCACGTTAGTTATTTAAAACTGGTAGCGCGAGCAACGGGTACGCGGCAGGCGGCAGAAGGACGACTCCAACACTCAAGAGTAGGCGAGAAGGACTTGGACCAATCCGTGGATGGTACGAGCCCGAGATCGAGAGAAAGGTTTGGAATTTGGACGTGTGGCGGCATCCTGAGATCGAGCGAAGGAAGTGGTGTAACCGCGAGACATCGAACCAGTCAAGTGAAGTTTTTCTCGAAGGCTGATATAATGAGCGAGGTTTACAAACTCTGGAGAAATACAAAATTTGTTCACAGTAAACAATTAGCGACACTTGGTTCTGAAACTGTAATTGAAATATTTCTTATTCGCCAAGGCCTAGAAATATTTAGTGTATTTAGTGGAATACAGCAAGAAATCCTGTGCGTATTAATGTACGTAATGCATCAGTTTTCGTAAAATGGAACGTTTCGTAAATTGAGCCGTATTGAAAGATTGATAATCTGGGCAGTCCGGATCAAAAAGACTTAATACCGTCGGTACCTCAGTCTTCAACACAGCGTCACACAGTGGGCGTTACACAGAATTCATGAGAAAATTGTAAAATGTGCAAACAAAACAGAAATAAGTTACGAATTCCACGATATTCCGCTTTCTTTTGCACTGTGTCTGTAAGCTTATATTATTATATTTGTAAATTAACCTTCAGATCCACCGACTAGTTCGTACTTCGGCTTTGAGCCACGTCTTAAGCAACATTTGCATCATATCGTTATTGGGATATCTTGAAAAACGACAACGAAATCCATTAATTATGAGCTTCATTTGTTCAATTTATATTATAGTCGATGCCTAGAAGCATTGTAAAGAATATAATATGCATAAAAAGTTCAGAAACAACGCTTTCTCCTTCACAGTGGGATGAGTTACTTAGAAAAGGACAAAAGTCGCCGCGACGCGATTACTATAATACAATCTTCAAGACATGATTGGATTCCGGTTTCTTATATTAAACTGAATATTTGGGTTATATATTACGCCGTAGCAACTGACAGACACTACTTCAAAAAATACCCCTGGTACAACATACCTATCCATAGATTGTTTATCTATGGAGCAGACATTATTTCTTCCGCCATTTTATCCATCGATCCGGTCGATGATACTGTCGGAAGATACTCCAGAATTAACCAATAAGTGTATAAATCTATATCACCTGCGTTTTTCTTGAGTTTTCCAGAGTTGACGTGATCAGCAGCTTCTTGGCTACTACAGATCCCTAGGTTTCTTCTTAACGCAAACCGTCACCAAAGAAACTAGTGTGTCGGCAGACGGCGTTGCCGTCTTAGTACCTGTGGCGGAAGATGGTGAAGATTCCGATGCAGATGATGAGTCTTTGAAGATGATGATTCAGTTGAAGCAGAAGAAAAAGAGAAGGTAATGATGTAGATGAAAAAGAAAAAACGACAACTTCTGATTATAGTTAAAAACCAATTTACAAAATGAATAATTGTAATAAAAATAAAATAATTTTTTTATTTATACCACTTTTTTAGATAATTTTGACTCCAATATTAATAAAAATACATTTATCAATTTTTGTCCGCCATATTGAATCCGCTAGTTTGATCTTTTTTATTCTTGGACTCAGAATCATATTAGCAACTTCGTTATTTTCCCCAAAATACTTTTATTTGAATAAAATGACTTTTATCATTATTAGCCCACCATCTTGGATCCGATTGGATTTTTTTTTTCACTTTTTGATGTATTCTTAATCACGGACTTTGATAAACTTTACATACTTACTTTGGTACAAATTGAACAACTCTTTATATGATGGCCAGCTTTTTGGGATTCTAGCCGACCGTGCGGCGTCACTCAGACGGCGCAGATCATGACTCAGGCCGCGGAAGCCTACGACATCATTTAAGTTTTGAAGATAGTTGTACTTTGTGTTGATGCAGTCTACACTCACTCGCTAATCTTTGAATTTGAAACCACTCAATCTCCAAACTGAACCCATTAGTGCCCAGCGTTGCCATCTTGCAACACGATTATTGCGACGGCGTTGTGTCAATGTCTGTGCAACAACTTAAGAATTTGTTTTTTCAATAGACGTAGACACCCTGAAAGAAACATTAAAGCACGTTTTTTCATTCCTGAATGCCAGATGCCGAGAAAAATTATATCTTCTTGTCGCTGGCGTGAACAAGACGGACACCTTCTTCGCGCTCTTGGGCTTCTCATTCTTCACAATCGTGAATTATATTAAAAAAAAAAATATAACACACAAAGCACATAACCACGACACGCTCGCAATCACAGCTCGCCGCACAACAGCACAAAGGCGGGAACCACGTGCATCGGCACGCATCTTACATTCAGGTCTCGGTTTTAAAGTAAACACAATATTTATCACACAAAATGTAAATTGAATGTAATATATAAAGAAAAAAAGAATTTTTTGCAGAAGAGCATATAACACTGCACTTCCTAACTTCAATTATTTATCGCGGCGCACTATATTTTTGTCGGACGAGGACATAACAAAAGGAAGAGTCGAAGCCCTTTACAAGTTAGCCAACTGCAAACGAACGAATGCGGGAAGGAAGTGCAATGGGCTCAGGTTGCCAGCAGTAGCTGTCACTTTGGCTCAACCTTAGGAAAATCGCTCTATAGCTGTGGTCGCTATGGCGCTGTACACTCCTGACCGTGGTGTACATGTGACGCGTCGGTTCGAATCTTCAACTAAAACCGTGCTTAGCTACTCTATACTTGTGGTTAAGTCGGAGGGAGAGACCGGAGAAAAGCAAACGGTGGTTGGACGGCACCGAAGTAGAAGGCACTCATGCAGCTAAAGTGTAACGGTTTGGCTTCTGCCAAACCTTTTTATTAGAATTTCGACCTCTTTCATTATTCTCTACAATATTACGGCAAACAATCATAATACAAAGAATTGCACATACATACTTTACGGATAATATAATGGTAAACCAGTACTTTGGTAGAGATATATTGAAGACGATTTTTAGCTTCTTAATACCCAAATACCTAATTTTCATTGTTGTACAGTGATTACAAAACGTTGAGCGTTTTTTAACCGGCCATAACTTTTTCCAGTGCATAGCAGGGAGTCCTTTTTTCCGCGATAGGGTATCATTATTAAAAGACACGTGTTGAGCTTCCTAAACATCCTAAGCAGATGTAAAGCTAGGTTTTCGGGTACACCGGTGTAGAAAGCCGATTATTATTGTTGTTATTATTATTATTATTATTATTATTATTATTATTATTATTATTATTATTATTACTAGTGAGAACCCGTCAAAATTTGACGGTGAGATCTGAGATAAATATAAAATACTGTGCCTAGACTAATGTTTACAACAGTTGCATTGTTTGAATCTTCAGGGTACAAGGAAGATATTCTGTGATGTGGAGTTCCCAAAATTTTGAACACGTATGGCCCATGACCTGGTGGCAATGCAATATCGGCACCAAATTATATAAAAGAAAGAGCACTGTTATACTAACGGTTATTATTTCTAAAGTTTTTTTGATGAGTCATCATCTCCTTTAAGCAACTGTTTGATTTCTTCTGGCATATTGCTCGAAGGTAAACTTATTTTCCCTATTAAGCAACAAAGAGTAATCTGGTTGGTAGAATTTCTCTCACATGGGAAGTACAAAGCAGAAAAAAACTGACATTTCATAGACAAAGACCCAACAGAAAACGAAATGACCTCATTATCACGACACTTACGCTGACTTTCTCTTTCCCTGCGTCCAGTTAATGTACGTTTGCGTATTTTGGGGCGCGTGGGCAAGGATTCGGAATTCGACATTTCCTGTGAACAAATTCACTACTTCAATACAACCGATCAAAACTCACTGCCCGAATGTTCACCACAAAATACACCACGAAAGCAAATACATGCAAACTGTCAACACTACGATGCAATTATTACTCTGAAACAAAACCTTGACGAATTGTAAACAAATCTTAACAATCAAAATAAAGCATCAAGCAGCGCCACCATGAAGCAGTCACTCTTTGAAAAAAAAAACAAAAAAACAATTGACTATTGATAAACGTACTATTAAAGAATGATTTAATTAATTAATTATTTTAATTAATTAATACACCATAATTGTCGGTGAATCCACACAAACAATATATGATAACACATCTAGGGATCACATTATTTCATTTAAAGAAACAAATACTACAATTGGTTCAGTAGAAGCTCTAAACGAAGCCATGGCAGAACACCTTATTTTTTTAAATATATAGATTAATTATTCACACTTTCTCTGCTTATTATTACCATTATTCACACTTTCTCTGCTTTTGGAAGAAAGTCTATCACCTGTCCAATTGATGTTATAGGACTAGGCTCGGACTGCGCACGAAGGAAATGCATCCTGACCTACATGAATGTCACGCATTTAGGAATTTCCTGACAATATGACATGTTTGAAGAAGGGTGACTTTCTGGGCTTCACTAAAGATATTTTTTATATCTAAATTTTCCAGTTCTTTTAAAATTCCTGGTGACGACTCCTTCAACGGATATAACCATGAGGAAATGGGAGATTTCAAGCAACTTCCAAATGCTTTTTAATTCAGTTGCGAAGTTCTCATATTTTCTTAATTTTTCTACTTTTATTATTATTATTATTATTATTATTATTATTATTATTATTATTATTATTAGCGTTTAAGTGTGCATCAACATCTAGTGTCATTGGCGTTCATCAAAAAGTCGAAATCGCTCCCCTATCTGCAATAAGTGAAAAAATGAGTTTTAAATACAATTGGTACAAGAATATGGCTGGTGCAATAGAGAAAATAATGGAGTGCGAATGGTTTTCTTCTTTGCAAATCTAGTCCGCGGCCCCTCTTCTTACGGACCCCTGACTTCCTGCACCAGTGCACCGGTCGCGCCAGGCTGGCTAGGTCCCTGAACGACGAATACGAAAGAAGAGCGAATTGGTAATTTATTCATATAGGTATGATGCGTTTCATAATATCAGTAAACAATTAATTTAATATTGTTCATTTACATTTTGATGGCCACATTGCCTACAATATGGCGGAGAGCCCAATGTTCAACTTGTTGTGTGTGATGGAACAACAAATTTCATTTGCAGGAAAAACTCTAGCTTCAGTTTTGTTGTTGTAGGAAGACGCCGAAAAAAAATTAACTTTTACAATTTTCAAAAGTCAGAGTTAACCGTGAAATTCAGTCCTATGCCAACTTTTAACAGAGTATTTAACTCTATTTTTTTCTTTACGAAAGTTAAATTTCTTAATATTACTTATAGGACTACCTTCTTTGATATTTTTATAATTTTTGGAAGTTCATATGGTTTTTTAGGCAGGCATTTATGTTATATCAATTTGTATTATAGTTTTTTACATTTTTAGAGAATTGTAATAATTAATTAAAATTTGTAATAAAAACTGATATAGTATAAGTGTCTACCTAAAGAATAGGACCATTCAAAGATTACAAAAATATGTCTAACTACAAATATAAAGAAAAAAAATTGGAGCCGTTTTTAGTAAAATTATGAAAATGTGCGGGATGCTTGATGTAAATTCCCTCCAAATGATAAAGAATTATTTTAAAAATCTCAAAACTTCGACTCGTGCCAGATGAACAGGGGTTTCTTCAGTTGGGAAAAGATCGTACTCATGGTTTAGGCGCTAGTGGCGTTCGCTGACGACGGACGGACGTTCTGAAAAAAACAGTTTTTTCTGCATCATGGTAGTCCAAAGTGTGTATTTCCGTTGCATTATCGGAATCGATTTCCCGCCGAATTACATAATCTTCTCTATACTACGTATATTACTCTGTATATACGCATGTATACCAGAAAGTAAAATGACTAGTGAAAATTAAATGCAAACGGTTTCAATTACTCCTGCTGGTGACATAAAGTATGATATTTTAATACTCTCAATTTCAATCATTTGTAAAATTCTACAATGACTAAGTAGCTTTGGCATAAAACATCTATCACTTATATATTGTAACTTCTTTCGGTGTGGATCGGGTTTTGCATGTTTAATAAAAACACAGAAATAAACTTACAACAGATTTAATTAGCTTAAGGTGATGATGATGATGATGATGATGGTGGTGATGGTGGTGGTGGTGGTGGTGGTGGTGGTGGTGGTGGTGGTGAGGATGCAAAATTATTCTTACATAGGTTTGAACAAATTTTGGTGACTTTACTGCGGCTTTTTATGTAAATTAGAATTTGTCACAAGCAAATGAATACAATGATCCGCTGTAATAACATGCCGGACTATCGGCATTTACGATCCCAGCCACATTTTCTAGAGTCTTTCCGCACATCGGCGGGGAAAATATGCTGACCGTCGCCCGATTACAGGTCATTCATAGCTTAACTTGTTATGCCTACGTGATGACTTCGTCTGTACGGACCGGTAGCGGTAGCTCAGTGCATCAACTGATGTCACTGCAGCGCCTCTAACCGGGAGGTCCTAGGTTCCCACTCCCTAAGGCGGAAGGATTTTCGACACTAGCTTTTCAGTTAGGTTGAATTCAGTCGCTGTCTGGAGGAGAATTCTAGCGGCCGGCTGCTCTGATCGGTAGTTTTCCGTGGTTTCTCCGATCAACACCAGGCGAATGCCGGAGCAGTACCCTACCAAACGGGCCACGGACCGCGCGCGATCTGTCCTTCCTCTTCCTTGTCCTATCCTCTACACTTACACTAACATGCACTACACTACCACATATTCCGGGAGACCGGTCGAGAGCTTAGAGCTTGTCCCGGCTGGGGTGGTGCCCCGTTGGTGGGAGAGTCCTGGTTAGGGGGAAACCCCAGTAGCCGACGGTAGGTCGGCGCCGGATCTCGCCATTAAGCGGGGGAAGATCACCGCCATCTCCCGAGAAAAAAACATGCACTACACTGACGGGACTAATGACCAAAGCAGTTGACGCGCCCGGAAACACGAAAAAACAAAAACCAATCGTCTTTACGGCGGGTTGACAGCGGTGGCAGCTCAGCGGCGGTGACGGGGCGGACCCAGCTCCGCTCCTTCGGCCAGGCGGATCGACGAGAGACAGCGCGCCACAGGCAGATTCCTGCACAAGTTCTTTGCCCAAATAATAATCACTGCCTCCGTAATACATTAGTGGCCCCACGTTTTGGCTCGGTGGTCCCCCGTTCAAGGCACTACTCACAAATGCTAACTTATGACAAGCTCAGATGAACAAAGTGCCGATTCGGAACTCGTGCTACGAGTCCGAAGTCGAAAGAGCAATATTGAAGTTGCAAGCTGCGGTAACAATCTTAAAGCAGTTGCAAGTTTAAATGTTAAGGTCGCAACCTCGAAGGAGTAAGTTGAAGTAAGAATTTGGAAGTTGTAGGTTGAAGAATTGAGATCGTAGTAATGTTGAAGTGTAAAACTGAAGTACGTTTCGAAGTAGTTGCACGTAGAAACAGTAGTAACGAAGTGAAGTTGAGAACTCCCGCGCGACAAGACGAAGGCTTGCTTCCCCCACCTCTGATCGGAATGCTGCACCGTGATTTGCTGAGCATTAGCCGTCGGGGGCGGGGGCGGGGCGACACTCGAACCAATGGCTCGCGAGCTCATGCGGCACAAAAAAGACATTTCCGTTGCATTGTAGCGTGGAAGTGAGCTGCCCGGCCCCATGCGGGGTGGGTTCGCTGCGGTCGTTGGAATGCAGTGCAGCTGACCTCTCTCTTTAAAAGTATTAACTGGCCAGATAACCCTTTGCATGTGCGCATAGCGAAGCGCTGGCCCCTGCGCCGTTTTGGAAAGCGTCGATCGGTCGCTCCTTCGCACGTGCGTCCATGGCGAATCGCCTAGCTTTCCACGGCATCACGCCTGGCGCAAATGTAGGGAGCGTTTAGGGACCCCCATAGATGATACTTTTTTGAACGCGGACGCTGGGCGGGGTGGGTCTGTCTGAAGTGAAAAAAGCGTTAGCCCCTTTGAAAGTATTTCGCGGACTGAGCGACGCGGCACGCGCTCGTCACATCGGGCATGAATTACAGCAGATCGCTGTGGAGTCGTAAACCCATGTCGCATTGTCAAGGGTGGCCGGGGCGGCAGAGAGCGGCGGCGGTCGATGGCGGTCGGCCGGCTGCCGGAGAGGCAGCGGTCGGCGGACGGTCTTTGGATGGGATGGGGGCGGACCTACCAGGTCGGGGAGGTATTGAACAAATATTTCTCTTAATGAACCGCGGGTGTTCTCATGTTCGTTCAGGAAGGACGTTACAATATAAACATATTGCTTGCGTGCGTTACATATAAACTGTACTGATTTATTTTCAGTTTTCAAAAAACCACCAACAGGTACTCGCAAAAAGCAAACAATGCATAAGTGCTCGAAGAAGAAACATTAGCGTTGAGTCACGCGCACGGAAGCGCCCCTGGGTCCCCCTGAGTCCTCAGGTGCTCGTTCTGCGCGCACCCAGGGGCCTTTCCGGCCTGGGGCGCGGCACCAACGCGCGCAGAGCTCTGCGCATCTGCGCACGCGCAGCACCCCACCGACTGCGCGCGACCTCTCGCAGAAGGCGGCGGCGGCCAGCGCCAGCCCCGCGCAGAGCAGCGCCAGGTGCGGCCGCAGGTCCTGCAGCGCCAGGGTTCGCACCCCGCCCTCCTCTGCTTCGCCCGGACGCCAAGACACTCCGGCGATCAGGCGCCAGTACATCCCCAATGACCGGTTGAAGTCGTCTTCCCACTTTAGATTAAGTCCCGCGTCTCGGAACTGAATCATCTTCATATTGACTGCGTCGATCCACGGCCAATTCCTGGAATTACATTGAGACATTTGAAGCCGCTGCACGTAAGAGAAGGTTCGTGTAATATGAAATAGCGTAAGCAGCACGTGAAATATGAAAAAATTACAAAACACGATTTTCTCAAAAACGGCTCCACATTTTTTCTTAATTTTTTCTGTAGAGGTAGTGCCAAATGTACCCTATACGATCACATAAACGTCACACTGCTCTGTATTCTTTTGTTTTCCCAAAAATTACAAAAATGTAATTTTTACTCTCACGTCAGTAATATTTACATTAGAGAGTAATTTCTTCACATTATATTTATGAGTGCATATGCTTCAAATAAAGGTTCTCGAAAACTGAACAGTTTTCTGTGAAAATAAGCACAAAGTTCTGCACTTTCAGAAACGATCAAATGCCATTTTCTCAAAAAGACTCCAAAATTTTTCAATGGATAGTGCTAATTGCATTGTTTAATATGACGTTAATGTTATATATATATATATATATATATATATATATATATATATATATATAATGTCCAAGCCAATGTACCAATGTATTTATGTATCAACCAAATGTGAAGCATAACAATTTAAATAACGCGGCAGTTTTGACAGCTCCCGATCGAATCGTTTAGTACGAGGAAAGATCCCGCGGTGTGCGAGAGAAAACGGACAGGCAGACGCGAGTAAGCGGCAGTTGGAGCTGCTCGGAAGGAAGCGGAGGTGTCGCGCGTAGTGGCCGATGGGAGAAAGTAGAAAGACTCAGGTTGTGAGATGTAAGAAGACTGGCAGTAAGTGCCGTAATAGATAAAGTAATAGTAGGAGTGTGGACGAGTCTCGGGAAGTTCGACGGGAGGGAATTCAGAGAGAATGGGTGTGTGGCGTGACGGCACCTGAAGAAGTAGGAATGTGGAAGGCGTTGGAGAGACCGTGGGGAACACGTGTGGTGTGAAGCTAAGTAAAATAAGAAATGATATTGTGAATATGGCAAGGTGATGGGAATCGGTCCATGAAAGAACTGGATGATATATCAAGTGGGAGCTGGAAGTGAGCAAAACCACTTGGTAGCGGAACATCACGCCGGTAAGAACTGAAGCCGAATTTGTTAGTGATTATGTGCTCCTGGAATCGATGGTGCGGTAGTTGTGCATCAGAACTAACTTCGAGAGCGCATGGATGAAGATACCGCGGGCCGATAACGGTCGGGCACGCGTGGGAACGAGCTGTCGCCGCCGCATCACCGCCACGCCGGGGAAGCAGCCGAGCGACGCCGAGTGGTGCCGATCTACTGGGACACAAGCCGAACGGGAGGGAGCCGGTGTGAAAAGCAACGCCGCCTAATGAACACCAGGTTTTATATCGTATTACGTTTAACTAATCTAGCCAGGACTTAGTTAGTGATTCGCAGCATGATGATTTAAAAGTTAAGATAATTTTAATGTGTTTGTATGATAATAGAAATGAAGTTTTGTATGATCCCTGAATTAGAAATCTGTTGTTTCAATGTTTGCATGACCCAAGAGCCCATTCGCAAAAAAGGATACCTGTCCCCTTAACTATAAATTTACTGCTACACAGGACTGGAACCCCGGTCCGTCACAATATATATATATATATATATATATATATATATATATATATATATATATATATATATAAAATTAAAAAAAAAAGTCTCCATATTCATTAAAGATCTATGTTGTAGCCTGTATCTATGAATTTATAAAATCATTCGAAACGGTCCTAAAAAAGAACTACGTAAGACTAACCGGGAAAGTAGAAATCATTTAAACATGCTAATACTTTAAAAATCAATCATAATTAAAACATAGATAAAACCAGAAAAAATGTTCTCTATCCATATAAACTGTGTCAAGACTGAAAATCAAATCCCTGTTTTGAAAAAAAATCGACACTCTGGCAACTTAATTGAAAAATTGATGTGAAAACTATTATGATCCCAATAACACCATTGTGTTTTTATTAAAACCATTGTGTTTTTATATGGATGGTCTGTGAAGATCAGCTATCAACTTTTCATTGATATCTCTTAATTCAAATCTATATATCAGCTAAGTTCTGTCTAAAGACATTCTTTAGTTAGTTCGGTTGTTTAACATTGACACTAACATTAGTATAATGTTATGCTATGTTAACAACAAGTTCAAATGTCTTGGTCCTCTAAATAATATTAATTAAATCTTTTTTTAATAATGATTAAGAACATCTGCATATATACGATGAATCCGCATTGGTATAAATCAGATGTTTAAAAATTCAAACCTAAAATGGGGAAGTGAGTATACGAAAAATAGGTCTAGGCACCTCGGCCGAAATTTTTGAATTGTTTTGGACTCGATTAGTGTCCCAACCTCAGCTACGCTCCGTCTCGAGTGGTAAACCCCTCATCCAAAATCACTAATTTTTCGGCCTCGATACATAAATCATTATGTTATTCACGGTAGGGATGACTATATTCTAAAATCATTGTAAAGAATTCGGTCCTTCAAACCTTGCGTTGACATCAGTCCCGCCATCAACTTTCGAGCTGAAAAATAATATCTTAAACATTTTATGCGGAGATCGAATATTGTTTAGTAACATTTGTTTCCTAAAAAAACAAAAAAATCGACTTTTCAAAGCTCTTTTTTGTACAAAATACACTCTAGTACTGGTTTGCGAGAGAAGAATGCATGAGTAACATAGTATGCTTAAGTGATGTACAGAAAAAAATATGTTCTGATGTGTGTGATAGAACCTGGATAATTTACGTTCTCAAACATGGGAAAAACTCTGAATTCCAAAAAAGCCAGATCGCTGGTTTCGCTGTTCTTTCAAATTTTCCCGAAAACTATTTATTTTAATTGAACTTGACATTTTTAAAGAAATAACTGTGGAGAATACAGTGAAATCAAAGAAAATATCTCTATCTTCAGTCATGTAGTTGTTCAAGTGGGATTCAGCGGATTAGATGCAGCAGGGCATCAGCTGATGTTACTGCAGTGCCTTTAACCTGGAAGTCCCAGGGTTTCAGTTCCGACAGAGGCAGCATTTTCGACACCTAGGTCGAATTCAGGCGCTGTCTGCAGGAGAATTTTAGCGGCCGGTTGGACTGATAAGTAGTTTCTGATGGTTTCACTGTTCAACACCACGCGAATACCGGAGCAGTACCCTCATAAAGGGTCGGGGATAGCAAACGAGCTTTCCTTGTTCGATCATCACTCCTTACTTACACGCACTTTTATTCACATGCACTACATCCCTACACATGCCAAGGGATTCAATTTTGTCCCGGCTGAGGTTGTTCTCCGCTGGTGGGAGATACTTGGCTGGAAAAAACTCGCTAGCCAACGTGCAAGTCGGTTCCGGATCTCACCATCCATCGGGGATGAACACTGCCACCTCCCGTGATAAAAACATGTACTACACTGACGGGAATGACCATGACAGTCCACGCGCCTGAAAACACGCAATCAATCCTATTATAAAAAGTATTGCCGCTTATGATTTCGTTTGTCAGGAATTAACTACCCGCACCAATGAATAAGATAGCTAAAATTGTGTGGCCTATCATCCATATTTAGTAATTAATTGGTAAAACTACTAATCCTACAAAATAACACAGACTTTTTCGTACTAGTGAGTTTTCTAATCTTTTAATTCTGGGCCAGCCTTCCGGTTTTGCTACACCCGTATACCTGCTGCCATTTGTTGCTGCTTCAAAGACGTATTGTGTCGCCTTTTTCGGTCCCACAGTAGCGTAAATGAAATATGAAATAAGGAATATTATAGAAGAGTACAACCTGGTCCTACATACATTTTTTAAAAATTTATGTAATGCAACGTTTTCTGGTTCCCAAATACCAAAAAAGAGGAATGTACCGGCTCCAATGCAAAGTAAATTACTTTCTCTAGTACGTACCTTAACCAGAATCTAAAGGTTGTGGTTCCTTGATACAAAAAAAAAATACAAAACAAAAACGACGGCAGTCCTTCTCTAGATCCGCCTCTGAAGAACAATAACATCTAAACAATTCGTAGAATTTTGGCAAAAAATTTTCTCCTACTGATCTGGCCAGAGTTTGAAGCCTAGCGATTTTAAAAAGATCGGCACATCATCATTCGGACAGGCCGACGCTTTATTGACATGTTCAACTCACGAACGTCATATACCAAGGAAAAACTCAGGACTAGTAAAACAGTACTAAATTGGAATTACACTATTCATATACTTGTATACTCAACTCATACACTTAAGTGAAACTAAGTTCTATCTTAATAAATTCAAGAAAGAAACTGGTGGTGCTACAGAACTGGACGGACTTTCTCCTAGTAAAGTTATATAATTTCCTTTGTGTGGAGTGGCATTACGGGCTTGTCCCGTCCTCTTGGCAACTGCCATCCATCGCCGCCTAAAGTACGGTTTCCTTATAACAGAACCAAAATATTACTTTAAAAATATTAAAGAAGAGTAAAATCTCGTCATAAATGGCCATTTCCATTGAAGAATTAGGAGCCGTTTTTAAGAAAAGGATTAGGAGACGTTTAAGCGTTATTGTAAATGAAAATTTGAAGCTCTTTTTCGTAGAACATTTTTGAATTTCGAAAAACTTCATTTAAAGTCATTTAAAGCACTTTAACTTACAAATACAATAGTGTTTACAAATCGCTGTAAATGTTCATATATTGAGAGATATTTTAAAAAAAGTACATTTGTTTAATTTTTTAGCAACCAAAAGAATACAGCAAACTTTCATGTCAGAAAATGCTATGTCACTTAATGTCATAGCACTAACCGTACGAAACGTTTGATGAAAAATGAGCGTTTCTGAAAATGCGGAATATTGAGCTCATTTTCACATAAACTGTTGAGTTTTCGGAAAAAAAATTATTTGACTTTACTTTAAAGCACATGTACTCATAAATACAGTCATATAACGAAATCTCCGCTAACGAAAATATTAACGACGTGAAAGAAATATCAAACAATTTTTTTTCAAATTTTGAAAACACCAAATAATCAGAAATATGGCGTTTGTCATCTTTTAACTGCATTTAGCACAATCTCTACGAAACGTTTAAAGAACAAAATTGTAGCTGTTTTTGAGAAAATCTTGTTTTTGTAATTTTTTAAAACTGCACATATAGCACGCAGTATTGCTTGATAACTACTAAAAGTTTCAAAAAAATGTTCATGGCCTTAATGAAAGAACGTTGAAGAAAAGTGAACCCAGGATGGAGCCCGGTCGTGCTCCTCGTAAAACTGGTTTAGGTGATGAAGTATTTTGAGCAACTTCAACCTCTTGTCTGTTACTAAAATTACTTGAGATACACGATAAGGTAAAATTAGAAAATGCTACGCATTTACATTTTCTCAGAAGCTGGTCGTTCTCTACACAATTGAGCACCTTAGTAAAATCTGAAAACGCTGTTATATTGCTTTCGTCAAGAAACTGACGCCTAATCTACTTATTTTAAAACAAAGGTATTATAGTTTATTTACTTTTCAATAATATTTTTAAAGCCATATTTTAATACCACCATTCCACCGAAAACCGGAGAAAATATGAAAAAATATCTTTTGGGTACCAATAGATGGCAGTTCGGAAACAGGTGGAGAAAGACCGAAAAGCTAACCCAGACGTATGAGAAGAGGGAACAGACTAGAACGAGAAAGTCTGTGCCATTCTCTTCCACCACTGGTGTATCACTTGTTTACGCATCAACTATTTGGTTTACCTACCTCCTCGTAGTCATATATATGAAGTTGGAATCCATACAATCGATAAGTTTCATCGACCCAGCGTTTCGATAGAGGTGCGTAACTGTGAGGAACCAGACTCGCTCGTCTGTAAGAAATGCGTATTTACCTTCAGCAAGAGTCGATAACAGTTGCGATTGGTTAATGAATTTAAAATTGAGATTTAACATTTTTTTGAAAGATAAAGTAAACTCGACACAAGATCTGGGATGTGAACATATATTTTTCGCATTTTCTAAGTTATGTTGATCCTCTTTGAATGTTAAAACAGGTATTCCAGAAGCATATAGTTTGTCCATTGTATCGATGTACGGGAAGCAGTCAGGTTTCGTAATCAGATCGAAGAGCCGGCCCTGGAAAGGAAACACGAGTTCAGTACACAATCCAAAGAGGAATGGAAAAAATATATTTTCCCCACGAGACATCAGTGTAAGATCAGCTTACATTTGTCAGCCTTTTTGATCGATATGCTATTCCTTCTACTATTGGAGAATCATAACTTGCTTATCTTGTTATCAAATGTACGTGCACTTTTTGGGACTTCAAGTTTCATATTTAGGTGTCTTAAAGACGCTGAATAGTTTAATACATAAAAATAATATTGATATTTATGAACGTAGTGTGATGAGCAACTTTAATTTATTAAAAATTCAATCTTAATACAATTCTCGCCTCATGGCTACCCGGACACGGAAGACGAGACGTGAAGAAATCAAGGCTCTGGGACAAACATGTTGACCGTCTAGACCGACTTTCGAAAAACTTTCAAAAAGCATCCCCCAGCATATAAATACGGAGCGCACGAAGCAGGGGGCAGTCTGAGCTTCTGAGCAGTACGCGTACGTGTGTGCCGTATCGAACGACCCGTCACGCCGTCACTCCGTCTCTCATCTTCTGTGAACGACGCCATGGACCAGAACGCCGCCTCTACCGCCGCCGCAGCATCCAACCTCCTCCAGGCCGAGATCGGGGCTATGGTAAGAGGCTGACACCATCAGGAGCGCATCTCGATTCCTATCTCTCTCTCATTCTCCCACTCTTCAATTTCTCTCTCCTTCTCCTCTCTCTCTCTCTCTCTCAGTTGGAATAAGATGGTACTGGGTAATGGAAATTAAATATTTAATTCAGAAATGAAAATCTTTGCTCATTTCTCCATCTCCCCTTCCTCAACCACTCAGTTCATTTAACGTGAAAACTCTCCTGCGTGAATTACGCTTAATCACTAGCATTCGCACAGGAGGGACATCACAGTAGTTTATATTTTTTCATCTCCCTGTTGAGAAGTGGATTTTTAAGAAAACATATTAACCGCAAGTACATTATCCAATAAAACTTAAGGCGTAAAGAGCGATTCTCATTTGGATTTTATTGAAAGAGAACAAGCCCCTGGATATGCAGAGCGTGGAGGTCTGTGTCCTCACCTGGTAGGCGGCGGCGACGACGACGGCGGAGGCGAGCAGCGCGGCGGCCAGCTGCAGGCGCTGCGGCGTGGCGCGCACCCTGTCCTGCGGGGCGCCCCCGCACGAGGAGAAGGCGCGCAGCGCGGCGGCGGCGCTGGCGGCCAGCGACTCGCCCGCCACCACGCGCCACGCCAGCGCGTACGCCACCGCCGCCCCCAGCAGCGCCAGCCAGATGCGTGCGGAGAACACGCGCAGCGGCAGCGACCACGCGGGCAGCTTCAATGGCGGAGGCACGGCCACTAACAGCCTAGCGGTGGACTGTGAAGACTCCACGAAGCACGACGAATGGGTGTCCCCGTATTCAGGATATATTGGAACAAATACGAAGTCCACGCGGCCAAATGCGGTCAAATTACGTGTAAATACATGCATGTTTTCTCTCTGAAACATTTGAAGACAACGCTTTGTGATATATATATATATATATATATATATATATATATATATATATATATATATATAATATATGTATAGTTCCATTTAAAAAAAGTTACCTCAAATATTATATATATATATATATATATATATATATATATATATATATATATATATATATAGGCGTATACTGCTTTCATGGCCTTGGCTACCGCTGACTTAAGAAATAATCCATAACTATACACAATCTTCGATTGAATCTACATGAAACACGATCATTTTTACAATTTCTCGTTATTCGAACAATTAAGATCTCAAAACAACATATTATACAGAATCTTGAAAAATGTATGTCTCTGAAAAAGAATGTGGCCAATAATTATTTTTTTAATATAGTTTATCTTGACATTTTTGTTCTCGTAATTTTTAAGGGCTACCGCCAGTAGCCCCGGTAGCCCACAGTATACTCCACTGCACTAATATTGAAGTAGATGAACTATAATACATAGGAATGTTATCAATAATAAGTGAAACTATGCGCTGATGTTTCACGAAATATGAAAGAAAGTATGCGCATAGTTTTTACGTTTATTCCTTGCTATAATCCTCGAGAGAGTTTACTCTGTGGGAGCATTTTTGAATGTGGTAGCGCTGGCCCATATTTCTGCGCTGACGGCCAAGAAGGGAAAAAATCCACAATTATGCAATTTTGCAAAATAAACTTGAGGTGCTACAGAATAGCACAGACTTTCACGATGCAATTTTTTCTAATTTCCTTGGTGTGGACTGGCTTTATGGTCTTGCTCCATTCTTTGGCCAGCTGCCATCTATCATCACCCAAATTACAATTATTTTACATTTTCTCAACTTTTCGGTTTCTTAACAGTATACTGAAATATTACTTCAAGAATATTAAAGAAGAGTAAAACCTCGTCCAAATAAACATTTTGATTGAAAAATTTGAACCCGTTTTTAAGCAAATGGCGATTAAGCAATACTGTAAATGCGAAATTTGAAGCTTTTTTTCAGGAATCTATTGAGTTTTCGAAAAACTTAATTTGAAGTCATTTGAAAGACTTCCACCCACAAATGTATTTATGTATACAAATCGATTAAAATGTGCATGTTAACGGCGCAAGATATATTTAAAAATAATTATAATTGTGTAATTTTGAAAAAAAAATTAATACACAAATGTACTTTGCGTCATGCTAAAGAGTGTAATTTTCACTATACGATAAAAACGTTTGCAGAAAAAATTTAGCACCGTTTTTGAGAAAATTGAACGTTCCTGAAAATGCGGAATTTTGAGTTCATTTTCATAAAATATTTTGAGTTTTCGAGAAATTTTATGACATTATTTTAAACATATATACACATAAATAGAATAATACGAACACATTATCGCTAATGTAAATATGAGCGAAGTGAGAGACAAGACAAAAAATTTAATTTTTGTAAATTTTGAAAAAAAAGAAGAGACCATATGATTGTTATGTCTTGTTATAGAGTCCATCTCTACCAAACGTTTGAAGCCGTTTTTGAGAAAATCTTGTTTTTGTTATTTTTTAAAATTGGAAATATTGCACGCGCTGTTACACGAAAACTACTAAAATTTTCAAAAAATCTACATGAGCTTAATGAAAAAATTATTAATGGACGACAATTTTCAATTAAGAAAATCTCCATCTTCAATTTCCTAGTGGTGGGAAGACGCCAAAAAATTCAAACTCTAGCAATTTTCGCAAATTCAGAATTAACCGTGAAAGTCGGACCTATGCCATTTTTAAAAGTGTATTTCACTCTATTCGTACAAGAAATTTAAAGTATAAATTTGGAGCCGTTTTTGAGAAAATTTTGAGAATGCCCGGGGAGCTACATGTAAAGTCCCGCCACATTTTAGATAATGTTTTTCAAAATCCCAAAGCTTCAACTAGAGCCAGATGCTCAGGGATTTCTTCAATTTGGAAGAAAATCTACACACGGTTTAGGAGCTAGACGGACGGACGGACAGACGGAGTGACGGACGGACATTTTGCTTCGAATTGTTTTTTCGGCATCAAGGACCCACAAAACAGAGATTCTGGGAACACCAGTTGTTTGAGGATTTTTTTCTCTTAATATAACAACTGTTTTTATGCACCTTTTCGTTACCAGAACCCGGCAATGAATTTTTTTCTGCCAAAAATCGAAAATTGTTTTCGCGCAGCATTACATTAATTATAAATATATTTCCTATCAAAAAAAAAAATTTTTTTTTAAAAAATCTATACGCGTAATCAGTAAAAATATGCAATTGCATGAAGTTTCGCGGTCTAGTAATGTTTTACAAAAATGACGTTTGGGATGTGTTAATTCGGAGAGAAATATTGGCATAAATATTATTACATAACCATTACTAAAGACGAGAAAGTACATGCTGTTTTAGATCCACTAGTTTGTAAATTAATCACAAATGAATATTCTAGAGAAACAAGATATAATTTTATGAGAGAAAGTAATTGTTTATAAAGTTATTCTGGAAATTTCTGTTCATAAATCAAAAACTTTTAGTGAGATATTCACTATTTTAGTTCACTTACTAGTGTCAATAATGTTTATATGCTGTAAAAAAATTATATTCTTATCTTATATTATTACTTTATGTTTTATGATGCTTGATATACATGAATGTGCTGAAAATTCCCAATTCGGGAAAATGCATCTGAAGTTAACTCACTTTGGGTTAGACAGTTGTCAGTGGCTTGGAAATTTTTTTTTTTTTAAACAAGGAAATGTAGACAAAAACGGTTCCAAGCATTTAAAATGCAATAAAACAGAGCATACGACCCAATAAAAAAAGAAAAACATAACATTTTACGATTTTTCATTATTTGTAGTAACCTTAATGAAATTATGAGTGAAAGTTTCCGGGCTGGTAGGCCGTGGTCCAGTTGGCATTGAAGAGCCAAACGTTTCGTCATTTCGCCCGGAGACTACCCCCACGACGCTGCCGCCACTGAAGATGTCCATCGCAGACGTGGACGAAACGTTTGGCTCTTCAATGCCAACTGGACCACGGCCTACCAGCCCGGAAACTTTCACTCATATTGACTCTGGCCGTGAAAGCCAACGATGCTCTTAATGAAATTAGTTGCTTAAAGAAGTTCAATTTCAATTTTTTAAATGTATTTTTTGAGCAGTATTTCTTTAAGTAAATGCTCTTTGCGAACAAATTTTAAAAAATTAAAACAAATGTGCAGAAAAATGATTGTAGTATATTGATAAATACTTGTATTGAAATTTAGTAATATAAAATTATTTCCAGAATTAAAATGCAATTTCTTCTACAATCTGGTGTTGACCGTCTATTCGTGTTCGAAAGGTACTGGAATGACATAAACTTCGCTTAGAAGTTAATGCAAAGAATTTTCTATTCTATTCTTTTTCTATAATATTAAAAGGCGAGAGAGGAGAATTTATAATAATCACGAAGCGAAACTTTGCATTTCAAAATAGAATTACAATCTAATTCAAAATATTCTACGAAGTGACTATTGATATTTTATGTTTCATAAAATAAAAATCAATTAATGAAAAAATTTATAATTGTAAACAACTAACTTACGTCGGATTCTACGAATGGGAGTCTTAAATAAAACTGAAAATGAAGACGTGCTTCCATCTCCCTCTCCCTGAGGTACACCGGGCCTGCGAGTGAGATGTTGATTTTCCCAACAACCAGTCTATTGAGAGACGTGTCTATCAAATCACCGCGCATGTAGTACACGGCTCTTCCCCCGAGGTCCCTGGAGCGAGTTGCCACCAGCGCCTTGGCCTCGCGCGTGCATGTCTCACTGCGCTCCTCACATTGGCTGAGGTACTTATTGCTCCACCAATTAGAGGCCACGACATCCACGGCCAGCGCCCACCACCGCCCCCCCCGCCCGTTCGCGCGCAGCGCCCCGGAAGCCCGGTGGCCCCCCCCTGCCCCCCCCCGGGCCAGCCTCTGCGAACGCCGCTTGCCCTCCAGCTCTTCCTCAGGGAGCTTCTTCACTCGCCGCCCGCCGCTCGTTGGTTCCTCCGGGAGCCTCTGCGAACCCCGCTCGCCCTCCAGCTCTTCCTCAGGGAGCTTCTTCACTCGCCGCCTGCCGCTCATTGGTTCCTCCGGGAGCCTCTGCGAACCCCGCTCGTCCTCCAGCTCTTCCTCAGGGAGCGTTTGCGATGTCCAGTCATGCGGCGAACGATGATTCACATAAATGTCATCATGAAGGTGTAAAGACGATCCGAAATCTTTCTCAAGGAGCGCCTCAGATGGATAGTCCTTTCCCCATTTGCTTTCATGCATCCGTTCTGATGTGAAGTGGTTCATAGATCGAGTTTTGTCTTCAAAGCTATTTCTCTCCTTCTGAGTTTCGTTCGAATTGCCATGTACATGAAGGCTTTTCTTGACGTCGTTCAGTAATAAATAATCTTCCCGCAAGTCGTTAAGGAAATTCAATGATTGCTGCACAGTGCCTCGCCCTCCTTTCTTTCCATGACGAAGACTCTGCTTTTCTCGTTTTTCCTTGAAGGCATAGTTCTGGGAAATTTGTCCGCCCGATTTGTTTATCTGCTTACAATCAGTTGCTGGTCTTCCAATCGCGAGAACAACTGGTGCTGAAGAACTGAGCTGAAGATTCCGATACGAGTGGGCACCATCTGTTAAATCCTGAAATAAATAACCATGATGTTAATTGTACATTTGACTATCTTCGTTGATCAGGGACATATTGTTTCTAGGTGTGATCAACAGAAATTACAGTTGCATAAAAATAAAACTACAATACAAGAATAATAATTTTGTGACAAAAAAATCGATTTGTTAATATGTTTACTAATTAAATGTTTAACTATTATCTTCAACTCCCTATTTCATAAATGTATATTGAGGAAGATCAATATCCAGAAAATAGCACGCAAAAAATCTCATTTTCAAATGTGGTTAATTTTCTACATACACAAAATTGAAGAAAAAATAATATCCTTCCTTAACTGTAGCAAAAATATTTCTTGCGAAAAGGACACATAAACGCAATCTACAGTAAAAAGGAAGAATTGTTGTATATAAGATAAAAAATTAATTAGTTTATATTTTCCATACAAAAATATATAATTTCCATATAAAAACCTACAAAACATTCTGTAGATATTATTCAATTATTATCAATTTCTTAGACTTGCCAAAAGATTGTGTATATATATAAACATACACATACATACACAGTTACCCAGACATACACTTGTGTATGACACACACACAGGGTGAGTCACGTAACTTTAGCACCTCCTGCAACTTTTGAACGGTTGATGATGTTGAAATGAAAATGAAAATGATCATTTCTATTATATCACTTGTATTTTACAAGATATTTGAGGTAACTTTGTTTTTTCAAATGAAACTATACATATTTTTTCAGACTATTATGAAGAGCGTAAAAAGACGAATCCAATGATATACATATTGTCATATGTTAGATAAGATTTTTTTGAGAAATTTTGATTCTTTTGCGTCCAGTTCTTAACGGATATTTTGAATGTAACAGACCGCCACAGAAGGTCACGCAGCGCTCCACCAGCAAGCGCGCGCTCGGGGAAGTCAAGGGATCTTAGCATTTCAAGATAGGATAAATATTCCAAATATTCTGAACGCTCCTATCATATTGAGGTGAAAGCTTCGTCGGTTCACCGTAGGAGGGGCCGGGGAGGGAAGAAACGGTCCTACGTCTACGGCGCGGCGCATACGTTGACTGCCTTTCCACGTGCGAAATACGAAGATAGGCTTATGCCATCTCTCAGGTCATATGGGAGATAGCTTGATGAAGGACACTAAGAAAAGGTTCTCTTAAATGGAATCAATGATTATTATTTCATAATTCAATTTTTACCAAGTTTCAATTATGTGAGGTTTTCATTTACATACAAAGTATGCAAAACGTAAACACCGTAACACAAAACATTTACAATAATAAGAATACACTTTAATCCAGTTCTTGCTGTGAGCCATCTCCTTTTATTTTTTATTAACTTATTTGTTTATTTATTACTTTTCTTGTGTACGACGATATCTAATACTGCAATATTATGAAAGTAAAAGAAACGTTTCATTATTACGCTGAAGAGTATTTATTTTAAAACAATTGATTAGGAAGAAATCGTTGCTCTACACTAAGCAGTTTTGATCACGAGTCTCTTCCGAGCTTCGGCCGGCTTGAACTGCTTAGGAGAATACTCTGTCCCTACGAGATACGAGAATCTCGTCTCGTTGCCTCCCGCAGAGAAAGAGAATCTCCTTCCCCGGTGTACGCTCTTGGCCTTGGCTGGGCGCTTCTCACTCAACGACCCTCCTCCCTTCTTCGGCCAGCGAGAATGATTCGCAGGTCGGACGAGTTTGTCCGTCTCTAGTGATTACCTTTATATACTATTGTTTACTATATTTTGGAAATTTTTTTTTTTTAATTTTTTTTTGTTTGCTCAGAATATGCAATATTCTTTGCACGGTCTGTATTTATTCTTATTATGTTTTGTTTCAAGATCACATTAATATCCTGAGATATAAAACCCCATTAACTGGAGTTGAAGTAATAAACAATTTTATTTCAATACATACTTACGATAAATCCTTATTTTTAATCCTTCTATTTCTTAAAAAAAATCTGTAAATGGGGAAGGATGGAAAGCAGAGTTCAGGGAAAAAACTCCAACAGTTTTGTGAATATTTGGAATATTTATCCTATCTTGAAATGCTAAGATCCCTTCCCTTCTCCGAGCGCGCGCTTGCTGGTGGAGCGCTGGGTGACCTTCTGTGGCGGTCTGTTACATTCAAAATATCCGTTAAGAACGGGTCGCAAAAGAATCAAAATTTCTCAAAAAAATCCTTATTTGACATATGACAATATGTATATCATTGGATTTGTCTTTTTACGCTCCTTATGATAGACTGAAAAAAATATCTATAGATCCATTTGAAAAAAACAAAGTTACCTCAAATATCTCGTAAAATACAAGTGCTAAAATAGAAATAAATACACGTATCAGTTAGCCCTATTTTCTCATGCACTCTCGTGAAAACTGCATTTCAATATCTTCAACCGTTCAAAAGTTACAGGAGGTGTTAGAGTTTATATATATATATATATATATATATATATATATATATATATATACACACACACACACACACACACACACACACACACACACACACTTACATTGAGACGAAACGGACTTGGTCCATCTCTCTCATAGGTCAATTGAGAGATGGCTAACCCGCCAGTGTCGCCATCACAACATTGAAAAGCCGCGCTGATGACGTCAGGGGATGACGTGCAGCGACGGTTGTGTGCAAACCCGCGACCGAAAAGATGTCAGTCAATGAGGAGAAGGCCGATAAGACCTAAAATTGCCATTGGCCGGTTTCGGTCATGCGAGGTGTCCGAAAACCATCATCTCGGCAGGTCGCGCAAGCGAACATTCTTCTTAAAACCGTCGGAGGGGCAAGTCGATTCATTTTATTCTCAAAATTCGTCGTGGAGGTAAGGCGAAAGTATTTGGCTATGATATTTAAGGGCGGATACGAACTTTGTATTTCGTGGAATAATTGGTTTTTCCCGAAGCAGTTCAATTAAGTGTTGTGCGCGAGCTACGAAACGTTAAAAGGTAATTGTCGCACAAGGGCCAACCTAACACTGACTAGTAAATTCAGTAGGCTCAAGTTAGAGCGGAGTAAAAACTCACAAGCTCGTTTCATCTACAATTACGTAAACGTGAGCTGCACCATCAAAAAATGTAAAATCGCCAATCCGAGCCCAACGCCGCCAGGAAGAGCCGTCTACTAGAACCTGTAGCAAAGAAGTCAATTACGTGTATACATTTATCTCGGACATTTTAGAACGTGAGTAAAACTCGACGCCGCACGCATCCGAGAAGGGGGAAGGAGGTTTGGATCATCGCGAGGAGAGCTTCGCCGGGAAGACGCTGCCAGCCGCCTAAGGTCACCGCCAGCGACACCGCTTCCGTGAGAGCGAGGCAAACTGCTGCCCTCAGTCCCCAAACGGACCCGACGAGGTCATCCATCCTGATTTCAACCCTACGGGCACGCCGCTGGCAGCAAAAGCTGAACCCCAAGGTACACGCCGCCGAGAGCCGTGGGACGATAGTGAGTACCCGTAAATCCACAGAATTCGTTGAGAATTTGCTTTTCTGTAAAAGAAATCCGATGCCCTCTTGTAAAATTTGCATTTGAGATTGTGTTAAATTTCATTTTGTGGGTGAAGGCATTACTAATCTGCCTTGTTACTTGATAAAAATTCAGATAAAGAAAGTGTAAACTAGGTTAAATAATGTAAGGCTGTAGAAAGTGTAATTAGAAAATGAGGATGGGCAATATTACGATTATTTCCGCGCCAGCTGGTTGCGTAGGAGTGCATTGTATTATAGGTTAATGAAATTTGATATCAGAAGCGTCAGACATTAGATTCTGATCGCAGAATTAGTAACGATAAAATCCACTGTACTTTTTGAGATTTTACATTAGGAACCTAATGATTGCTTGTGCTATACGTGTGAAATCACGTAGAGCAGAGGTTTGTGTTAAAGTTTTGTACGAATTTTGTATCATCGAAGTTTTTATTAATATTTTAAAGCTTCTAAAGCCTATAGTAGTGCTTCTTGTTCATGTGTGTGAGTTTCCTTAGTCATATTCAAAGCAGGGTTTCCTGGGATAGAAATACTTTCAATTTGAACAAACAACTGGTAGGGCCCGGTGACAGCGGCGGAGAAGACGTCGCATGTGGCTGGTGACTCCCACGCCAGAATAAGATCTCGTGGGGTATAACCGCCCTGACCCTCCATCAGTTGGTGAATGCACGGTGCGTCGCGGAAGACGACGACGTATATATATATATATATATATATATATATATATATATATATATATATATTGTGAAGTACCGGGTAGCCCGGCTTGTTCGCAGTAAATTTATTTGTAAGGGACAGGTGTTCTTTTTCGTGAATGGACTCGGGGTTATTAATCAAACACCACTGTTCCGTGAACAAAATAAACATGAACTATTTATTATTCTATACAAATCACTATTGATTACAATATCTGTGGTGGTCTTTATCCTTTTCTTTACCTCACCCAGAATCACTGTTAGTTCTTTCGATCTTACATCGATCGAGGATATATTTACCGTTTAATCCTCCCCCCTCGAGCGTCGACGGCTTCGGGGACTCTCGGGTTGCCTCGTGCTCCTTCGCTGTCTGCCTGTGTCCGCTCCACTGGGGACCAGCCGATGCGATGCGTTGCGTTTCCGAAGTACGTTCTCCAGCGTAATCTTCCCACGGTACCTCAGCGCCTCCTCGCTGAACTCCTTTCCGGTTCACCCAGATTTCTTGATGTCACCTTCCGCGAGCTGATAAACGCCACTAATTATTCAAAGTACAGTTGCGAGCACGTGTCTCACCATTTCACCAGGCTACTAGTCTCGTGGTGTACTCCTCTGCACACAAGTTCTCTCGATCTGTATTACCCCAGATAATAGCTGTCACTCTGGCGCTACATCCGAGCTACCGATGATGGTTATCCTTAGCACAATCGTCCGTCAATCACTGCAGCAGCGAGGAAAAGAGAGAATAGTGGCTGTGGTTGCGGAACTGTGAGAGCTTTTGTAAAGCATTAGTGAGGCGACACGCTAACTAGCGCACGCGGAGAGACTGGGCAATACGCGTACTCGTGTCGCAAGAAGGCGGGCGAAGGTAGACGAGACGTGGATCTGCTGGTGGGCGTGAAGAAGACTGGACCGTGGTTCTGGTGATGGGCGTGAAGAAGACTGGACCGTGGATCTGGTGTGGGGGTGAAGAAGACTGGACCGTGGATCTGGTGGTGGGGTGAAGAAGCCGATCTGGTGGTGGGCGTGAAGAAGACTGGACCGTGGATCTGGTGGTAGGCGTGAAGAAGACTGGACCGTGGACCTGCAGTTGGGCAGGTCGGTCAGTTGATGGAGCGTTTTGGTGTGCAGTTGGGCAGCTCGGTCAGTTGATGAACTAGCGTTTTGATGTGCAGTTGGGCAGCTCGGTCAGTTGATGAAGGAGCGTTTTGGTGTGCAGTTGGGCAGCTCTGTCAGTTGATGAAGGAGCGTTTTGGTGTCAGTTGGGGTTTTGGTGTGCAGTTGGGCAGGTCGGTCAGTTGATGAAGGAGCGTTTTGGTGTGCAGTTGAGTAGTGGAAGGGGTCGCGCAGTGAGATACAGGACGTCTTCACTAGAACGGGTTTAACCTTTTAAGCGCTATGTTGCCGTTGCATCTGCTCGTCACCGGGCGCTGAGACACCCGGCCCTGTGGCCTGCGTTGTTTCGGGGCGCGCGCCCTGCGTACAGTGCGCAGCAAAGGAGAAAACTGCTTAAAGCGAACCCGAAATCCAATGTAAGAATTCTTCAGAAAAACGCGAACGCACAGGAAGAGTTCTCAACAGAAAGTCAAGTACAGAAGCCGGGACGAGTAAATTTTGCACCCAGATGTGTATTGCTGCAGCGCCCTCCTTGATGGAGAGTGCTGGAGCCATATAATTTCGCATGTTTTGACCTGCGCGGTCCGTGTCCTACAACCACGCGCCTCCTTTGTCTGTCAGCACCGGCCGGCTGGCCGCTTTCGCCGTGCTGGCCCGGAAGATGAATTCGGTTGAAACACTCCTTATGCTCCCTCTACCTGGCTCCAAAAAAACTACAGGTACCTAGTACTTTCAGAATGTCGTAGGTGTTGTGGCAAGTCAATAACTGGTACTGCAGCCTAGGAATAAATTCAAAAAGCAGACAAACATCGTGTCGGAAATATCCGGCATTAGCGCTTATGGCACGACCAAACCACGGCCCACTACGCATATGGTGAGTGGCGAGCACTAGCGTAATAAATTGAACATTGCGCTCCCCTCCATATTGTCGGCAAATGTGGGAGCGGTCATTTGAAACTGTGTCTTAACACGTTTTTCACGGGATATTACGGATTCAAAACTTCGTAAATCACATGGTTATTGTTCCTATACAGTACGATAAATGAATTACGAAAAATGTAAATGTGTTTTAAAAATAATGTAATTGGAAATAGCTGGAATTGTTTGACTTTGAATTCAGCAAAGATAATTTCATCATTTTTGCATCTTCTGTTGCCCTGAAGGAGAGATTCAAATTATTCTTTAAACTGAAAATGATTTAAATGAAGATTGGCACAGAAAAATCTTCATTCTCAAGAATGCTATGATATGACCAGAACTCATGTAATATCTCTTCTAATTTTTACTTTCTTGAATACGTACGTATATACGGAGTAATATACGTACCATAGAGAAAGTTATGTAATGCTGCGGCAAAAAAAAATGTGATTTTTCGACAGAAAAACTCGTGCGGTGGGGCCCGCAGAGAAGGTGGATAAATTATTTTCTAAACTGTAGTAAATTACTCCCTTTAACACGTAATGCAGTCAGATTTTTAATAATATGAAGAAGTTTTCAAATGAATAAGATATTTCGGGTACCAATATATACTTTCTTACTCCGTGTGCAGGTATGCTACGACCAAATTAAAGTATACGTTTCAATTAGATGAAAAATGCTCATGTTACTAGATGAAATATGTTTTGGTTGTACCATTGGGGTTACTGAAAGTTGCTTCTTTTAATCCTAATGCTTCTTTATATTGACCTTGACGTCACAGAACCATGAAGCTCTCATTATATATTTTTATTGATGCGTAAATAATAATCTTTGTATAGAAAGATAAAAGCACTTCAAAGTACTGCTTTACATGGAAAATACCCACAACTCTCGTCGCGTACGGACACAACACGCCTGTCAGCACCTATCATGGAACTGCCTACAATATGGCAGCCTTCAATTTGTAACGCTACACTAGCGCTACTTATGCATCTATACTATCCAATATCTTTGGACCAACCCGCGTTGGATATATCCGGCATTAGCGCTGGTGGCACAGAAGACTTTCGCCGGATATATCCGGCATTAGAGCTTCAAGGGTTAAGAATACCGTAACTGACGAATGGAACATGCCATCTTGCCCCTGTCTGCGGAACTGTCAGGTTTGACTAGGCAAATGGCCGCCCTGATGCTCAAGTAAGTAAAAAAACCTTCGTCACCGATATGTAGACAACTCAGAATACTTTAGTTTATTAATCAGTAATCTACATTTTTTGGAAATTTGAATTTGAACATTCCACATCACGTTCTGAATTACCTGGATCATTCTTGAGCTAATTCTATTCTAAATTTAAAATTCATTGTTTGGAAGTTTAACATCATCCTATGTAAATGATTTGTGAGTTTATACATTACATTATATGAGGTTATACTGGCCATCACCTGGATCATTCTTGAGCTAATTCTATTCTAAATTTAAAATTCATTGTTTGGAATTTAAAATTACTATACATGAGGTTGTACTGGCCATTACATGGTTTTATTTGTAAATTTGATTATTATTGTTTGGGAATTTAAGTTCATACTATGTTAACTAATGTGTGATTTCTTGTTAGATTGTCCCTTGGACATTTTGTTATTTTTCTTACTTGTCATACGCTCAATGAGCAACGAGAATTGTATTGAGTTCAATCTAGCAAAGTAAATACATGACAACACTAGAGACCTATGCTTGTTTGTTTTCTTTCTTATTGTAAACTGTAAAATGGAGGGAATTTTCTTTTCCTCCTTTAAGCAACGCTCGCCTCGGAGGAAGATTATGGCCGGCGCGACGTTGCTTGTGAGTCTTCCGGCCCCCCTTTCCACTACTGAGGTGGCCATTCAAGGCCCCAGGGTTACAGATCGAAATGTGGCGACTCTCCATAACAAACAAGCAAAAATGGGAGCGGTAGCTCAGTGCATCAACTGATGCCACTGCAGTGCCTCTGACCGGGAGGTCCTAGATTCGAGTCCTGACGGCGGCAGGATTTTTGACACTAGCTTTCCAGGTAGGTCGAATTCAGTCGTTGTCTGGAGAGAATTCTAGCGGCCGGCTGCTCTGATCGGTAGTTTTCCGTGGTTTCTTCAATCAACACCAGGCAAATGCCGGAGCATACCATAACAAACGGGCCACAGGCCGCGCGCGATCTTTCCTTCCTCTTCCTTGTTATATCCTCTCCCCTTACACACACACTTACACTAACATGCGCTACCCTGCCACATACTCCGGGAGACCGGACGGGAGCTTAGAGCTTGTCCCGGCTGGGGCGGTGCCCTGCTGATGGGAGAGTCCTGGTTAGGGGGAAACCCCACTAGCCGACGGTAGGTCGGCGCCGGATCTCGCCATCCAGTGGGGGAAGATCACCGCCATCTCACGAGGAAAAAACATGCACTACACTTACGGGTCTAATGACCAAAACCGTTGACGCGCCCGGAAACACGAAAAAATCAATCAATCCATAAAAAATACGAGGGAGTACCGTCATATACACAGAATGTCCGGGAAGGAAACGTTGAAAATTGGGAAATAAGCTCTTAAGACAATTTTAAGCATATTTTGTCTAATAAACTATGGAACTTGACGAAGAAAACTTGGATTTTCTCAATACCTGAGCTGCAAAAAGCACTCCAAAGTTGGCTTGAAAAAATGCTTTCTAGGAAAAATTTGCATTGCGGAAGCATAGAAACACTTCAGAAACATGTAAATTGTTTATTATTTACAAAAGGAATGAATATTTTTGTTCAGAAAGAAAACTAGTCGAATTGTGTTCGAATCGAAATTTAAAAAACAGTCGAATTGTGTAAATTGAGCCGTAAATCTATACTGAGACGTTAACTGGATCCTCGTCCTTACGCAATTCGATTTCGTGCGCGTCCAAGCGCGTTAGTGTCGGCCGAACTGCGAGTTAGGGGAGGCCTTCCCAGGTCACGGAGGGGTGAGTGGGGGGGCGGGGCCGGCCGTCTCACCAGCGAACGAGGTATTCAACTTCCTTCTGAATTCTGCAGCATCTACTTACGTAAAATTAACAAGTTGTTCGAGGTGTGTTCCTTCTACGATTACGTAAAGTACTTTTGAATTTTTTTTTTTTATTTTCAGTTATCAGTAAATATATTTTCGAACTCTCGGGACATTTTACTGTCTTTAGAGCAATGTATTTACACAATTTGCGTGGAAGTCTTACACGTGTGCATTTCAAAAATAACTCCTAATTGAGATTTTCAAATTTTATAAGAATTTTGAGGGACATCGTCGTTTCCGGTAATCGCATTTCATGATTTCAATTTGGTGCAGATGATGAAATATGTCTGGACGTTTGAAAGTGTTTAATTGCGTATGATAACATCGTTTCATAAAATATATTTAAAATGAAATGATTACGTAAAATCTTATCCCAATGAGGGATACTACAAAGAGAATTGAATTACAAACCCATAACCCATATCAGTTATTCATAACAAGTTAAAATTTAAATTAGAGGTGCTACAGAATGGCACAGACTTTCTCCTAGTAAGGTTTTCTAATTTCCTTGGTGTGGACTGGTACTGTAGAGTTCTGTCCCTCCTTCCTGCCTGCTTCATCCATTGCCGCCAAAGAAATTTGTTTTGAAATTTTCGCTACTTTCGGTTTCCAAATAGTAGAACCTAAATTATATTTTAAGAATATTAAAGAAGGATATTGCGTCGTCCTATATAGCAATTTTCATTGAAAAATTTGCAGCCGTTTTTAAGAAATGACGATTAAGCATTACTGTAAATGCGAAATTTGAAGCTCTTTTTCACAGGAATTTATTGAGTTTTCGAAAACTTCATTTGAAGTACTTCCACTCCAAATGCAATAAGTATACAAATTGATGGACATGTACGTATTAATGGCGTGAGAGATATTTAAAAAAATACATTTGTATAATTCGAAAAAACAAAAGAATACAGCAAAATGAACGTAGAGCGATTTTTGAGAAAATGACGTTTGAGCGATTCTGAAAATGCGGAATTTTGAGCTCAGATTTACAGACAACTGTTGAGTTTTCGAGAAACTTTATTAGACATTATTTAACGCACAGATATTCATAAATCTAATAAAGTGAAAGAATCGCTTCTAGTGTAAATATTTCTGACGTGAGAGACAAGAAAAAAAATACATTTTTGTAATTTTTGGAAAAACAAAAGAATACAACAAAATGGAGTTTATATCATGGTATAGGGTTGTTTGGAACTAATCCTACCAAAACTTTAAAGAATAAAATTTATAGCCGTTTTTGAGAAAATCTTGTATTTGTAATATTTTAAAATTGCAAATATTGCTCGCACTATTGCATGAAAACTACCAAATTTTCCAAAACAATCTACATGACCTAATAGAAAGAACTATTTACGCACAACAAATTTTATTTGAAGGACAAAATGCATGCCTTCAATTTTGCAGTTGCCGGAAGACGCCGGAAAAAGTTCCAACTTTTGCAATTTTCGAAAATTCAGAGTTAACCCTGATATTCTGCCATATGCCACCTTTATAAGTGTATTTTGCTCTTATCTTACAAGAAATTTAAAGAAAAACTGGGAGTCGTTTTTGAGAAAATTTTGAAAATGTCCGGTGAGCTTCATGTACCCACAAATTTTAAAAAATGTTTTTCAAAATTTCAGAGCTTCAACTAGAATCAGATGGACAGGAGTTTTTTTAATTTGGAAAAGATCGTACGCGTGGTTTAGGCTCTAGGCTTGTACATATACGACAGACAGACGGACGGACGGAATTTTTGAAAAAAAAAAAACATTTTTTTCGGTGTCAGGGAACCCTAAAACGTGTATTTCCGTTGAAATCTCGAAATCGATTTTCCGCGGCATTAGATAACTTTCTCTATAACACGTATATTACTCCCGTATATGTATATATACGAGAAAGTAAAAAGATTCAAAGGCTCCATATTCTCTCGAATGCCCTATTCAAGAGCTAACTCACCTGTCTGTTGGGGTCATAGACGGCGTCCTTGGAGTATTGGAACAGAAAGACGAGGACTTGAAAGTGGTTTTGGGCCGCTAGCACGTAGCCGCCCTGCCTCTCCAGCCACGCGGGCGATTTTTGTTTCAGAAGTGTTGGAGACGGCCGCCACAGCAGCAGCGGCGCCGCGGCGCGGGCGTGCAGGGGGCGTAGCCAGCGCGGGCCGTCGCCCAGGTCCACCACGCCCACCGCCCGGCCCCCGCCCGCGCCCGCGCCCCAGCGCCCACTGCACGCCCGCCACGGGCGGCCCCGCCCCCTCCCACGGCGCACACACGCCCCGCGCCTCCGCCCCCGCCCGCGCCCCCCACAGCGCCACCGCCAGCGCCAGCCCCAGGGCTCGAAGCCCCGCCCCCGCGCCCCGCCGCCTTCCCCGCGACCCCGCCCCCTCCCACACGCCCCGCGCCTCCGCCCCGCCGCGCCCCCACAGCGCCACCGCCAGCGCCAGCCCCAGGGCTCGAAGCCCCGCCCCCGCGCCCATCCGCCTTCCCCGCGACCCCGCCCCCTCCCACACGCCCCGCGCCTCCGCCCCCGCCCACGCCCCCACAGCGCCAGCGCCAGCCCCAGGGCTCGAAGCCCCGCCCCCGCGCCCCGCCGCCTTCCCGCGACCCCGCCCTCCCACACGCCCCGCGCCTCCGCCCCCGCCCACGCCCCCCACAGCGCCACCGCCAGCGCCAGCCCCAGGGCTCGAAGCCCCGCCCCCGCGCTCCGAAGCAGCTCTTCACAGTCCATAGCATTGGTCTTCAACTGCGTGAACTCACCGTATTGCGACATTGCTCTATGAAACGCACCGACACGCCCATCCTGCTTACGTCAGTTATTTCCCACTGTGGCAGAGCGAATCGCCCCGCGGACACCGTGGCAAACATCTCGAAGCAGCGTTAAACACGTAAGTAGGTCTCGCACTGCGGGAAGGATTGCGTAGATAATCTGTCACCTGATATTCCTCATACCGCTTTCAGTTTGTTATTAATTCCAATAGCTACAATAGCAATTAATTATTTCCCCCCTTTCTCATTTTGTTTTTCGTCACTAATGTAAAACAAATCAATATGTAAAAAGCATACGTCACAAGCAAGCTTTAAATTATTTTCGGTGTGTTCGTAGGGTATCTTTTGAACCTTTCAATAGTCGTGCTTGAAATCGTAACTCGAGCGGTAGCATGGATTACAGTAGTAGTTAGTCTATTTGCAATTGTTAGCTACTACCAGTGGCGGCTTGTATGGTGGCACTATGCTAGAAGTGTGGTGCCATGGCACCACCAACAAAGAGGAAGGAAAAGAAAATTTTCATTACAAATGTGTGTGTGTGTATATATATATATATATATATATATATATATATATATATATATATATATATATATGTGTGTATATATATACACACATTATATTTATATAATGTTTCTTCACAATTGTATTTGTAATAATTCATTTGAATAAGCATTGCTCTCGATGCTCTCTAAGTACTCCGTTCAAACGCTCACCGCAGAGTGAGGTTCTGCTATCTGTCGGCCTGTTTCCAAACCGCTGAGCCACCTACGGATTGGCATCGTCTCTGTCCATTTATTGCTGTGTTAGTTTGTATGCATCTCTTATGGATAAGACGGTGCCAAAGTCGAACTGGCATAGTAGTTCACGTTCTGTTTCATAGAGTGTGCCAATGGCACTATCTTCATCGAGCAGAATAGCTCTCGCTCGGCATGACCTCGATGACCTGGTACGAGAATTTCGTGCGTCTTTCCTTGTTTCCGCATATGGAGAGGCGGCGTACGGCTTCCTCTCTTCTTCCCTACATTTCTCCAGCCAACTCAGGCAGCTGGGAGCTCTTGAGGCTATTGTGGGTGCTCAGGCTTACAGACTGGGTTTTGTTGTTGTTGTTGTTCTCTCTCTCTCTCTCTCTCTTTTTGCTCGCGAATAGGCCATCGTTGACCACGCAGGATATGCACTTACTCGAGCTCAGTTTCATTTTATCACGTTGCAAGTCTTGCATGTAACTAATCATGAGGGTGAGTTTTAGGCTGAATCCAATTTTTATACCCGAGGGTTGTTAGCCCTGGGGGACGGAAAATGGAATGATGATGATAATAATAATGAAGGATGAATGGACGGCACACACAAACAGACTTACACAAACGCACCCGTGCCCGAGGCGGATTTCGAACCCGCGATCCTTCCGTCCGAGATTGCCACGGCACTACTGCCTAACCGATCTCGGCTATCCGGAGTGGCTTTTTCTTCTTCTTCTTCTTCTTCTTCTTCTTATTATTATTATTATTATTATTATTATTATTATTATTATTATTATTATGATTAAAGAAGTAGTTTCATTTGGTGGAATGTGAGGAAAATGGGGTTAATTTACTGTCGTGACCGACCGCGCGCGGTTGAAAGACCCGCCGCCGAGCTACGTCAGCGGGGCGTCACCGCCCTCGGCCGGAGGGGAAGGCGACCGTTGCGGGCCGGCCGGGGCTGAACAAGCAAGTAGGGACTCGCCACCGCCCCTACTCCGCAGCTAGACGGCGGGCCGCTAGCCCCAGCGGGCTGTAAGAGGGCCCCGACCCGACGCCAGGGCAGACTGATAGCGACGGTGTTGGCAACGGTGTTCCAGGGACTGGTGTACGGAGTGCAGAGTGGTGATTAGTGATAACGACGACCTATGCTACGGAAACGGAACTCTGGTGGATATTCTACGACTCGGCTGTGTATGGGACTTCTACTGGACTACAGTGAAACGGCTTCGCAATTGGCACACAACAGGTTATTCGGAACTTTGGCTATTGTACACGGGATTCTCATCATTGTACCTGGATATTGAATAAAAAACCATTTTATGAAGTTTTACCTTTGTTTGGATACTATATTTACCTAATATGCATTTTTCTAATTGTACTTAAATAATAATACAATTGAGAATAATTATTCCCCAAACCAATGTGAATTACTTCTGAATTGTTTGAATCTGATTTGTTTTGTATCGACATGTTTTTTTCTTAAATAACATACAGGTAGGTACAAATGTACTTAACAAACCTGCAGTGTTGCATGTTAACACGGGTTAAAGACACATGGGACCGGTAAATTATATTGAAGGCAAACATAATCTACAAAAGTTTATTCCATGAATAAAGTGGTTACAAATGCAAGATTTTTCTTGCCTTAACACCTTCAGTGATACATTTAGTCTTTTTTCATTTACTTTCTTTAAAAAGGACTGCATCAATACATTGATACCTCAGCTTACACACAGATTTGAGTGCTTCTTACATAAAATAGTCTCGAATTGAATATTCATGATTTATATTAATTGTTTTTTGACGTCAAGATTACTTTGACATGAACCATTTAAAAAGTCTTTATTGAAAACATATTTAATCTTAGAAAACAAACTAATAGCCAATTCATTTGGATGGAAAATGCTGGCATTCACATACTGTATAATCTGAATATGCGAGTTTCTTAATTTATGCTTTTCGTCCACATTCGATAAAGCATTCCTACAACCATTATGTGGCAAGGTACTACACAACCAGCCACATACATAGAACTCAGCATTTTCCAGAAATCGATGAGAAAGAGAATCAAATTAAAAGAAATCGAGCAGAAAACAAACACCAAAAGAGCGCTGTATGAGTTTCACTAGGTTCTGCCTATGGGGGGACACGGCCGTGTTAACGTAACGTCGTGTAACAAACTTCTTCCAAGTAGTTTCAGTGACGTTCATATGTGTCGCGGTTGTCGCATTCAGAAAGCGTATTACTCTTTGCAATTTAGTTAGAACGTTCCATGCATATGCTTCCTAGAAATGAATAAATTTTTAATATTTTTTTGGGAAGGGAAGGAATTAAATTAAAATTCTTTCTACTACAAAATTAAAATGGAAGTTAAGAAATTTAAATCACACAGTATAAAATAAAAAAACAAAAATTCACACTCTAAAAATTAAAAACATGAAATTATAATATAATATCAATATTTCAGAACAAACCAAAATTCTATTATTCATTTTACAAATTTAACAAATTAAGTTCAAAACCTAAAAAAATATTAAAACATTGGAACTTGAAATCTTAAAAAACAAATAAAAAAGACTACTAAAAATTGCAGTGAAATAAGTTACAATCAAATGTTTTATAAAGAATGAACACAATATAAAATATTACAAGAACAAAAGGAGACTAAAATTAATATCCATAATTAACCACAGTCATTGAAAATGCAATTGAATGTAATTGGTAATATTTTGAAAGTTCTCATGACATTATGACATTCAAGAAGAAATAGGTCTATCAGTTTTTCTGAATATTTGGCAGGATAAGACGTTCTTACATTGTTTGGTATAAGAATCATATTAGGACACATACCACATAATTTCCAGCAAGCAAGCAGAAAAAATTAAATGAAAACTAAAATACATACAAACTAAGAAAACCAATATACAAATAAATCAATGGTGTGTGATCTTTTTGCAATGGATCTGAATACTCATTAACAAAGATGTTATTACAGGTAATGTGAGCAAGAAAACAAGGGACTACAACGATTATTTAAAGAGGTATAACCATGGATATTGTATAACTATCGTATAACTTAATAATGTCGGAATAAGATAATTAAAATATAATACTCTTTTGTACAGTATCAAATGGATGTATTATGTATTTTCAATGGCTCTTGCATCTGGCAGTCAGCATTTGAACATGAAGAAAATATTCAGTGATTTTTTTCCAATAAATGAACAAATTAAAAAATTCGTATCTTCTCGTCTTATTGAAATGGTTTTAGAAATGAAGAAACCTTTGCTACAAGAGTTCATGCTTGAAACTGAAGAGTTTCCTACCTTCATTAGCACTTTTCACAAATGTATTTACTTATTTTCTAGTTTTAATTTTACTAATTGCAATAAATAAATTCTTTGTTTAAGTATTGGAAAAACTTGCTTACTTGATTTCATAGAGCGAAAATATTTTTTTTTCTCAAATTCCTCCAACTCCATAAGTAAATTAATTCTCAACTACTTTTTTTGTAAACTACTTTTCTTTTGTAACCTTTTCTTAGTGAATGTAAGTTTAATGCATGTACGGTTTAGATATTCTGCCACCAAGTTACTACACTTAATTTCAGAATTAACAATAAAATCTAAAAAAATCTAACTCCACTTAAGTATTTTAATCTATTTCCTAGAAACTTTTTCATATACAAAAATCATACCTACAAAAATTGAATGATGAATGCAGGTCAGTTTTAGACGATGGTAAGGTAAACACATGCAGTAGCTGGTAAGCTTTAGCATTATTCCCTGAATAGCCAGACACAGAGCATTAATACGGTCTGAATACCACCTACAATTAATAGGAATGGTGGAATTTAGTTGATGTGAATGAAAAATTTCATTAGGCAAATCAACAACATGGTTGTTCTCATGAGACACATTTTGTGGCATCAAAAAAGATATATCCAAGCATATCCTTGTCTTTCTCATTAAAATATTTTGCAACCTGAATTTTTTAATTAAATTTGGAAAGAGCCCCTCGCAGTGGTGTCTGGTGTACCCAAAGAAGTTTGTACCTGACTACTGTTGGTGCCATGACTTTCCTCTTCAAATGTGTCCATTTGTAAATGACCTTCTGCATCTGCCACCATTAGGTCACCTGGAAAAATTATAGCATCAATTGTATAGTAAAAGCCATTGGAAAAATTAATTTGATAGAAAATAGTAAGAATAATAGCGCTATAGACAATTTTTACGATCGGTCATGACCAAGGCGACATTTAATGTTAAAATAATTAATCAATAAATAAACTTATAATGTTCTCATTCTGAAAAAAAAAAAGAAAAGCTGATTATCATTTCTTTAGCATCTTGTGCAATTCCACAGTTTAATAATTTCTTTTCAGAAACAAATTTCAGATTCCTCGCTTCTTCCGTATGGAGAGCGGATCGAATGATCGTTTGCTAGGAAGAAAGTAAGTACCGGCGACGATTATTTTCGTAAGCCAACCGGCAGAGCTAGTAGGATAATTATTTCCCTTAAGATGTGTTTGCGGGAAATTTAAAATCGCAACCCTTTCCTGGCGCCCAAAAACGATATAAATTCGGAAACCGGTTACAGAAATAATTTGACAGAAACTGGGAGCGGTTCAATACATTCCTTACATTTAAAAAAAGTAAATGGGGCAAAGACGTCGTGAATTCATAAGGTAAATTATGTCATTTGAATAATTATAATTTTGTTGCACTAATATTTGTCAACATTTGTACTTACTGACTTGGGGCCTTTGTGCATTTTATGGCTTCTTCTGTGGGAAGTGGAACAAAAATAACAACCCTTTCAACACCGTTTATTTCCTAAATGTCTTCAGGGCCCATCTCGAATTCAAACGCTACAATGGAAGGAATATGAGTATTGGCTGCAATTGGCTGGAGTTTCGAAAAATAGTTATTCATTCCATAGACATGTCTATGATTCGCAAATTTTCGCTCCTTCTCCAATGTTCGCACTTAGTTCCCGAGAGTGACGTTGAATATCACATGACAAAACATTGGCGCTGGTGCAGCTATCTAGAATAGGTCACTGAAACTACTTGGACCACTCGTAGCGCGGAAAAACCTCCCATTTACGTGACGGCCCACTGGGTTCTGCCACTAGATGGAGCTTGCATAAGTGTTTCTCGATATATCGCAAAGTGTCCTGTACGCCCATGGTCAGAGCGTAGGTACTACGCTCGTAGTATTTGCCGGGGCGAATGATGTAACGTATCACCACTGCTGTAACAAAGTTAATGATTATCAAGTATTATGACAGCTGATAAATAGAATTTGTGATTTACATAATGGCAAATATGGTTAATGAAGAGGAAATTGTAATTAAAACGGAACAGGTAGGTGTTTTTGTATGATCCATATTTATGAATCGTTAATGAAACCTTGACTAAACTTCTGAACTTTGTACGAAAAACGGTTTAGGTTACGGAATATAATTAGGTGCCGGAGAAGTCGTCGGATTCTAATTGTATTTCCTAACCTAAACCCTTTTGTTGAATGTGAGAAAACAAAGAGATGCAATTTACGAAACAAAATTAATGGCAATCTACACATTTCCTAATGTAATAAAATGATTCTTTTATTGAATATGAAGAGAAACTCATGAAAGTTGTAGTTTTTTTGTAAATAATGTGAATGCAGATTTTGTGCTTTGGGTAAATAATGACCAGTAGATGCTCAAGGTGAGAAAGATGTATATTGTAAATGGTAATGCTAATAATATGTATTGAATTACATCAACAATTTCAATTGTTTATATGTACCACATCTTATTCACTATCTTAATCCTGCATATTTAGCATTTAATCATATTCTATACACTCATCACGTTATAGCATCTGCAACAATAGGCATTTTTTAAATTAAATTTTCTCCCACCCTTTCACAAGAAAGAAGGTGCTTCAGGCAGATCTTCCACCAATATTCGCACCCGGAACGGTAGCTCAGTGCATCAACTGATGTCACTGCAGCGCCTCTGACCGGGAGGTCCTAGGTTCGAGTCCCGAGGGCGGTAAGATTTTCGACACTAGCTTTTCAGCTAGGTTCGATTTCAGTCGCTGTCTGGAGGAGAATTCTAGCGGCCGGCTGCTGTGATCGGTAGTTTTCCGTGGTATCTCCAATCAACACCAGGCGAATGCCGGGGCAGAACCCTACCAAACGGGCCACGGACCGCGCTCGATCTGTCCTTCCTATTCCTTGTCCTATCCTCTCCCCTTACACTAACATGCACTACACTACCACATATTCCGGGAGATCGGTCAGGAGCTTAGAGCTTGTTCCGGCTGGGGCGGTGCCCCGCTGGTGGGAGAGTCCTGGTTAGGGGGAAACCCCACTAGCCGTCGGTAGGTCGGCGCCGGATCTCGCCATCCAGCGGGGGAAGATCATCTCCCGCGAAAAAAACATGCACTACACTAACGGGACTAATGACAAAAGCAGTTGACGCACTCGGAAACACGAAAAAAATCAATCAAAACCAAAATTCGCATAAAGATTCTAGGAGTCTGTCACTAACAGTACGTTCATAAACATGTAAAATAATTTTTCCTCTCTTGGAAGGTAGGTCAAGAGGTTATTGAAAGGCATTGTAAATTCCAGAAGGGGGAGGAATATAACATTAATTTGACAATTATCAGAAATTGTATGGAAATATGTTTACAAATACTTATTAGTTTACTTAATAAGTAAATTTATGTAATTAAATAATAACCTTAACTTTGTTTGTTGAACATAGATAGAGGAATTATATATTACTTGTTTATTAACTGATTCATGTTAATACGCTCTGTGCATCTAGGATGAAGATAAACCCAGTACAGTACTATATTCAATAAAGCATGAAAATGCAGATGATGTGAGTGCCATTATTCTATATTAATTTATTTTAAAATATATTTGATTGTTAGTAACTGTATGTTTGTGAAAAGTAAACTCTTCTGAGAAAGTAACTTGTGTTACATAATGACATTGTATAATTATTGACCATTGAATGTAATAGTGGACATGCATGCAAAAACAGGTTGACCAAGAAATTTGTCAAAGCCAAATTGTGTGCTGCCATTTACTGTAGAGGAAGCAAAGTATTTTCCAGAAGTGAGCTATGGTTGGCCCGGGAGGTCTCGTGTAGAAGAATTTGGACCTTTCTTTACTGTAGAGTTCAGTTTGAGAATATTGTACAGCCTTGTGATTTTCAATACCCTATCATAATCTGTTACCAACAAAATCCAATCTTTGTATGATGTGTGACCGCTCTAACTTTAGCAATTATTCTCTAAAAAGCCTACAGCGGATCACTCAAGTAACCTTGTAGTATTACCTGATCTGTGTCTTGTTATGACAATGACACACCAAAAATTAGGAATAGTTTCATATGTCCTAACTGTCATATAGGAGTGGGTTCGTCTTTTATCCTTCTTTTGTAATAAAAGAAACATAGTCAAGTTAATCTTTTAACTATGAACAGCGTTCTGAATCTATTCTGTTTAAATATCGAAATACAATTCTAATTTAGCATTTACACATTGCATTGAAAAATTTTATCACTTTAGCAATTACGTGATTACCTAATAATTGCAGTAATTTTTTAACACTTGCATAAATACTTTACATAAAATTATAATACCCTTCACTTCACAAAAAAGTCACAATAAAATAACTGTACACAAGACTATAATACATGCAAACACAAAACACTAAAAAAGAATTACATTCCGAAATACCCTTTGCATACACTTTCAAAGCAATTGTCACATGAATAGTGAATGAAATATATACAAGGCGTAGTTTCACTTTCACATAGATTATTACTTTATACAATTTAGCCAGAAAAAAGAATATTGTTATGCAATGAACGTACAATCAATAATAACTCTTTTACTAATTATTAGTTTTGAACAATTTGAAAAACTATTAAACAATAAGTTAAAAAACACACTAAAAGAACAAATATTATCAATAATAGAAAAATGAAATTAATAGGTTTTTATACAATTCTTTTACAGGAATTAGTTATCTGGCTTCCTTTTATGACTGCAATATTATATAAGATAATGTTTAAATGATTTTAATGAATTTAACTCGACTATCTACGTCTGTACGTGAGGTGAATTCTATCTCTGTAGCATAATTCTCGTTTCTTTAAACAGTTCTTTGTATGAGAATTTCTAGTGAATATTCTGACTCACAAAACGTCTCGAAGAAATATTTCCACAGCTTGGAGTGGCGACGTCGACCCAGATCCTTTCAAGGTCGTGGCAACCCCTTGCTTCGGTAAAGACGTGCTCTGGTGAATCGCTACCACAGTCCTTCGAATTGTATATAATCTGACTGCAATATATCCGCGTAATGAATTTCTTACGTGGTAAGCCAAGTTGAAAGACGAAAACAAAAAAAGCTGGAAATAGAAAGAAACATTTTCTATAGCACATGCTTTCTATTTCAGTACACGTTCTTGAACGTTGAAATATATTATTTCTTCGTTGTTAGAAAAATAGTATATTTCTGCGTAATGGGTTCACGCGAATTTATCAAAATGTTCATGATTTGAAGTTCCAAATTCTCTCATACATGGTATAGTTATTTTAACATGATGAGACGAATTACCTTTTCCAAGCTTCTAATCGTCGAAATACGGCGAATTCTCCTCACCGTCCAGCACGAACAATTGCGGTCTGTCCAGATCGGCGATCGGCAGCGAAAGAGAGAGCTTCACATAGCGAAGCTTTGCTCTAGGGCCAATAGTTTCGAGAGTGATTTTGATTGGTTGTCGATCTCTTGTACACGAGTGCGTTCAGAAACTTTTAGTAAATTCTCGCAAAGGATTCCCTTTACTGCTGGCGCGATCTCTTGCAATTCGTTAACACTATAATTGCAAGTTGTCGTGTCTTGTCGTTCTCGGGTACTTCTTAAAAATCAATGTAACCGGCATATGAGCGGTTACAGATGATCGTAGGCTATCTAACAGTTCACAGGAATCTTGTTTATCTCTGCAGTTGTGAAGCTCCCAAGCACCCTCCTAGGTTAGACCTGTTAAGAAGCAAAGGTGGAAGACTCTTCACCCCTAGAGACCTTCTGACAACCTCTATTTCATATGATACAATCCAAGTACACATGTTCAATATAAAGATAATGTGTTAACGGTGCAAGATAGCTTCAGTACAACTATTTGGGAGAGCAATAGAATGATGGATGCGCAATAGAACGCTCGCAAAGCGTGGCTACCCACTTCCTAGCTTGCCACTAGGGAAAGCGCTGAAAAACAATTATGCGAGAACTATTGGTTTATCTCAGCGTAATAAATATGAATGATGCAACGAACTTGTCAATTTTACCTTGTTGTCAATGTTTCCTGAGACGAACAGAAGATTGTTTTCTGTTATAATTCATCCGACATACCATTTCAGGTTGATATTGCCACTTACGCGCACTGGACACCCACTGCTACCACTAGTCAAAAATAATTTCTTTCCATGCCACACATATGTGAATTACCACGCCTTTTTACTGACGAGGCGATCTTTTGTGTATACACACGGCTGCAAGATTCTTCAACAATAACCTCCAACAATACGATGAATTTGCCGTTGTATTTCTTCGAAATCTCGACAATGAGAATGCTTGTGCGCGCCAAAACCTCTCAGCTGATGTCGCAATACCAACCCTACATAATTAAATTAATAGTCAGTAGCATGTATACGTGCATCTTAACGGTGTTTTACTTGCGCGAGGCGAGTCTTCGGCCACTACCCTTTTAAATAACGCTATTCTATCGCGCCTTCATTTGGAGAACTTTTAACTTTGAAATGTTGATACTTGACAGTGTCTCCGGTACCTGGCGCTGCCTACCGGGCTTTGCGAAAACAGTTCAACTCTTCAACTGTTTTTGTCCTTCCAAAGAGTTTCCCGCGAAAGATGTTTTTGTCTTTCCCTCTGAAAGCAAACGCGCCGTTTTTTGGAGAAAAAATATTAGGTAATAAGTCAGACGCGGGACGTTTAAAAATGCATGCTCTTTGCTGTTAAATAGCGGCAATGAATTGTTATAATGATAGGTTTCAAAGTACGGCGCCAAATTTGAATCAATTTTGGCCGCCGATGTGCTAACAAATGTATTTCTGACTTCTTAGAAATCACCAAAGCTAAGACTTGTAGATTAAGTTCTCTCCCGGACTGTTCTGAGGTCCATACAACCACATTGCCACGAGAATTGATATCTAAATTAGCACTTTATATTTACATTTAGAACAAAAAACAAACAAACAGAAATTGCAAGAAAGAAATAACACTGAGCATTGTTTGCAAGATTTGGACTGGTAAAAAATCCTATGAATCTGGAAACAATCGAATGCAAATCACATTCTTTGTTGGATTGTAAACATAGTGTGTAAACATTCATAAATGAACTTCCCACATAATTCTCCAATTAATATTACCGTCCATGAATGTTTACGAATTTTATTTGTATCATGTGAAAGAAAAAATATTGACTCTATGCAACAACTAATATTGTATGCATTTTACAAATTTATTTTATAATTTTAAATTATTATTAATAATAATATGTCACATAAATACAGCATAAGCCATGTGTAACAAGTCAGGACATGAATGTAATCATACAATGTACAATATAGGTGTTTCTAAATATCAAATACAATACAGAAAATAAAATTCAATTCAAGTTCATACTAAATACAAATTAATTTTATAAATGGTGGGGTCAAACTGAAGTTGAAGAACAATAATAAAAAAGAGAAGATTGTCTTCATGAGATTTGTACCTGGGCTGGGTCCATTCTTTATATCCAAAAATCATTTTGGGGGGCTTCAAATCATGCAACAGAATATGCACAAATTATTAGTACTAGTTTATATTGATGTCGATATGCGTGTATGATGTGTGTATTCCTTTGTACTGTAGAATGTATGGTTTAACAGCAAAGCTTTCAGTTTATTTTTGAATGTATATATTGATTTGAAGTTTTTAAATTCACTATGGAGTTTGTTATATAGTGTGATACCTTCAAAAAGGGTATTTTTTTGAAGGAGTGAAGTTTCACAGTGTGGGACATGCAGATTTCTTTTTTCTCTAGTACAGTTATGAACTTCAGTGTGTAGAGTAACAGAGTCCTTGTTTTCCATAAGCGTCTTTTTTGTGAAGATTAATATTTCAAATATGTACATGCATGGGAGTGGTAGGATTTGTAATTTCTTGAAAAGTGGTTTGCAAGACTCATGTTTGTGATTGTTTGTCATTGTTCTCTATATTCTTTTTGGGATGATAAAAGTGGGAATATTTCTGGGGAATTTCCCCAGAATATGTTTCCGTATTTTAGATGCGAATGGACATAAGCAAAGTATGCTGTTCGTTGTGTATCAAAGTTAGAATTTGACTTTAGGATGTAGATGGCATAGCAAGTCTTGGTAATCTTGTTGTTTAGATCTGTGATGTGGGAGTTCTATTTTAGATCATCTTGAATAGTCAATCCAAGAAAAGTTGTTTTTTTGGGCAATTTTTACAGGCATGTGTTTTATCATCAATTGCGTGGAAGGCTGTATTTAGAGAGTGGATTCTGAAAATTTAGGGAGACAGTTTTACTGGTGTTTATCATGGTGGAAATAATTATTTCCACCATGGTGTTTATGATGTGTTCATTTTCCTGGAGCCGTTTTACGAGTGCCTCTAGAACTGTTTTTGCTTCTTTTTGTATGGTTTGTTGGGTATTTGCTTTAATATTAATGTTTGTGTCTTCTGCAAAAGGACCGTTTTGCTCTTTTATAGAGTCAGGGGCGTGTCGTTGATGTATGAGAGAAATAGTATTGGGCCTAGGATTGATACTTGTGGCACTCCATAATTTGTCATTTTAGGTTGGGAGAAATGGCTTGAAATCTTTTTATCTCTAATATGCTTGATTGTGACTACTTGACAATGACTTGAAAGGTATGATTTTACCCATTGATGTGCAATGCCTATAATTCTCAAAGTTTCAAGTTTAGATAACAGTATGTGATGATCAATAATGTCAAATGCTTTTGATAAATCTAGAAATAAACCGATAGGGATTTCTTTCTGATCTAGAGAAATAAGTATGTCATTTAGAAAGGTGAAGATTGCAGTATCTGTAGATTTCTGTCTGTCATTTCTCAGTCCATGTTGGACCTCTGTCAATATGTTATTTGAATTGAGAAAATGTTTGAGTATAACATTAAAAAGGTTTTCTACATTTTTTGAAAATCCAGATAGTAAGGATGTTGGTCTGTTATTCATGAGATCATGGGTGTTGCCTTTTTTAATAATGGCTTAACATTTGCTTTTTTGAAAATGTCTGGGAAGCTGCGTATCATTTAGGAGTGATTACAAATGTGAGTGAGCAGTTTTTATTATATTTTTTCACTGAAGGTTTAACGAGTATGTCAGGGATATTATCCAGTCCTGTATAGAATTTGTTTTTCATTTGATTTATGATTTTCTGTATTTCTGCAGAGGATGTTTCAGAGATTTATATGGACTTTGCATTTGGTGACGTGTTTAATATTTTGAGTGTTTCTATTTTCTGGTTGTTGAGTATTTTTCACAATGTTCCACATCGCTTTTGTGTTGTGCTTTCGCAATGTGCTGATCATTCATTAACAGTTTGACCTTTTTAATTACTTTCTTCTAGATACTTTTTTATATTTTGTAATAAGCAATGAAATCAGAACTACATTCGTGATGAATGGTTTCATGCATGTTTCGTTTCCTTTCACATGATGTTTTAATTACTTTTGTTATCCATGATTTGTGGTTTTTGCTTGATATTTTCTTCAGTGCCTGTGGGAAAACAATGTGATAATACTTTGCATTTACAGACCTCCAACAAAGAGAACTGCAGATTATATTTTGTTCTTAGAAAACCTGGAGATAACACTTAACAAAGTCAGAAATCGCTCTTTTGAATCCATTGTTGTATGCGGAGATTTTAACATTGATTTTCTGGTCGAATCTTGTGAGAAAGAGAAGTTTCTCAATTTAATTAATTCCTTCAATTTAGACATTACAATTAATGTACCTACACGGATCACACAACATTCGATGAAGGCAATTGATCAAATTATAATTAACAAAACTATTACTCGATATGAAATTGAAACAAAAGATTTAGGATACAGTGACCAAGATGCACAAATTCTTACCATTATAAGAAATGCGATCACTGACACAATAAATAATACACGTATGACTAGATTGTTTACAAAAAGTAAAATTAAATTATTCATTGATTACTTGATGCAGGAGTCATGGGAAACGGTTTATAATACTGCTGATACAAACGACAAATATAATTCTTTTTTTTTCAACTCTTTCATTTCATTTTAACACTTGCTTTCCTCTTCAAAAACGAAAATTAAATATTCCACGGAAAAGCAATTCTTGAATAACACTAGGGATTAGGACGTCTTGTAAAAAAAAGCGAATTCTTTCTTTCATTTCTAAACGTCATGACGTATCTTAAGATTTATCTACTTTAAAAAATACAAAACATTGTTACGAAAAGTCATAAGGCAGGCAAAAATCATGAAAAACAATCAGGATATTTTGAACTCAAATAATGAAACAAAAGCAATGTTAAATATAATAAAAAATACTACCAAATCAACTAGAAAACCCGTAGAGAATGTTGTTTTAAAATATAACGATATAAATGTGAACGATCCGGCAACAGTGGCTAGTCTCTTTAACCAATACTTTTCGAGAATTGCTGCCGATCTCACTAAGGGTCTTCAGGCACAAAATTCAAAAACAGACAGTTCACCCAAACTTTTAGACACAATGTTCGTTTCCGAAACTTCTTCCTAAGAAATTCTCAAAATAATCGGTAAACTAAAAAATAAATATTCGTCCGGTTTAGATGAATTCCCGGATCCTTTGCTAAAGACCTGTGCGTATGCCATTATACATCCGTTAACTCACATATTTAATTCATGGTTATGCACCGGAACGTTTCCAGACATTTTCAAAACAACTAAAATTAAGCCGCTCTTCAAAAAAGACAACAAGAATGAAATTCAAAATGATCGGCCCATTTCTCTTCTATCAGTCTTTTCAAAAATATTAAAAACACATTTTTACATACGAATGGAAACCTTTCTCACTAAACACGACGCGCTTTCAGACTGCCAACATGGATTTAGAAAATCAAAATCAACGGAAACAGCTATATTTTCTTTTCTTAAAGATGTCGCCTCATCATTGGATCAAAACGAGGCACCTATTGGATTATTTTTAGATCTCTCAAAAGCTTTTGACGTCATTGATCATGACATTTTACTTTCCAAATTATCTTCATATGGAATTCGTGGTATTGCTTTAGATTGGTTATGTTTGTACCTTAAACAACGATCTCAGAGAGTTGAAATACCTTACTGGAATGATGGAACATTACGTACGCACCTTTCCGACTCTTTGCCCGTTGCATGTGGAGTTCCTCAAGGATCGATTTTAGGCCCTATTCTGTTCCTACTTTACATAAATGGTATGCCCTCGACGATTCGAAACGGAAGAACGGTTTTCTTTGCGGATGATACGAACATCCTTTGCAATAAAGAAACAGTAAATAGTACAATATCAGATGTTTCAAATTGGTTCCGAAATAACAAATTAATAGTAAACGAAAAGAAAACGGTTTTAATTCAGTTTTCCATTTCAAATAAACAATTCTGTGCTCCATTGAAAATGAAAAGTGTACCATTGACTGATGTTAAGGCAACAAAATTTTTAGGTCTCAATTCAGTCAAACCTTAAATGGAACGTCCATTTAAATGAATTGAACACAAAATTAAGTTCATTATGCTACGCGTTCAGAATTCTTGCAAATTCAGTCAGCCTTCATACTACTCGTTGTGTATACTTCGCGAATGTTCATTCCCGCCTGAGATATGGCATAATATTCTGGGGAAATAGATCTTATAGCTCTCAGACTTTTAGATTACAAAAACGAATTGTGCGAATAATAGCCAAATCCCACCCACGTTATTCATGTAAGCCTCTCTTCATTAATCCAGGAATTCTACCATTACCGTGTCTTTTTATTTACGAATCAGTGGTTTTTGTAAAAAATGACTTGCTCAAGGGCGGGAATATATTTTCAGAAAATGCCGAAGTCTATTACTATAACACTCGACGTAGAAATCATATTCATCAGGTGACAGTATCAACAGCTCATTACAAAAAATTCACATACAATACATGTACATTATTTTACAAGACTTTGCCAGATGACATTAAACGATTAAATTCAATAGAAAAGTTTAAATCCCAAGTGAAATCGTTTCTGCTGCATAACTGTTTCTATACAATTAGAGACTATACTGAGCATCACAAGAAAAGTAACATTAATTTTAACAATGATACATAATGCATTATTTACCATTTGGACTGTATAAATGAGTATAAACCACCTGTAACAACTATTGTACTGCAGCTTCCGGGTCAATGATCCCCATCTCGATCAGGTTTTTCGTCCAGTTTCACCGATCCATTGAGCAAATGCTGAGATGGCCCCTTGTTTTGCTTCTGGACATAAATGTAACTTCATTTTCTGTGCACGTCTTCTAGAATTCAGTGGGAAATACAATTATTCAAATTATCGTTTCCATGTTGTCGCGGCAGGAAGTAAAGCCAAGATTTATTGCTTATTTATCCTTGAAAATAGATTTTATCATGGGAGTTTTTTTGTTTTTTTTCTCCCTTTCAAAATTCAAAATTATTGCTTTTTTCTCCCTTTCAAAATTCAAAATTTATTGCTTATTTATCCTTGAAAATAGATTTTACTCCATGGGAGTTTTTTTGGGTTTTTTTTCTCCCTTTCAAAATTCAAAATTTATTGCTTATTTATCCTTGAAAATAGATTTTACTCCATGGGAGTTTTTTTGTTGTTTTTTTTCTCCCTTTCAAAATTCAAAATTTATTGCTTATTTATCCTTGAAAATAGATTTTACTACATGGGAGTTTTTTGGGTTTTTTTCTCCCTTTCAAAATTCAAAATATAAGTAGTATATGACTTAGTGTAGGGATCACAGAATTTTGAAAATGTGCACACAATTCACTTTTCCCCATAGCACGTCATACGCAGTTTTTAACTGTTTTTTTTACGTAAAATAAATAAATAAATAAATGTTGAAATAACTTTGGAATATGTTTATTAATAAGTATAATTTGTATTTGTGTCTCTTGTTTTGTACAGCTCCTCCCAGTTCTCTGAACTTACTAAAGAGTTAACTTTGTCAAAGTTTTCCTGAGAAAAGTTTCGGGTTTCTCTATAAAGTGTTTTCTTAATAACTTTAGTGTCCATGTTGAGTTTGAGAATTTGTACTGTGTGGTCGCTAAAGTCTGTGTTACATGCAACAACTGAATAGCTCCAATCTTTTGTGTCTATTATTATTTGATTAATGGCATAACTGTTTTTCTGGTTGGTTGATTTATAATAGTTTGTAAGTTGAAAGATTTAAGTAAAATTTTGAATAGTTCCACATCATTTGATTTTGACAAATCGTTTGTTGAAATCACTGCATAATATAATTTTTTATAATTTCTGCGTCTTTTAAGTTTAACAAGAACAATTTCAAGATTTTTTAAGAAAACATTTGGTTTTTCCTGTGGGTCTGTGCTACATACTTAAAATCCATATTCTTTGTTTTGGTAAATCTACGATAGATATATCAAAGTCTTAATCTTTTAAGAGTATTCTGTGATTGACACATAATGAATATTATTTTAACGATTATGCAAGTAACACCATAAGCGTGATATGATTTACCTATTTGTCTACATGAGCCACTAGCTAGGGTGAAACCTGGAATGTGTGTGCTGCCTAGTTGTTGTTGTTGAGTTAACCAATGTTCACTAAAGCATAATATTGTTAAGTGTTGTAGGTCTTGTTCGAGTAATATTACTAAATCTGTTAGTTTGTTTTTAAAGATTGAACATTTTGATGTAGTACATATAGATATTTGTGCGCTCTCCTGTTAAGTGTAGTTGCTTCAGGTCATAGGCAGCAGGTGGTCTGCGGTTGCAACAAAAGTGGTACTTTGAATGAGTAGTTGGACAAGGAGAGGAAGTTGGAGCAGGTGTGAGAGTGCCAGTGGTCGTTGGGATAGGATCGTGAAATGGAGGGGGCAATGTGGAGGTAGGTGTAGATGGTGGGATGAGCGAATGAGAAGTAGGTAGCAGCTACAATGGAAAAAGAGCACAACACTTGTGTTAACATGGCACCAAGTTTCTGCTTGCCTTTCTGATTGAGGTGGAGACCATGTTTAAGTTTCTTGATAGTCTGTCAAGATCAAGTAGTGGAATTGGTGTCTCTCTCAAGTGATGTTTATTTGCCATTTTAATTTTGTTGTTTGTGGAAATGATGTTGTGCCAGGAGGGGCAGAGTAGCCATGATGACATTAGTGTGAGTGGCAGTCTCTAGAATTGTTGGTAGAATTTTTCCATATTAAATTTACTGCCATGATTTATGTCGTTCTCCCCACGTAAATTCGTTGCGACGTTGTTGATGCAACGCGTCTTTTAACCCTTGTTGGGCGTTGAGCGCTTTCTTCTGGAGTAATCCTCCGTTACTGAGCATACTATACTCATACACATACTCCGTTACTGAGAATAATCTCAAGTCGAGTCTCGTCACGTCGAATTCAGTCAGTGCCTTTTATCCCTTTGGCCAGGGGCTCGACGACGTTAGATCCCGGGGTACCTGGCCGGTCACCCAACCAGGAGCCCGCGAGTCTCGAATTCGCTTAACCTTCGTGACTTCACGGAGCGTAGTAAACGAATTCGGCTAGCGCCGCCGGCTAGTTTATAGTATTGTAGTCACAATAACTAATAGTGAAAGAGTGCAACGGAATTATGTAAATTTATATATTTTCTGTGTAGGAAGATAATGAGAAGGTTTACTCTGCAATTACTGCGTGATGATGTTGGTTGCTTTTTTTTAATTTGTTGCGTCTACACCTTGACGCAACGCGTCTCCAAGATCCTTAAGGGGCGTTGAGCGCTTTGCACTGGGGTGTAATCCTCCATTAATGTGCTTTTATATTTATCTGACGTAATCCTCTGTTAATTACTATATTTTGTCAAGTCTCGTCACGTCGCAGTCAGTCGGTGCCTTTTATCCCTTCGGCCACGGGCTCGACGGCGTTAGATCCCGGGGTTCCTGGCCGGTCACTCCACCAAGAACCCGCGAGTCTCGAATTCGCTTAACCTTCGTGACTTCACGAAGCGTAGTAAACGAATTCGGCTAGCGCCGCCGGCTAGTTTATAGTATTGTAGTCACAATAACTAATAGTGAAAGAGTGCAACGGAATTATGTAAATTTATATATTTTCTGTGTAGGAAGATAATGAGAAGGTTTACTCTGCAATTACTGCGTGATGATGTTGGTTGCTTTTTTTTAATTTGTTGCGTCTACACCTTGACGCAACGCGTCTCCAAGATCCTTAAGGGGCGTTGAGCGCTTTGCACTGGGGTGTAATCCTCCATTAATGTGCTTTTATATTTATCTGACGTAATCCTCTGTTAATTACTATATTTTGTCAAGTCTCGTCACGTCGCAGTCAGTCGGTGCCTTTTATCCCTTCGGCCACGGGCTCGACGGCGTTAGATCCCGGGGTTCCTGGCCGGTCACCCAACCACGAACCCGCGAGTCTCGAATTCGCTTAACCTTCGTGACTTCACGGAGCGTAGTAAACGAATTCGGCTAGCGCCGCCGGCTAGTTTATAGTATTGTAGTCACAATAACTAATAGTGAAAGAGTGCAACGGAATTATGTAAATTTATATATTTTCTGTGCCATTAGTATTGACAGTGTATATTCCTATTTCAATAAATAACTTTTAAAGAATCAAAAAGTTAAATTTATTACCATAAGTATCCTTATTACATGTATCATGCCCTGTTTTAAAGGAGAAGAAATAGGTTTAAAGAGGAAGTCTGTCACTGGTAAGAACTGGCAAGTTACTGAAGACTATATTAATTATGAATTTCTTATTTTTTAAACAATTACCTACTTTTGAAAGATAATGAATAATTTAACAGATAAATGAATTTGAAGCTTTTGCATTAATATTAACTGTTAAAAACAATTCATTGGGTTTTATAAAAATTACCATAATTATAAAAAAATCTTAAACAATTGTGGTATTTATTTCTTTAAGTATAAATCATTATTAACTGATGAAACCATGAATAAATTGATAATACTACCATCTCAAAATCATTATCAACACAAGTGAGAGTTAAGATAACTTTTAATTTTGTGTTTTTCATTTCCTCATGGCGCATTTTAACATTTTCATGCTTGCACTTGATAATGATAACTCATTTACGTTGGGTAATTGTTCACCGAGTTAATATTCGTTTATAGATAAAAATCTTATTTAATTCGAACGAAAAGTGTTACTGTACTGTCTTCAATTGCGCGAGAAGTGAATGACAACAAACAAAACAAAAGCGAGAGTTGATTGGCATGATAGTTTCATAACTTGGCTATTCCGACAGGAAATCCATTCAGCTGACATATTATGAATCTAGTGCGGCCTGCACCATATTCATTCATTTCATTGTTTATTTTTTACTTTTATATGAAATACGCTAAATTATTTATATTTGCCATTGGCTATTTGCATTTAAATAAATTCATTTATATTCCATTCTCAATTTTAAATATTAATTTTTGTTGATTCAATTACTAATAATAAATCATCATAAATTACTATTCAAATCGATTTGAAATATGAAGTAATAAGTAACTTGCTATCTAAACAATTAAATAGTACACATTGATGCAAGTAGAGGCCGGATGTTACAGCATTTAATTTTCCAAATACAGGCAGGCAAAAAGGCACTAAAATATGACATGGGTTTTATAATTTAAGTCTAATAATTTATATTATTCAAATTTTATTTGTATTATTGATATTAATACTAGTACTTATAAGGAAACTTTTTCATCATTGTTCATCATTAACTTGTGTAATCACCCATTGATGATCCATTGGGAAGACATTTTTTCACAACTGAAAAGTATTCTTTATGATGAAGTATTTTCAGCATTATCACTGCAAATTTGATTCACTGATTATTCTACAAAGTGTTAAAAGTGGGCTGAACTGTTCTCTTATAAATCTTTGGATTATTGTCTAATTGAAAAACTATTCTTTTCATTGATGGCACTAATTTATTTAACAGTACATGATACATTCTGGCTTTATTGCATGTGTGCCACATGTAAGCTCGCATACAATTCCTTGTAGTTGAAGGAAGTTTATTGGTATTATGGAATAAAGTTTGCAAGTTAATTCATATTTGTGCTAGGAGAAAAAAATTCAAAAACATAACTTGAATGTCAATAACATAAATTTTTGATATCTCAAAGCAGTTTTTCATTCCCTTCAGTAGTTCCTAATAGAAAATGTTTATTTAATCACTTCAATATTGATAGATGAAAGAATTTTTTATTTCCAGAGGTACTTCAAGATAAATTATTTTCAAAATAGATACTAAGGTTTTAATTTATTTTTCCGATTTTGTTGTAGTAACTACATGGTTGTTGTGAATTCCTGATGTTTTGATATTAATTCTAAAATCAATAGTTTCCAAATTGTATGACTGGGAGAATTGGTATTTATTCTCTTGAAATAAAATAATTTACGATATTTTTTATTTAATTTTTAAACAACCTGTATCACTTTATTTCATTGAGTTGTCATCCGGAGTCACTTCCATGACAGGGTATCCTACATTTTCCACAGAATCCTAAAATAAATTATAAATTACACCAGAAACACTAAACAAAAAATACTGCCCATCGAACTGGTCGAGTTATTGTCCAACGTCATCGCCCCCCACCCCACCCCACTCAGTTCATTACTGGAGCCGCTCGTTCGAGCGCAGCACTATTGCTAGTCCGTGAGAATTAAAACATCGTCGTCGTCGCACGTAGTTTGTTAGCCCTGGCCCCTGACCTGCATTCTTCCAGGAAGTTTCTTTCTTAGCTTTGTCACCTGCAGAAAATAAAATTGCTTATTTGTGATTTGTAATCTGGCTGTGAGAGTGATGGAAGAGATTACTATTTTAACAGAAAGCATTATTAAAATAGAAACTGTAAGCATTCTCTCTAAAGTTTGCAAATTAGAACGTGATTTGTCAATATTAAGGAAGTCCTATGTTTCAGGATAATGAGTTACGGAAACTTTATAAATGAAGCTGAAACTCGGTTGTAGTGTGTGTTCTAAGTGCAGAATATGTTAATAGTATGCATTCTTCAAAATGATTGTTTTTGTGTTACCTCTAGGTTAAAGAAGAACCGGTTGATGCCGATGAAGATAATTGCTGGAATGCCTTTGTGAGTAATCTTTACATTAGTGACATGATCTAATAAGAGTTTTGTGGTAAATAGAAAGTAATAGAGCATATGACTTTATTGGAGGTTAGAAGAAGTAGCCACCATTATGAAACTGCAGATTTTTCAGCTTTGAAGCATGCTGAGAGATGCGGGATAGTGTGTTAGGTTTTAGTGCCCAAGTATCCAGGTTGAATTCCTGATGGAGCAGGAGAAAATTGAAGGTTGCTGAGAAATGTCTAATTTGTTGTTGTGTGGAATGGAGAACTAAATTTGATGGCGAATCTCATTTAATGGTGTTTATGCTGTGAAAGGTAATTCTGGTGGGGGTTTCGCACTTGTTTGCTCAGTAAGGAGACCAAATGCTACCTACGTCACTGCGTCCAAATTGCTTTGCCAATCTTCGTGGAGATTGAAAAGAAAGGTGTCATCATCACTGAAAGGATATAACAAGTGTTGCATTTGAATGCACTATAAGGAATTTCCAAAGGGAAAACCTTTTCTTTTTTTTTTTTAATATATTTTGAGATCTTGAATTAAAATTTTTCTTTTTAGAGTAACTGCATTGATAAGTGTGTTAAGAACTGGCGAGTATAGAAAATATTCTTCTGTGTTCCTTGCAGTGAAATTTCATGTAGCAATTCAGTGATTTGAATGATATTCATAAAATCATAATATAGGTCCATCACAATAGCACTTTCTAACATTAATTACAAACCCAAATCGCTGTAGAATAGTAAAAGGGTTTTGGAAAAAAATCTTAATTTCCTTTTATTGTTGTAACATGTTGCATTATGTTGGCTATGGACTTTAATCACAACGACATTTTACATAATTATGAAGTTATATGTTATAAAAATGAATCAATTTATTGCTATTTGTTGGTCCGTTTGTCTTGAGTTATCCTGAAAGTGGCTAAACTGATTTTGACTGGCTGTTCCTCAAACATAAAGAGTATTTTGAAAGGGATAAGATGGTATATTTTTTTTCAATTTTTAAATTTTCTCTCATTTAAGAAACAAGGATTATTTGTTTGTTTTTCCAACACTCGTTTATTCAACACCAGTTTTCTCCAACACCTTCATATAAATCAAATGTGAGTTTCTAGGAATTTCTTCATGTAATTTCCTTACAATTAAATTTGTTACACCCAGGGCATCTTGGTTTCATCTATGGAAATCCAGATGTAGGAATCTCCTATTTCTCACCTTATTTCATTCAGCTGTGATTCATACACAGACTCAAGATAATTTTTTCAGAGTGTCAGTTCAGAGGATATTATTTCTTTGCAATACTTTCCCAACAGTTTCCTCATTGTTGTATTTTCAACTGCATTCCAAGGAATCCTGGCTGCAGTGAATGCTTTACACTTACAAAAATTAGAACTGAAATTTTATTTTTGAGGGCATGGGCTGTGTAAGTACAGTTTGCTTCTTAGAATCTTTTTCAGAATTTGCTAGGTGCATTGAAGTTTTCTCATGTTGTATCAAGTGACTTCGTTTTTTGGCAGAAATCTTAAATAGAATAATATATTTATGAATATACTTTACTGTCAGTATAATCATATTTTGTTTAAAATAAAATTAAAATTTTAAATGAATAACTAATACAATTCACATAAAAATTAGTATAAGTTTAAAAAAAAAAAATTGCAGCACTCTCACAAAAATGATCACAGCAACCAAAGACTAATATAGTTATATGATTATGAACCAACATTTTGCCTTAATTTCAAAGCACTGTTTTTGAGAACCAGATGTAAGCCAATTGTAATTTCTGAAAATTGTATTCTATTGCCAAAGTTACGATTTCACATGCAGCATCTTAAGATTTCACTATTGCTTTATTTATTGTTGTGCTGAGCCTAAATGCCACCACTCCACATTTTACCAAATAGAATGCAAATAAGTATCCACAATGAAAGGTTTATTGATGAATAAACAATTATTTACGGAATAGTGACAGTGTAGTGAATATTTTGGAAATTAGAAAAAGGCATTTATAGGCACCGGAAGGCAGAAATAGGCATTTATGTTGAAATAAGTGCGTATAGGCCCAATGAAAGTTGCTAAATACATTTTTTTGGTCAATTATGCGTAATTATCTAAGTTAGTTTGAATAGACTGTAAAGGAAAACAATACGTAAAAACCGAAAGATCTGATTTCTGTGAATTATGGGTATATGGGCAGGTATGCTTACTATGTTTAATTGCAGTTTCTAAAACTAAAGATTTTGAACATGTAACTTGTATTTACTATGTATGTATGTTTGTTTTATGTGAGTTTTTGTATTTAAAATAACAAACTATCACTGGACTTTAACTTTCCTCTCATAGACAAATATGCACCATGTTTTATTTTATGTACACACTAGCTGAAGTACCCAGCGTTGCTCGGGCATTTATTACAGTAAATTATAATACAGGAAGAGGAATTCGATCTTTTCATGCCCTGCGGCAGGACCTATATGCACCATGTTTTATTTTATGTACACACTAGCTGAAGTACCCAGCGTTGCTCGGGCATTTATTACAGTAAATTATAATACAGGAAGAGGAATTCGATCTTTTCATGCCCTGCGGCAGGACCTACCTCTATCTCTTCCATTGTATCCCTTCTCCGCCCTACTCTCTGCCATGCTCTGCCTGGCCACGATAGCTGTCATCTCTTGAGCCCCATTTGGAAATTTCCAGTATTACCTCGCTCACTTTCCACAAATAATTACATTTTTCTTATTTAAGGTTCCAGCTTCTAAACATTAACTTTAAAACTAAAAGCAATAAACAAATCTAAACTACAAAATAAAATACTTGTAGACTCATATATAATTTTTGTGGAGTTTTATATAATATTCCAACACTATCAATAAATTGACACGTAAAACTTATCCAATTTTTATATTTTTTCTTCTATTGTTTTCATAAAGAAAGTTTTGAAATTGATCTGTCAACTTGTGACCTTGAAGGGACTTACTGTTTTCAGCTGAGTATAACATGCGGAAGTTCATGAACGAGTATGGTAGTAGGTAGATCCAGAGTAACAGTTGTCATAATGTAATCATGTCATATCGTAATTGATGAATCATAATCATGAAAATATTTGTATCTATTCTGAAACATAATTAACAGTTTATATAATCTGAATACGACAAATATATATATGTTTAACGTCCTATGTGCTAGAATGTAACAGTGATAACATGTCAGTAACACACTGATACATTAGAAAACTAATGATCTACCACCATTACATTTATGTAAATAATAAATTGACAATGCACTGAGCCACATGACAAAACAATATCAGCATCATTGTTTTATCTCAAGTGATTGAGATTATGAATCCAAAATATGAATAATAGAAACCAAGGACTCCCAGATATTATTTGCTTAGACAAAAATATTTTTAAACAAATTAATTTTTGCTAATTTTTTTAAGAAAACTATCAATGAACTCATTCATTGGGAGCAAATGATATGCAAAACAACTTTACATATTAGTGTTAATATGTAAATGATCATTCCTAAATTACATACCATTGCACAAAAAACCATCCCATATTGAAAAAACAATTTACTGGGTTTACTAAAACATAAATTACTTTCCATTTTTCCAGTTAGTGCAGGAGAGCTGAATAATACAAAGGAAGAACTTCCAGATTGATCTATTTGCTCAGACAAACATTTAAAACCAGTTTTGCTTATATTTTATGGAAAAATATGAACGAAATCATTCATTGGCAGCCATTGATATGCAAAACAGCACAGATTAGTCTTAATATGTAAATGATCTTTGCTTAATTACCAACCACTGCACTAAACTTCACATACAGAAGAAAAAAGCTGTATTACAACTGTAGTTAATACAACTGCAATTAATATGAAAAGAACTGTACAGATTAGTCTTATTATGTAAATAATAATTCCTAAATTGCACACCACTGTTCAAAATTACTTTGCGTATTGAAGAAAAAGTTTTCCTGAATGGAATGAAAACATGTACACATTTTCCATTTTACCATTTTGAACCCAAAAACTTTGTAAATTGTCAAATTGAGAGTCCTAATGAACAGCTGCCCTACTACTTATTCTTACTATTATATAAGACACTCTAATTATGAAACAGATTAATTCAAAACAAATAACAGTTAATTTTGTATTAAAGGAAATAACAAATCCCCAAAAATATACTCATAAAATTATTATACTCCACTTAAACTTAATTACTTTTTTTTTTGGCAGGAGTGGTATTGAGTGCTGAAAACTTATTTAGTATTTCCCACAAATTTGCACATTTATTTAAATGTGAACATGTTAAAAGGACAAGCTAGAAGTGAGAAATATTTAACTGCCATGTCAACAAATGTAATAGCATTTGTTCATTCATTATAGGAATATAGTCCATCTTAATTTTATTTTTTTAAAGTAACGTACGTAGTAGGAACAGTTTTGAAGCTAAGTTGGCAGCAAAAGCAAAATGTTTTACCTTCCCTGTTGAACCAATTTTGAAATTTGTTTTTTTTGTTATTTAAATAGTTGATGTTATTGGTTCTTACATTTAATTGTTATAAGTTATTTGTTGTAGAGTAGTTGGTGATTCATGGGATTACCTTGTGACATTTGCGTTAACATTTATCGAGTTATTTAAGAGTTTGAAATTTGTATTTGCTATGTTCATTTAATAGTACCATTTAATTAATAGTTGTATAATTAGTTATTAGTGTGGTTATTATACTGTAGTATTTACATCATCTTTTAATGATTAATTTTAATTTGAAGATTTTGAAAAATCTAGTTATTTGAAGTTATTTAATTAGTAGTTATTGTATTAATTAATCAGGTTCATTGTTTATTACTGTTGTATTTTTAAATAGTAGTATATTGTGAAAATTTTATAAATAGATATGTCCAAGACCATGAGCTCCTACTGCACAAATTTACAACCTTACAAGATTTCTAACCTCCAAAGTTCATAGCCAAAGGAAAAAAAAAAAAAAAAAATTATATTAGTTTATGAAAAGAAGCAGAAGAGGATAAAATGCATCGAAGTCTGATTTGATACTGTGAATTGCAAAGACCTACAGGTGGATTTTACTGAAGAACCAGAAGTATCAATTAACCTATAAGATAGTGACAAGGAAGATGAAATAAAAGCTATAGATAGTACCAAATAGACATTCAACTTTGTAACATTAAATTTTTTTAGTCATTTGATTATTAGACATTGTAAGTTTAGTTTAATTTAATCAATTTTGAAACTAAGGTCACTCGTCATTTGATTGAATTTTCTCTTTCATATGATTGGGAGTTTGTCACTTCTTTTTTGATTGATTGATTGATTAATTTTTTCGTGTTTCCAGGCGCGTCAACTGCTCTGGTCATTAGTCCCGTAAGTGTATTACATGTTTTCTCGGGAGATGGCGGTGATCATCCCCCGCTGGATGGCGAGATCCGGCGCCGACTTACCGTCGGCTAGTGAGGTTTCCCCTAACCAGGACTCTCCACCAGCGGGCCCCGCTCAGCCGGACAAGCTCTAAGCTCCCGACCAGTCTCCCGGGCTATGTGGTAGTGTAGTGCATGATGATAGGACAAGGAATGGGAAGGGCAGATCGCGCGCGGTCCGTGGCCCGTTTGATAGGGTACTGCTCCGGCATTCGCCTGAGGTTGATCGGAGAAACCACGAAAAACTACCGATCAGAGCAGCCGGCCGCTACAATTCTCCTCCAGACAGCGACTGAAACCGACCTAGCTGAAAAGCTAGTGTCGAAAATCCCGCCCGTCAGTACTCGAACCTCGACCTCCGGTCAGAGGCGCTGCAGTGACATCAGTTGATGCACTGAGCTACCGCTACAGGTCACTTCTTTTTGTAATCATTATTTTTTACTGGTGTGGTCACATGACCAGGAAAGAAGAATATTAAGGCATTACCTTCTCTTAAATCTTTACTCACTGATTCAGTATGACATTCTTTGTTATTGTCATCATGATCATCTGATCACTATCTCCATCAGAACTTCCTGGTTCAATTTGTATTAAATACAACACGTTCATGCTATGTAAACTCTGTTACTAATTACTATCATGTCTATAATAAGTATATACTTATTACAGTCTGAATAAATTGAATACAAGTAGTAAATTGCCTTTCCTATTCGTTTGTTGATGTCTCAGAATTAAAAGAACTTATTTTATTTTTTGAAGGGTTTTGAAGCTTTTCCTTTTCTCATAAATCAGTTTTATTTGCAATAAATTTAATTATTTTAGCCATATTCATGGGTTACGTAAATAATTATTTTGATATTAAAGACTTTTATATCAAAAATAATTATTTTCAATTGTTGGAAGACCTATATATTTACAGTAAAACCAGGTTTGATACAGTTGACTCTTACATGTTACAGTTGACTGTTATTCAAAACTATATTAGTTTTCACTCAAGATCTTCAATCGAGAAAATCAATATGTGCTTTCAATCAAGATAACAAGACTTAAAATCTGCTAGGGTGGCACAGAAGTTACATAAGGAGAACAAAGCAAAACCAATGAAAAATTAAAAACAGCTGTAAAGAATAATGATATTGCTTCGCATATGCATATGAAATGGCTCGGGCAATGGTTGAAATTGTGACTAACCTGCGACTAAGATATAAAACGTAAAAACATATTTAAAATTAAAAAAATTTGAAGAGATTGTAACAGAGTATAATGAATGTTATTGAATTAGTTATAATATATGATCATATGCTTATATTTATTGTGTTTTCATTACAACTATGATTTTTGTACACTGGTTATCATTATTTGAGATTAAAGTTGAGCAATTTTAGAATCAATATAATTGTAGAAGTAATTATCTTCAGTCACTAGCGTAACTTCAAATTAAATATTATACAAAATAAATAATTTTTATCTTAATATATTATACAATATTGTTTTTCTTTACTCACTAATTATTATTCACTATTTTAGACAACGTTCGCTATTCAACTAGTTTCAATCACTAACGCTGAGCGGTAATTAACTAGTAGAGTGTGATGTTGCCCAGCCTATTTATTATCCAATTGTTTAGAGAAAAGAAAAGGATCAATTTCAAGCAAGTAATATAGTTGTCATTAATATTATTTTATTAAAGAATTGGTTCACATTTTAATCAAATATGTACTATCATTTTCTTACACCTAATTATTCAGTAAACTTATCATAATCTGCCCACCACCTTAAACTATTTTCTTAAGCTCATATTTGTAAATTTTCATACTTTTGGATTATTTGAAAAATAAAATCAATTCATAATTAAAATTTGAAAAGTGCATAGTAGTCTTATGTAGAAAAATTACTATAATAAAATTTCCATACATTTATATTGATACTAATATTATAATTACCAATCGTTGAAAATAGGCAGAATGCAACAATCCTGCAGAAGGAAACTCATTGTTCACAGAAAATTTAAGCAAAATCATTGGTTGATGTTTTAGGTGTTCATAGAATTGTACAGGAATTGAAACAATGTTTGATGTGCAATTCTGCTGCTATCATAATTTCATTTTAATTTTAGTAGGTCAGAGAAAAGAAACACAATATGGTGTATTGACAAAAAAGTATGAAATCACAATAATACGGATTTTCAGTAAAATCTTAACTAAATGCAAAATGAAATTCTAAACATAAAACAGAATTGACAATTTATGTTAGATTTACATTTTAAACAACTTTCAAAACGTTTCATAATTTAAAACTCGAAGATAATCTTACTCTATTGATTTTTGGCCAATAACTCTAGATACCACAAATGCTCACATAAATTAATTCACATTAGAAATGCTATACTTAAAGATAAAGTAATATAACCTGTAAGGAAATGTAAATGTTAGGAATGTCCAGTAACATCAAATATTTTTAGGTGAATAAATTAAAAATTAAGGTAATTAGAAAAGGCTGACTATATTTTACTATTATTTACAGTTAGTAACAAAAAATGTTTATATTGAAGTCAACATAACATTTAGGTGTACATGAAAATGTGTGTTGTCAAACTGAATCTTATTTTCTAGCTTTAGTCTCAGCAAATTTCTTAAGTGTTTTCAAACACTACACGTCTCTGAATGTCATTTTCTCTTTATAACAGAGATAATACAATCAATGTGTCTTGTTTAAGACTCGATCTCAGATATTTTTGTACGTGCATCAAAGACGAGAAAGATCATTTGCCATTTGCATTAGTCACAGACATCATTAAATAGTCTTAAAATAATTTCGTCATTTGGAAATACATCTTGTATCAACAATTTCTTTAATAATTGGCGAATATCCTTCGAATTACCATTTTCCAAACCCTTTTATTTCGCATATCTGGCCCTCTATTTCCGTACCAAACAAGAGGGCCAGCCATACATTGATCAAATTTGGATATCACCTCAATGCAGCCTAAGAAGTTTTCATTTTGTAACCAGTAATCTCATTTTTTCTGAAAAAGACAATCTTCGTAATGCTAAAAATTTCAGTTTCTACAATTCTTTTCAGGACGTTTCTCCTATATTGCACTTCATTTTTGTGCTGTTTCACAAGCTCTAAATCCACTCTTTCTAAAACTGAATGGAGCACAAGAGACATGTCCTGTAGAGGCGAATATACTAACCATAACCTTTTAACTTCACCACTTGCCGTTGTTTTTTAGAAATATGATTTTGATAAATATCAACTTTGATCTTCATAATGCCTTTTAGAGTTAGGAAAATCAATGTCATAATTTAGCTTAAATCCATCTTGGCCACCTTTTCTCTAAAACCATCATCATTTCACTGTACTGTGTGGTTTTGAATTTGTAATATTATCTGAATGTTGACGCTAATTTCTTCTTTGCATATTTTATCTGGCGGTTCCGTGGGTAATACGCTCGAAGAATGGACGACAGAGTCCTATCAGCGGAAGATTTTTGAGAGATTGCTGATGCAAATAATAAGCCAATTGTAGGTGTCTTCTTTGTGACCTCATTTTCCCATTCAGATTTTTCTTTTGCTCTCTTCCTATTCCTTGCACCACTCGATTCTTTGTAACCGTATCAATACCATGACTCATACTTTCTTCTTATAAAAAATTGAACATGAAAAATACTGTATTCTTATGCAAAACTACAATTTTTGGTGCGAACAACTATATTGGAGATTTCATTAAACGCAACATGCTTGTATGAAAATCAACATGTATGTAATTGTACCAAACAAATACAACATAGTACACTAAGACTTTTGCAAGCTTGGTTCCGAATATGTTCAACTCTTTTCCCAAAATAATACATGCCTATCTGTTATGTGATTGGTTAGATTCAAATTAGGAACCAGTCTTAATATTAGTCTAGAGTATATACATCAACAAAATTATGAATAATATAATATTTTGACTATTAAGCTCCATTTAATATCTACTATAATATTTCAAGGTTAGATGGAAGTACAAGCAAACTCAGAAAAGAAGTTTGTTTCTGAATTTTAATTGTTCTATATCAATTACAAGTCAATTTACGTTTTTCTGGAAATTTGGGTGACCTAAATGTATATTAAACTGTATATAATTTATGACCATTTTGCATTTGATATTATCACTGGAATGTTGCTATTTTAAGCTTCTAAAGAAACAGTATTGTTATTTAATGAAACGGGTTCAGAATAAATAATAAATACTTTTTGTATATAACAATTTTCACATTTCAATTCTATCCGTAGAGACAGATTTTTTAAAATACATAATCCTATATTTTAATCAATTATTACACTAACATTAAAGATCAGCATCCCAGGAAGGTAAAAATGTTGAAGTCAGACATTTAATTACCAGAAAATTAGGCAGTCATAAATGCGCCCCAGACTGCAGCCTATTCAGTTGGGCATCTCTGGGTGGAAGTCTGGCACTGGGTGGAAAGTTTGAAACAAAATTAGCCGAAACTAAAGTCAATGTACATGCGTTGTCCATTGTACATGAATGTTATGTATATGTACAGTTTTGGAAATAAATACATTGAAAGTATTTCGAACTTGAGGTAGGTTGAGTTTGTGAAAACGTGTGAAATGTTACAGTACTGAACTTAGAATGTTAAAAGATTCTGGGAGGCTTTTGTTTGTGATATTCTCATTTTAAGCTACATAGCATCTACATCGAATCAACGAAGTAGCCAACATTGTTTTGTAGCAAGTGTTTCAGCACATCATCAAATTATTGTGTTCACACATTGTAGAATCAATATTGTTCTGTTTCAGTGCAATGATGAATAGAAATGATGCATGCAATGATGAATAGCAATGTGCAATGATGAATTTAACTAACAAAGTAAGTTTTTTATTACATGTTATTTGCACGTAGGTCTTTAAACATGTTATAAGTTTCTGTGGAATTTAAAATAATTATAAAAACAGGCAATTACATTTCAGGTATTTTCATTTATCTTTGATTATGCTTCTTTAATTACAACATAAGGAATAAGAATTTGAATAAATTAAGGAAACTTTCTTTGTGCTTTTTGACATACTGGACATTCCTAACATTCCTCACACACACACACACACACACTCACAAAAACTTTCATAAAAAAACAACAATGAAAACTGACCAACAGTTCCTTCATTAACTAGAGCTCTTATCAATTCAAATATATTATCGAATACTTTTGAGGCTGTAATAAGCACATATTATTGACTAAATAAATTAACTAAAGTAGCAAGTATTTTTATATTTCTCACTGTATCAGGCTTCATTAAAGGAAAACAGTTTGAAGTTCATTTAGGCTTTTCTTATCTGATGAATCTGTTTTATCTATAAAAATTTTAAATCATCACACACATTCATACTCGAGTAAATAAATCATTTTTATAAATATACAATTAGTAATTAATTTTACTATCGTATTACTTCCTTCGCTATATTGTTACGAAATATTAACTTATGTAGAATAATTAGAAAATACCAGTTGTTCTGGACAATAAGATTTTGAATTAGAAAATCAGGCTTGGGCTCAAAAACTTCTTTTCTGAAATCTTTGAATAATGTTTTTATTTCTCCCCATTTTGTATCAACAATAAATTTCAACTTCAGTTTATCAATTGTATTAGTTTGTTTTTACAAATTTAAATAGTTAAAATACTGTTTTTGAATACTTCAACCAAGGACAAGCACCACAAAAACATCACAACAAACTCCTCATGCAGGCATTGTTCGATCGCCACAATATTGTGTTTGGGCTCAGTTAGCTGGCTTAGTGTTTGGCACCAGTTCATCAGTGGTATATCATTTGTAAGTGAGTTTTGTCACCACTGGCCTCAATTTCAAAATTGACTATGCTGTCCATTGCATCCTGAAATATGGTAAGTAGAATTCTAAGAAAAAATATGTTTTGTTTACACTGAATTTCTGTGATATTGATTAAAAATAGATAATTTACAATGTATCAGGCAGAAATATTGAAAAACAATTTTTTACTCTAATTTTACAACATGCGTTTAGGTGCGTGACGTATATGTTATGCTAGTCTTTTGCACTGTTTTTTCTTTTAATTGTATAAGAATTATCAATGTTTACTTAGCAATGTTGTTTTTACTGTTTTTTTTTTTTTGTTTTTTTTTTGTTTGTTTTTTTTTTTTTTTTATTGAAAGGCATACAAAGCATACAATTAAAGTATAGACCACGTGGATAAGGATATCGGCCTTTACAGGGTACAAATACAAAGTAAACATTGGTATTAGGCATTATTTACTTGGACACTTTATATCACGGACAATGATACTTCAAAGCTGGTAATTTTGTCATGAAAAATTTATTTCAGGAGGGCAATCATGCAGGCCTACACAACATGTTACAAAACTCCTATAAAAATGTTGGGTGGAACAGCCTTCTAAATGCCAAGGAGCACTAGAATTTCAGCAGTAATTAAGTATCATTCCCTTGACCATTTTGAAGTAAAGTAGAAAATAAAAAAACCTCGGCATTGTGCTTGTGAGGGCTGTTCAAGCTTAGTAAGTACGTACTAAGTGCTCTAAGTACAATGTAGGACTTTGGGTCCAGTGCAACATACGTTACCACGTGAAGTAGTCGAAAATTAATCCAGTGAAATCGTTTTTCAGAATACTTACAAGTTCAATTTTAATTCTTTAAACTTTGTAATACTATTAAAAATGTTGCAATATTAGCTATTAAATGTGTTGTTTCATTTGCTTTTGTCACTCAGCTTCCTGCGCAAAATAGTAGGACAAAGGACTAGTATGACAAATGTCATGTGCCCTTAATGGACTCCTTAATTAGAAAAACATTTTTTGGCATTTGTCTTTACTACAATAGATACCAATAATTCGATTTTATGTGACAGAAAATTAATTTTAGAAAAAATAATTACCATCCTTGGATGGTTAACATGTATAAAAAAAGTAGGATCTTGCTGCAAAAATAAGGAGTTTGAAAAAAATCCCAATATGAACTTCATTGTAACAAAATACAGTTCTGCATTGCAGTTTTTGTCACTACAAATACTCAACTTCACCAAAATAATTCATAGATGCCATTAATATATTTTGTTGGCTCTCATCAGCTGCTTTGATTACTGCCTGGTATCATTTACGCATCGATATAATTAAATTATTAATAAATTGAGGGCTGTTGAAGTTCTATATTAGCTTGATTGAGACTCAGAGGTGTATAATTGTAGTCCGCTTCAAGTACCACTTTGTGTAGATGAGAAGATAACACTTTCTTCCTGAAGTATTCTCTCATACTGGTAATCTGTTTGAAATGGAGATTACTTATTTTCAGGATACCACGACCTCCCATCTTCCTTGGAAGCGTTACCCTTTGAATTGAGCTTTTGGGGTGGTGGTATTGGGAACGGCTCATTTGGACCCTAATAAGCCTTTCCAAGGATTCAATATCCATCCTGGACCATTTAATGATGCCCAGTGAGAAAGTTATTACTGGTATTACATACATGTTAACCGCTGCAGTTAGGTTTCGTGAATTGAGGAAGGTTTTGAATAAACCTTTCATTCTCTTCTCGAATTCCACCTGCAGCTTTTCTTTAATTTCACTGTGGATTATCAGCTTGTTTTGTTGAATTCCGAGGTATTTATTATTATTATTATTATTATTATTATTATTATTATTATTATAGGGTATGCAGTTAAATAACTAATTAGTGATTTGGAAATGCTTCTCTAAGAATGAATCTAATGAAACATGTTCTGTGTAAAATAATAATATTCCAGTGAATTTTTTTTTTTTTAATGTCGAAAACAGTACTGGTCTTTATCTGACATTATTGATCATCAATAAAAGCTTCATTAATTTTTCCAGAAGTAAAGAAAAGGTTATTATAAGCATTTACACCATGACTCAGGGGAAAACGTGTTAAAATTTGTCGAGGCAATGTTTATCACATTTTTAACAATAATTTTCAAAGGTAGAAATACAGTAAAAACTATTTGTGTAAGTAGTAACAAGAATAAATCGTATTTAATAGTAAATGGCACTATAACCAGTGGCGGCTGCAGCAGGGAGGCGCCAGGGACACTGCCCCCCCTCCTACTGAGATTAGTATTTCTTCTCCTGCACTTTTTGAAATAATCTCTGTAGGTATCCATTTTTGTATCATTGTTTTCGAATCGAGCGTATCTTTAACATTCGTACTCCCGCTTGTTCCGTATAGCGGTTTTCGTTGGCTGCGGACACTCGCCTCTGTGTCCTAAACGCGGCTTTAGTTGCTTTTATTACGGAACTTACTGACAAAGAAATCGCCGCCAGTGAGTGCTCAAATGGCAACATAGGTTCGGCAAATGGCGTCTTACGACGGGCGCCGCCCAGCAGCCTGCCAGGGGAGGTAGCAACGTCGTTGACCGGCGCTACCTATTGATCGATTTTTCAACTTACTGTATTCCTTTCGCTTGACTTTTGTCAAGGCCAGTGCTATCTGTTGGTGGTCTATTTAACAGATCTGTCTCTTCACAAGCATTCAGTGCCAGCGTGCAATCGTCATGGTCGGCATTAGTTTTCCGATCCATATACAAACAAACTGTGTTCTGATCTTTGTTTATTGGATGTGTTTTCTGTATCAGCTAAACTATTAAAAGTAATATCTTCAATTCCAATGACAACTGTAGAATCCCAGGGAGTTTTCTCCAGTTTGGAAAGAGTAAAGTCATTTTTAAGAAATACCATGTCGGAAGAGAGATTGAATACACTTTATATACTATCAAAAGAAAGAGTTTTGTTACGAGACTCAGTTAATTTTAATGAATTAGTAATAGATAAATTTGCAGAATCTAAAATCATAAGTCTAAATTTAATTTATATATCCTGTGTTTTGACTGTCTTCCTCCGAGATAATTCGATTCTAAATATTACTTCTGTGACGTAATCCAAATATAACAATTTTTCGAATGCCTAACTTTATTTGATCCTGTAACTGTTTGTGCCCTTCCTTCTGTCTATTTCCAGAGCCGCCACTGCCTATAACACGTTTACTACTCGTTTGCCATTTTTATTCATAGACAATAATTAATAATTGTATATTATTTTACTATTATGCTACTTGTGTTTTGGACCAAAAGCCACAAAAAGATCGGGAATGGAATGGAAAAGCCATGCACAGACCTGGCCATCTCAGCTTCCTCTGAGTCTACCTTAATATCACATGAACCTTATTTTTAGCAGTTGCGGTTACCCATATGCCAGAGGTTATTTCCTGTGGGGATCATTTCACCCTATGCGCCACCTGCACACATCCATTGCTGCGACTTCGACTGTGCATGCAGACTGCAAAAATGACCCTTTATTCAAACCTCGACATGTAAACTATAAATCGTCACCATTTTCAAAGAAGCCAGCCGAGGCGGCTGTTATGAACGAAAAACTATTAACAAATGACTATTTAATAATAGTTATTAATTTCATATTGTTTTAGTTGCTTTTATGCAATTACCCGTCGAAGATTACTTAACGAATATTACTCTTTTTTCAACCTCGTCATGTAAACTTCAAATGGACACCCATTTTCGAAGAGGTCGGCCAAGGCGGCTGTTGTCAACGAAAAACTATTTGCATATGTTCACTTAATACTATATACTAATTTCACGGAGATGTATTCAGATGTTATAACAACATGTGACGTGTAATAAGAATGGGTAGTACACTACTTCGAATAACAAGCAAGTTACATCCGTTTAACAAAATCGCAGCGATGAATAGTCAACTGTTAGCATTCAGAGTCTCAGAACGAAGTCTAAACCCGTTTCTTTTCGCTTTCCGATCTTTAGTTGTCAGTGAATTTATGAACATCTTTTGTTGTAGGATCCTCTTGCTCCTGGCTGTGATAGTGTTTCCGTCGCGTCAATAAAACTGGAGGGAGGTTTTATTTTTCCAGGTGAGTGCTAGTATCGTTTATGTTTTCGTATCGTTAATTGTATCTAAAATAATTGGTCGGTACAAAACATACCATATTTCCACTTTAATGTTATGCAACTTTTCAAGGGTGAAAGGAGCGTTTTTTGAGGAGTGAAAGTTGAAACTCTTGGTCCGTACGCCGAGGATCACAAACATAACGAGACAAAAAAAGCCATTTTCTTCTCGTGTAACGTTATACTCTTTTTCGCCGTACTTGCGTATATTGTGATGACCCGTCCGTAATTTGCTAGCCGCGCGGATGGTAGCGGCTTTTACCAACACAAATCGAAACGAAATTACAGTAAATGGCGTATGAATACATGCTCTCATCCGATAGTGATATTTTTCAAAAGTTGACCCGTTAGTTGGTCTCTTTAGCTGGCCAGCACTATACCCTTCTAAACGTCCTATGTGCCGCTGAAATCGATATAATACCATTCATTATACGTCTATGTGAATTACGTGTTGAGTTACGTCGGACATGATTTACTTGTATGAAAAGGCGTTATAATTGTCAAATTTGTGTTATTTGCCGATTATTGGTGATGTTCCAAATGTTCTAATTTGTAATGAATTTTACAAATAATGACTGAGATGTGTTAATTTGGAGAGATTGTGATATAAATAGTATTACATAACTATTATTTTAAAAGGCTAGAAAGTAGATACGTTGTGGCGCCATTAATGTGTAGGCAAAATACAAGAAAATGTTTTTCATGATTTTTTGTTATAACTCAAATTCCAACGGACATATTTTTGGCAAGCATCAGATTCGTAGTCAGCACTTCAAAAAACAAAAGAAAAAAACAACAATATTTTTTTAGAACAGTCGTTTAGAGCACGTAATGACTGGACTAACTGGGGACTCACAAAACGAGTTTAATGATCAAAAATCGCCTTTTGTTTCCGCATCGTTACACTACTTTCTCTGTGCCACGTCAATAGTAGATTCCGGAAGGGGAAAATGAATTCTCGTGTTGTATTACATCGCGGTGCGTTTGCGCTCAAAGTAGAGTTGGCAGGTGATATGACATCGACTGTTGGCGAGCGGGCGAGACACGGCAGCACAAAGCAGACAGACGGTGCGCCATCGTAGAAGAGCCATCTACGCGTTCTACTTCTCTGAGAACATTGGGTAGTCATATACGTGCTAGCGACTGTAATCGCCAAACTGCACGACCAGAAGTTGTATTTGGCAGCTTAGGAGTTTGCTTCATTGTTGTGGCATCTTGAAGTGAGAGGTGGTGTTCCGAGTTTGTTTTATATCGTCTACACACTTGGATTGTTCTTGAACTTCTGCACGTTTGTACATGTACTTCCGATTATAGTCAACATAATGTGTAGATTCCGGCAGGAAACTTAAGTTATTCTACCTGCGGAAAATATTTTTGCACGTTGGCTACACTTTAATGGGATTATTCCATGTGATTCTTATTGAAACTTGTTAAATAATGTAAGAAAGAATGTGATGTAGCATGAGCATCACAAGGAAAGTAACATTAATTTTAAGAGTGATATTTAATGTATTATTTATCATTGGACTGTTTCATTCTAAACAATATGTAACAAGTATTGCATCGCAGCTTCTAGATCAATGACCCCCATCTCACTCAGGTTTTTCGTCCAGTTTCCCTGATCCATTAAGCAAATGCTGAGATGGCCCCTTGTTTTGCTTCTGATCATAAATGTTCAGGGGTAAAATATAGTGATAGAGATTACAGAATTTGGAAAACTTGCACAGAATTCACTTCTCCTCATAGCACTCGTACACAGTTTTAACTGTTTTTTTACGTTAAATAAATAAAATAACTAGTTTATAGGTGTTGGATGCAGCTATTATATCCATTCTCGACGTTTCTGGATATCTTTTCCGTTTCTCTTTCACTTTCTAATGAAGTCAAATACTATGCTCTGCCGCCCTCCCATTTATTGACACTATAGTCTTTCTTTCCCATTTGTCCTTTCCCATTGGGTTTTCAATACACGGACTGCTCTCGGTTTTTGTGTGTATTGTGTTTTTTGGTGCTGAATTATTTTATGTACATTTCAAGGCGCAGAAGGCTCTCCACCTTCCCAGGACGAGCACCAGGACCAGGGTCAAGTGAATCCAGTGCGGCCGGGAGGGCAGCGGCCTGCCAACAGCGCCAGCCTCGGCGTCTGCGGTGCATCTCCCACCGCGTCCAGCGACCTCGCTCCTCACCAGCGGCAGCTCCCAGCAGAGCGTCAATATTCATGCGACGAGTGCGGAAAGGCTTTTACGGGTGGGCGCCCTCCCGTGCACAAACGCACACACACTGGAGAGCGCCCTATTCATGCGATATTGCGGAAGCTTTTAAGGTGGGCGCCCTCGCCTGCACAACGCACCACACGGAGAGCGCCCATTCATGCGATTTGCGGAAGGCTTTTCCCGATTCATGCGATTTGCGGGAAGGCTTTTACGAGTCGGGCGCCTCGCCGTGCACAAACGAACACACACTGGAGAGCGCCCGCATTGGGCGCCCTGCACAAGCGACCACCGGGGCGCCCTTTCATGGAAGGTTCGGGTCGGGCGCCCTCGCACACAAGCGCACGCACACCGGAGAGCGCCCGTATTCATGCGATATTTGTGGAAAGTCTTTTAAGCAGTCTGGCGACCTTGCCGTGCACAAGCGCACGCACATCTGACAACGACCAATTGGCTGCGACGCGTGCTCGCTTCGCTTCAGCAGTAAGACCTCCATGATATCTCACTGGCAACGCATTCACGTGCCAAATTGAACTGTTGTTTTTGCTGCATACTGTTTTAGGCTTCTCATGAAACGAGTAAATGTTTGTGGAGTATGTGGTCTCGCTCACGAAATAAATTAAATTAAAAGTGTGTTCGTTTTACATGTACAAAGTGACAATGCAGTTTATTTTTTAAGTCTTTAACTGTCAGTGAGATGGTAAATTGCACTTCAAGATAGTCTATATGTTCTAAAGCATTAAAAATAATATTGTATGATAAAAAAACTCATTAAATTATATGTAAAAAAATGTTTATTTCCTAGTGATGTCATTTCAAGCACAAGTAGTGTTTTAAAATAAATTTTGTATTTGATGGCACAGGCTTATTTCTTGCAAATTTAAAGACATACACAGTTTAAATAACAGCACTCATCACCATGTAGTTCAGGGTGTCCATTAGCCTTGAGTTTGGTAGCCACATACAGTCAACTCTGGTGATAAGCAATACATACAGCAAAATATATTAACAACACAAACTGAAAATTCAATCTCTTTGTTTGTCCATAAAAAATATTTTCAATTGTTTGCTGCATACTTTATCATTAGTAATGTCTCTATATCATTTTCCAGAGTTCATGCTCTCTCCGTACTTGATTATGCATTGTCATCTGTGTCTAAGTATGGTAATGCAGCCTTGGACACCCTTCAATGGAACTCAGGCGATATATTAGTTTCCACGTTCGTATTTCCGACGTTCACTATAGCGGAGGTTCAGGTTCACTTTAACCGAATCTTCTTATTATTTGTAATAGAAGTGAAACGGGACCAGTGACTCAAGTTCACAATAACCGGAGTCCTCTGTATTTATGGCACTGATTGGAATCAATCCACATAGTTAAGACGTTAATGGCTGACAAGCGTAGGCATATTTTGTATTTTATAAAAAATGAATATTTTTTCTTGTACTTTACACATTATGTTAATGTTTATCAACAAACAAACTTGTTTATTTTGAGAAGTACTTTTTCAAACGGGGTTCGTTAAATTTTCGCCAGATCAAAAAACTTTCAGATTTGTTCAAAAAGAAAAAACCAAAAGATCATGTAATAAACCCCCAAAAAACCACCAAATGAAAATGTATCGAAAAATACATGTAGGAAAGCAAAAGGGGAATTTACATTACCGGTAATTTCTAAACAAATGGTCAGATTTTTTTAATCACTGCTAGTGTCGTTTAATTATGGATAGACGGGCGGACTGACGTTTTGAAGAAAAAAATTGGGTATCAAGGGCCACTAAACATGCATAACTTTCTCAATACTATGTACATGACTCCGTATATACGTTCCACTTCGAGAATGTAAAACGACTGTTGAGATGCGGAAATAGCAGGGGATTATCTGACGACTTCCAGTGGGGGCACAAGAGAAACTCCTGCTGGTCCCGCTCGCTCGCCACCCTCGTGCCGCTGCTTCAAGGCCCGATGCGGCATGGAGATTACATTTTGCCAAATTTCCCTTTACGAGGCCCGTATTCATCCGAGTGGGGCGATTCATAAGGCGTGGGATTCAGGAAGCACGCAGCCATCGTGCTATTAAGAACACAATTCTTCCATTTCATCCCGGAACTATAAGAAAACAATTTGCGTTAATCCTGTATTAAATATAAGCCTTTTAATGATTGAAAATCGGACCATTTCTTCACACGATATTAGTAGGGATACTTTCGATACCTCGATACTGGGGTGGTATAGATACTTTCGGAAAATGACCCGATACTTTCAATTATTTATGCCATTCCCCATCTCTTTTGATTTTACGAAAGAATTGCCTTCTCTACATTCCTCTTTCTCCTATTTTTCTTAGCAACAAGGAACTGTCCGTCTGTTCGGATTCACTTACAGTCGTTGAAATTCCCCAACGCTGCAACGTCCGAGCACCGTGCCCCGCTCTTTATCCCTCGCGCCTGTCACCATCTCATGAGATAGCACGCAATTCGCGACCAATTCAGCCTTGGGAAACTCTTCCTTGTGAGCTCCTGGCAATGTAGTGACGACAGGGACGATGAGCAATGCTCGATGACAGCGTTTCTGCGGAGGCATCTGACGGAGCTCTTGAGTTCAGTTCTGCATTTCAAAATGACTGAAAGACTAGATTAGTGCATTCCATCAACAAGAGTAAAGCGTGGAATTATTTTGAAGAGGACTCAAAAGACGAAAATCGTGTTAATTTTAGAATATGTGAAAAACATTTTCGCTTGGCGAAAAATCACAAAATACTAGTAATTAAAAAACAAACAAACATGTTACATCAATACACCAGGTAGTATTACACTCCACCGAACACAAGTGAGCCAAGCCAACTAATGTTGCACCGGACGTTTGAATCGTCGCAGATCGTACAAGGAAAGTGGTAGAAGTTAATGATCCATGGCCAGTCCTGCCAAGATCATCAAGTTCCAACACAAATCAACCAACATTCATTGATTTGTTGGCCACAAAGAACAAATTTATATCAGGAGACAACCGTTCAATAACAAAAACAAGAAAATTCGCTTACATGATACGCAAAGATAATCAATCGATCAGTTTTATTGAGGACAATAGATTCAGGGAATTAATTAAACATATTGAACCTAGATACACCATGCCCACAAGAAAATAACAACCCTTTCATCACCATTTGGATTCTCCGATATTTCCGTAGTTAAAACATATCACTGTATATGATTTCGAATAATTCATTTTCGTTTTCTACATTAGAAATTTCAAGTTCTTCAAAATTACAATTAACTTAATTTATTTTTTCGCCATCCTCAACTACTGAACCCCCGAAAATGCATTGACATGTGGTCTCTATACAGGAAAATTCTGAAGAGTGACAACGAAAGATCATGCTGTGAGTACGAAACCACAGTACAAGAATATGAATTAAATGTGTGGACTTTCTTCCTCCTGATGCAAATCTATTATCTTACTGGAAAAACAAAGTGACTCTCCTCTATTTAAGAAAAAGTGCTGTTCGATACCTGTACATTCAATCAGCTACAGTGTTTTCGGAGAGACTTTTCGGTACAGCTGGATTGATATGTAACAAAAAAGAAATAGAGTGGACCCAGAAAGAGTTAGAATGTTAGTTTTCCTTAATAAGAATCTTTAAAAAGTAAGAAAATGTATGTTCAACTCAATTAGTTTTTATATATTAAAATAGTATATGTATGCATGTGTCAAGAAAAATATATATCCTTCCAATTCTGATTGAACTTCTTTCACTGATGAGCCCTAAAGTAGTGTGGAATCGAGTATCGAAGATCTCAGACACGTAATGGTATCGAGAATCGAGAAATTCCAGTATCGACCCATCACTAGATTTTAGTAATGTAATTTTGGCATATTTTGGATTTGCAAAGTGGTGGCGACAAATGGAATTAGTGTCGTTACATCAAGCCTTAAATTTACAATGTTTGTACACTAATAAAGTTAAGACAACTAGCAGAATTAATACCTTTTTTGGTTTGGCAACAATTATGTGTGGAACATTGAGAATGATACGATATACTTAAAGAATAATTAAAATAGAATAGTCATTACTTTAGTAAAATAAATAAAAATGCAAAGACGGATACGCTGTTTTTAAGATAAAATCAATTTTAGGCCGTTGACAGTATATGAAATATTACGATATTTGTTTTTATTAAAAATGCAAGTAAATTAAATACATATATCTTCAAATGTAATACTGTTTACCTTTGATATTTAGCAAGATGAGCCAATAAAAAACAGTTTACGATCGCGATGGAATCTTAAAAAACGCGTGAGTTATTAAAAAGTATACGCACATTTGTCTTAAGGTTCAAAGTCGCGTGCTCTTGCCCAGAGACGGGTGAGGCCATGTATGCAGGAACCGTCAAGTTCATTCCTCAGGCATATCCGTCGATGCCTTTCTAGGGAGAAAATACAAGAAAACTAAGCCTCACACTAGTTACAGGCTTAGTTTTCTTGTATTGCGGCGTCAGGCGGTTGCAATAATACACAGACAGTGGGTTAAATAATTGCTGGTTTATTTACTTAATTCCACCACTGAAACAATCTTATTTACATGATTGAATTAACTTAAAAAGATCCCACTACTCGGAATAATCTGTCGCTGCGGCAACCATACCACTACGCTCGAAATCACATTCGATTGCGGGAAGCGCTGCATCCTACTTCCATACTCGCCCTTGAGTCTCCCTGTCCTTACGGCAAACACATTGCCGGACCTATCCGCCCCGCTCGCGGCCCGCATCCAACCAGGCATTCGTCGACCAGATGCGCACTCCTCGAAGCGACGTCGCGTCCGGCGCAGGTAGCCGTCACCCCTTCCACGCCGCCGCCTGGCTTTTTCCCAGTCACATCCGCTTCCTCTATTACAAAGGCTAGCACGTGGACGCCTGAACGTTTTGCCCACGTCACGCGGCCGCTCGTTGAAATGCGTTTGTATCCACGACGCTACAATATTTCTGTTTAATGATGCGTCGCGTTACTTGATATTGTAAATATGTTGAACAGGTTTTGGTGCTGCAGTCCATCCGCACATTAGTAACACAAGAGTCGGATGGATAAGAGGAAAATAATAAGTGATACGGAAGAAAATACCTAATTTACATGTAGGCAAATTAAAATGCGACCTTTGTCGTCTGAAAATGTCACAAAAAACTGATCCAGATCTTAGTGACAACTGAAACAGTGAAGTGAGGAAGAGTGAAGACGACTACGTTGGCCCAGGAGATGCGGCGGAATCCACCATAGCGAATGTGAATAACATTAGATTCCTCTGGGCCAATCACCATTTTCATTGCGGAAACAAAATCGGGGAAAATCTCTCGCTCGAAGAAAAGTAAAACCTCAAGGACGACTGCTTTGTGGGAATTTATAAAAGCTGTGCAAAGAGTTAAAAAGGAGAAAGTAAAACGGACACCAAATTACAAAATCGGTTTCTCGAGTTTTGATGGAAAGAGCTGCAAGCAATGTGTGTTCGATGGATCAGATACTCTTTCTGAACTATTCGAATTCATCGTTCAAAGCAACCAAAAAGTGGACTAGCGCAGACACTCGAGGTGATCATGGTTAAAGATTCTGGGGCAGTTGTTTTCAATGTGAGTTGTCATGGCATTGACTTAAAGTGTTAAGGGTTAACTTGTCAAGGGCTTTCTTTAAGGACTTTTTTTAACCTTTATTTTTTACACTGAAAGCTAGTTTGTAAGAATTTCGTTTGCGGTAATTGATCCTTCATATCTACAAACTTAAATAACATTGTCCTAAAATTATACGATTCAAAATGTTCATAGTCACTTTGATTAAAATTGTGAAACATATATCTGATAGAAGGTTTCTGTCTGTAATTAGCCGTTATTAAGAAAATTATAAAATAACATTATGACGTTTCTTCTTTCAACTCAAAGTTACAGTACTTCTTTTCTTTGCCACCAATGATAGATTAATAATAGTCATTCCGCGTAACACCGGACAGACAAAAATCTGAAGAGTTCCAAATTCGCATACACTTTCTATTACGATAAATAAAAGACCTGCATTTTTTGTCAAAACAAATATTTGAATTTACGAAATAAAACAATCAAAAGATACTCATTTTCTCTAATATCGCAATGATTCATAATTTTTAGCTGTAAAGCTTGAAGAAACTTATACTTGATCGCAAACTAAAGTGAAAGAAGCAATCTTTCAATGAATGTTTATAAAAAAAAAGAGATTTTTATACTGAATTTCTTAGAAAGTTTTCAAAGCAAAGTTTTTTGAATAATCCTCACGATTGTTTTAAACACACCGGCAATATTTTTTTTTTAATTTCAATTTAATCCTGCAGATTTTTAAAATTGCTTCTGTTGTAGAACTCGTGTAGTAAAAAAGAATATTCAACGGCGCGCCGGTGCAATGCCTTCTATTACTACAGGCCTAACATTTGCGTGGCCCACGAGAGCCCTCTCGTGGGCCACGTAACATTTGTCTGTGACGTCAGCACTTTATGCCTTTCGTTCTGCGACTTGAAGGTTAGGATTGATTCGAACACCAGTTGTTTTGCTCATAAACTCATTTTCGAAATAATTATAACAATTTTTGAAATCGATTAACCGCAGTTGAATATAAAATGGCTTATTTAATTTATTGGACGATTGATTTAAGGACGTCCCTTATTAAATAATATTTAACATCAATGTAGTGCATACTATTCAATACATTACGTTCTCTGGACTTTCATTGAAAATACATTATTCCAAATGTGTTCTTAAATACTAGTTAGAATTAGCTTAAACTAAATATCCATATATGAAGTATTATGAAAACTGATTAATCTCTCTTGCCCAAAGACGTAATATAAATATTGAAATATGTGAAATGAGATAGAAATAAGGAAACATATTAAATAACATATTAATACACTTCAGCACAAATACAAGGAGTCCCAAACGTAGTTACATCAGTTTCTTATATATTTAAAACAAACTAATACAAATCAATAATTTACAGTAGAAAATGTATCTTTCTTGCTGACATATTCGATGACTTGTTCGATGACCATATTTTGAAAATATTCGAGACAAAATTGATTCTTGCTTTCGCTTTCCATTGAAGACCATTAGTAATTACGCGTTGCACATTTTGATACTCTAATCTTTCTCGTATTTCCTCTACACTCTTTCTTTATGTTACTGCTGAAGATAAATATTTAGAACAATTCAAAAATATTCATGGCTCTGCAGCATGTTTTAATTTCTGTTTTCGTAGTGATGCTTGAAATTACTTTGCGTTTTCGTCAAGAGTCCCTTGGGCGAAAATAGACTTCACAAACCTGCAAAAAGTTACTAAACGTTAGAAATAATGACGATTTTTAAAACATTTTTGTTAAGAATTCGTTATACAATTATTAACCCTAACAGTATTTAACAATATTTCATAAATCTTGATGTATTTTCCTTGCTTTCATCGCATTTTCAGACTATGTTAAAACCATGACAGTAAAATAATTAAACATAACCTCAAATTTTGTTGACGCTGAGCTTTAATCTTAAGGGGCATTTATTTAATACAAAACAATCGATAAAAGTGAACACGACTTGGGGGGAAAAGCTACATTTACTTTATAAGAGCAAAACAAAGAATCGTGTCTGCGATTTCTCAATAAGACAAGAGAAAGTGGACGAAACTTATTCCATTGATAAGAAAGCTTTTGGTTGTTTACAATTCATAATTGTGATTTGTGTACTAAATTGTTCAACACTGAGGCATTTATTTTAAATTATTTCCCCATTGTTCTGAAATCTATTAAAAACTGATTTTGTAGAAACTCTCGTCTTGTTTTGAGGCATGTTCATTTCTTTCGCAGCCGGACAAGAAAACACCGATTCTCGGTACCTCGTCCCGACATTTCGATGTTCCCGACATTTGGGATCGCGCCATTTAAAAACCCGTATTCTGGATTTTAGTTTTAGTAATAATTCAAATATAAAGTCGATAACTGCGGCTCAGAAGAATCAATGAATAAACTAAATGGCATTAACTAAAGCAAGATGACTCGTACATGTCGGCCTACAAATTCCTAGGTCACAAGCAGCTAATAACGTAGTGTTTAGGCCTGTAGTAATAGAAGGTATTGGCCGGTGCAACGCCATCTTGAATTTCTAGAAGGCATTGGCCGGTGCCACACCGTTCTGTCAATGCCCAATGTCTGTGTCTCCACTGGGCTTGCGCACCCCAGTCCTCGCCCGTTCCTCGATGTCAACAGGGCGTTTTCATTCAACGCAATGGCAGCAAGTCGACCAAGCAACACAAACACAAGGACCTGCCTACATTCAACAGTGTTTTGCGAACAAGCCCTAGCCCCGCGATCGGTTCAGTCGCACTGTAGCATTGACACAGTGCAAGTAATATTATACATCGTGACTTGTGTATATGTGCGATTTGTTTTTTCTTTTATAGAAGAGGTTCGACAAAATGATTTGAAGATGGCAGATACGCTTTGATTCAGGTTTGAATCCTCTCAATATAGAAAATCATGGCAGAACAGAATGTAAACATTTTATTCATGCAACATACAGTATCCTTCAAATGTTGGGCATGCAATATTTGCGCATTACTCCGAACTTGAAAATTTGTAACAGTCGCAGATGAAAAACTTAAAAATTGTTTACAAATGAAAGCAAAATTTCAGTAGGTACCGTTGAAACATTTTGCTGGTACAAGTCAACACGATAGAAATTCAGATGAAGAAAGTAATTCGTAATGGCATATTGGAATGAGAGTCGGTGGTGAGATATCTCCGTAAAGCACAAGCGTCGCTGGCAAGCGCATAAAATTATCACATCTGAATGGAAGTTTATTTTTATTTTATTTAAGAAAAGGAAAGTGCGACAAAAAATATACCCTCGTCCACAATTGGAGAAAATGAGACGAATCTTGAGAGGCAGAAATATTTGATATACAGGAGGTAGTACAAGAACAATGTGAAGATTGTATCATAGAAAAAATAAGGCTTTCAGAGTAGGAAACTTTCAAAGAAAGAAATTGTCATTCCTTTCAGAACTGGCAGAGAGTTTCTCGTAGCAAAACTTTCTAAATTCCTTGATGTGGACTGGTTTTACTGTCTTGCAAAATCCTCTTGCCAGCTGCCTTTTGACGCCGCCCAAAATACTTATATTTTGAAATTTTCTCACCTCGGTTTTCTAATCGCAGAACCCAAATATTACTTCAGTAGTATTAAACAAAAGTAAAATTTTGTCTAGAATAGCAGTTTTCATTTAAAAATTTGGAGCCGTTTTTATGAAAATGGCGTGTACGCGTTATTGTAAATGCGAAATTGGAAGCTCTTTTTCACAGGAATCTATTGAGTTTTCCAACAACTTCAATTCAAGACATTTGAAGAAGTTTCACTTACAAATGCAATGTATAAAAATCGATGGAAATATGCAAATTAACGGCGTGTGAGATGTTTCAAAGAAATTAGTTTTTTTTTAATTTGGCGCCGTACGCCACAATGAAATCTATTATTTATAACAATTCATTGGCGTTAATTAACAGCAAAGAGTATGCGTTTCAAACGTCCCGCGTTGGACTTCAATTTTCTCTAAAAACCGTGGGCTAGCTTGCGGGGAGAAAGGCACATACGTCTTTCGTATTATACTCTTTGGAAGGAGTTGTTCTTTGACACTCTGAACAGGTTGTACAGGCGCTCGCGAGATCGCGCCAGCTACTGGAGATGACCGATCGATATTGTGACATACCAATATGTGACATAATATGATATATAATATTTATTATAAATGGCGTAAATTATAGGGGATAAATATATGTGAATATGCTAGCATAGCAACGGTAAGCGAGCCGTCGTCAAGGTCAACAATCTTCATGCAGTGACAATCGCGGAGACGGCTAGTTCATTTTGTATAGAATTCAGGGATTGGCCGAAAAAGCAGTGACAGTCGTAAGACGGCTTTTTTTTGAGAAAGTAGGGATTGGCTATGTACGGAAGTACAGCAAGTGTTGTCGGTAAATAAACAATCGAAAAAATGGACCGAGTTTTGCAGGGCTGAAAGGCATTCATTCTGACTGCAGCCGTGGTGTTGAACGGATCGTGCTCCAATTAACGTTAGGAGTTTTGTGGGACTTGCAAGCATCTACTAGGGAGTAGATATTGATAGAACATCGGATTTGAATGCTATGTGTGACAGCAAAACTTAAAATATTTCAAGTGAACGAGTTAGAAGGACATTGAGGACTTAGGCGAAGTTATCAGTAAGTGGACTGGAATGCTATGAGCAAATAGTTTATTGATCGTTGAGTATTCAGCATACGCGTGGGACGAACTTGGAATTCGTAAATTGGCGAACGAATTTTATTAACAAGACTTTATTAACTTCGGAAACAGTGATGGTGATGAAGCGTGCTTCTGCAAGAAAAGAAGAGAGAAGATGGTATCTGGACCTGAGGACAGCGACGTCGGAGAAGAATGAAGATGGTCCATAAGCGCGCGAAGACGAATACGACATTATAAGGTTGGAACAGGTCATGACCAAGGTTTTATTTCCATATTGTGTAAAATCATAAAGGACCAAAATTGTTTAATAAATTTCCATGTTTTGTAAAATGAATACGTCATTCTTTTGAGCCAATTCTAGAACGAAGTAGCAAGGAAGAAATATATTTGGTTTTCAGATTCCTCGACCATTCTGTATAGATGGCAGATCGGATAATCATTTATTAGCATACAATAGTGATTATTTGTATGAAACCCATCGACCCAGGTGGCCGGAAACTAATTTATTTATAATTAGAGTTGAAGGTTGACTTGTATAATAGTATCAGCGTAATCTTTTCCTGGCGCCCATTTATACAAATTCGGAACAGATTACGTTGAAATAAATCATCAAAAAATTAGTCTGTTTATTTAAATATATGCTACCGACTATCAATTTAAATATGTAGGTTTTGTTTGTATTTACTTGGAGATACTTTTTAGGTATTGCGACCTCAGTCGAGAGTTTATGTCGCGCGAACACGCCTGCATTGTCGTCTATTCTCGGAACTGCATCCATTTCTTAGTGTGGCGACACCGGGGTTAATTGTTGGAGAATTTTCGCAAAAGATCGCCTCGTCAGTAGGAGAGCGTGGTGGCGATTTGCATCTCGGTTGTAGTAAAAAATTATATTTTTGCCTGTTGGTAGCGGGGACTGATGCAGATTCAATGGAAAGAGCGTGTGTTTGAGCGCGTAAAATCTGATGGTGAGCTGAAATTATATTTGCGCACGAACTATAACGGAAAACAATCTTCTGTTTGCCTAATGTAACACTGACAACACGGTAACGTTGACAACTTTAATTTTCAATAATTCTTACGCTGAGAGAAACTATCAGCTCTTAAATAATTGTCTTTCAGAATTTTTCGTTGTGGAGCTGTGGCAAACTGTTGTAGACAAGCGATTCGTTCGTCTGTGGTTTTCCCAAAACTCTGATGAAGCTATTTTGCAGTCTCAACACTTACTAAAAGTTTAAAGAAAACAGTTGGAGCCGTTTTTACGAAAATCTTATTATTTTTTAATTACCCATATCGCACACAATATTGCGCGAAAACTACTAAAAGTTTTAAAAACTGTACACGATCTTATTGGAAAAAATAAGTATAGAGAAGAAATTTCAATTGCAGGAAAATTCTGTCTAAATTTTTGTAGTTCTAGAAAGACGCCGAAAAAATCAAACTTTAGCAATTTTCGAATATTTAGCCGTGAAAATCGGACCTAAACCAGTTTTATAAGTGCATTGTCTATATTCTTACCAGATATTTAAAGAAAAGAATTTGGAGCAATTTTTCAGAAAATTTCGAAACTCTCCAAAGGGCTTCGTGTAAGGTACTCCCAAAAAATTAATAAATGTTTCTCAAAATCGCAGAGCTTTAACTCAGGGCAGATCCACAGGGTTTATACTGTTTGAAAAAAATCGTACGAATAGTTCAGGCGCTAGTGTTGTTCACGTACATCAGACTGCGGACGGACGTTTTGAAAAAAAAAAAAAAAATAATAATAATAATAATAATAATAATAATAATAATAATAATAATAAACACTTGTTCGGTATCAGGGGAACTCAAAACATGCATTTCGACGGACATCGAAATCGATCTTCTGCAGCATTACATAACTTTCTCTGTACTACGTATACGAGAAAGTAATAAGATGAAATTGCAACAGATAACAATATTAAATTTTCACTATTTTCTAATAATCTTTTCGTAAAATCAAAGACATTTCGATGCATCTACTCACGTGATACTTGTTGCAAAATTACTATTCATTGTCCAGCGAGAGAGTGAAGTACAAGTAAACAAACCGGAATGTATCCCTCCTCCGAAGCGCGTGCTCCGAGGCCTCTGGTGTAATCTAGGGCGCGCATAAAGCGTTTCACAAAGGTTCCATGGCAGTGGGTTCAATAAAATTTATGGCTTCCACAGGCCGTGCACCGTTGCATAGAGCGAATGTATGGAATCTATAACTATAATGTATGGAATCTAGTACCGGCAGCTTATAAGAGACTGACAGTATGATGCGCTGTTGCCACGCATTGCTACGCACATGGCACCACCTACATTCAGATAAATGACATCTCAAAATATTAACACGTAACAGACAGGCGATGACACGTCTTGATAATTTCATAACCTTCGAAACAACCAAGAAGTATAATATCTCAGAGATAGCACTCAATGTTAAACAGAGAAGTCTTATTAGCCCCACTTCCGGTAGCCATGTGCAATTGATTTTTATTGGGCAAATGAACAGCCAATAGCGTAGAAGTAAACGGAAAATTTGAAAGAAAGAAAGAAAGAAAGAAAAAAGAAAAAGAAAAAAAAAAACAGGTACGCGGGAATTTTAAAATTTTCACCATATTCACTCCATATAGTCAATATATTTCTCCACAATCATTCCCAATATTTTCAACGTTAACTAATCAAAAAATAACAAAAATAATTGTAAGGATTTTATGGAAGAAAAATCAAATTACAGCGTAAAATCTAGTTTTATTGAACATATTGACAAACAATTTTATAATTTCAATAGAATTAACAATTTCGTTATACATAAGGCAATAAACACATGCAACTTTACTTGCTTAGAGAAATGCCAAATTAATGTGAATACTACGGAATACTACTTTATTACAGAGCACTGTATATACAGTGTTCATATGAACAGTGCATAAAAGAAACAAATGGAAACATTCTCGCATCTTTGCTCAGGTAAAGCGAATCATTACAATACAATTGGAGAAAGAGCCATTTTATTTTGTGAGTAGGAAAGGTGGTGACGTAAGACCAATAGGACGTGTGCCCCAATACTACGAGCAAAAGAAAATCACGTTCACCGTGAATCTTTTATCAGTATTACTGCTTTTTATTTTAATTCAAAAATATAAATCACCTAATTATGTACTGTTACATAAAGGTCAGTAATAGCTGATTAGGTCAGATTACAGTATTATATTTATCTGAACATTTGAGCATTCTGTCATTTTTAGTACTAGTGCTAAAAATTGAACTTTTAGCATGTTGTCCATGTTGGAACTGCATTTACTAGTTGCTTTAGATAACAAAAATAGAATGTTTGTTATTTTTATTATATCTACTTTTCTTTACAAGGTTTAACACTATATTTCCAGTTCCAGTTTTAATTTGATCGAGATGCATTGTAATGTCACATGCATTATGACATCACATTTTTTTAACCAATGAGTGGAATTTCCCATTGTCCAGCTTTGCTCAAAAAAGGTATTTGAAACAGAATACTGCATTTAAAACTTAACATTAATGAGAACATAACCAAAAATATGACTTGGAAAACTATATTTTTATTTATTTATTTATTTTACGTCAAAAAACAGTTAAAAACTGCGTATGACGTGCTATGGGGAAAAGTGAATTGTGTGCACATTTTCAAAATTCTGTGATCCCTACACTAAGTCATATACTACTTATATTTTGAATTTTGAAAGGAGAAAAAACTCCCATGTAGTAAAATCTATTTTCAAAAATAAATAAGCAATAAATTTTCGCTCTTATTAAATTTTCCTGCCGCGACAACATGGAAACGATAATTTGAATAATTGTATTTCCCACTGAATTCTAGAAGACGTGCACAGAAAATGAAGTTACATTTATGTCCAGAAGCAAAACAAGGGCCATCTCAGCATTTGCTTATAATGTATTAGCAGGGTTTTTTTTATACAGTCCAAATGGTAAATAATGCATTATGTATCTTGTTAAATTTAATGTTACTTTTCTTGTGATGCTCAGTATAGTCTCTAATTGTATAGAAACAGTTATGCAGCAGAAACGATTTCACTTGGGATTTAAACTTTTCTATTGAATTTAATCGTTTAATGTCATCTGGCAAAGTGTTGTAAAATAATGTACATGTATGTGAATTTTTTGTAATGAGCTGTTGATACTGTCACCTGATGAATATGATTTCTACGTCGAGTGTTATAGTAATAGACTTCGGCATTTTCTGAAAATATATTCCCGCCCTTGAGCAAGTCATTTTTACAAAAACCACTGATTCGTAAATAAGAAGACACGGTAATGGTAGAATTCCTAGATTAATGAAGAGAGGCTTACATGAATCACGTGGGTGGGATTTGGTTATTATTCGTACAATTCGTTTTTGTAATCTAAAAGTCTGGGAGCTATAAGATGTATTTCCCCAGAATATTATGCCATATCTCAGGCGGGAATGAACATTCGCGAAGTATTCACAATGAGCAGTACGAAGGCTGACTGAATTTGCAAGAATTCTGAACGCGTAGCATAATGAACTTAATTTTGTGTTCAATTCATTTAAATGGACGTTCCATTTAAGGTTTGACTGAATTGAGAGACCTAAAAATGTTGTTGCCTTAACATCAGTCAATGGTACACTGTTCATTTTCAATGGGGCACAGAATTGTTTATTTGAAATGGAAAACTGCATTAAAACCGTTTTCTTTTCGTTTACTATTAATTTGTTATTTCGGAACCAATTTGAAACATCTGATATTGTACTATTTACTGTTTCTTTATTGCAAAGGATGTTCGTATCATCCGCAAAGAGAACCGTTCTTCCGTTTCGAATCGTCGAGGGCATATCGTTTACGTAAAGTAGGAACAGAATAGGGCCTAAAATCGATCCTTGAGGAACTCCACATGCAACGGGCAAAGAGTCGGAAAGGTGCGTACGTAATGTTCAATATCTATATTTTTTACAATACTTCATCAGAGTTCTGGGTAAATGTTTCTTGGTTGTAATCTATTAAATGAGACTGTTTTAAACCTTCTATTACATTTTTTGTGATTTTGCTCATCTTGGTACCCCCATTACTTTATTACAGGTTACCAGAAATGTGCAGGATCTTATGTTCAATTTAAAATGAAATTGTTTATTTGATATTCACAATTTTATCGCATTCTATGACAAGCGTGCACACTGATCTTAATGCTCCATCACTTAAACTATTACAAACTGTCAGATAAGAAGAAGTGTCTGCAAACACTTTGTAGAGAGTTAAGAATGTCATTTACTGCACATAACAATAATTCTTTAAAATTTTCTCTCTGAGCTCTGACTCTCCACAGAAAATAATTTTAAAAGCAAAATTATCTCTTCATGTTATCTTACATTATTGGGGTATACTTTTAAATTATAATTATAGATCAACATTATTTTCACTCTTATGAATCATTTCCATGCCTTTTTAACTGCAAATATTCTGATCAGAATCAGAAATATCAGCAATAATCTTTCACATTTTTTTCATGTCAGTCTGCCTGCAATACCAATCTGGTAAATATTATCTAATAATAAATAAGGGCATGAAAAAGGCTAGCAAATATATCTGCCACGCTTGATGTACCAGCATTCAGAACCTGTAACAATCAATAATAAATTATTATTAATACACTATGGTTTCAGTAACATACTTGTATTTGCCTTTCACACACATTCAAAAACCTCACCATTTTCAGTATGAACTGCAGCCTGTGCTCAAGGATCTGAAAATTTATAAAAATTATGGTAAGACACTCTTTAAACAATCTTTTTCTTCTTCCAAAGCACTACAGCCCGATGTGGGCCAAGGCTGCCTTCACGATCTGCCTCCATTCCTCTTTTCTTTCGGCCTTCTCCCACCATCCAGTGACTTTCATTGTTTTCAGGTCATCCACAACATCCTGGATCCAACTTTTTCTGGGCCTCCCACGTTTTTGTACGCCCAGAATGTTATTTTTAAGTATATGTTTAGGCATTCTTTCCACTCCCATTCTCTGCACGTGTCCCAACCAAGAAATTCTGCAAGATTTTATGAATCTAATTATATCTTGATCTGAAGTATATTGTTTATTTCTTCATTAGATCTTATCCTTCATCTTTCTCTATCTTTTACAGCTCCATATATTCTCCTTACAATTTTCCTTTCAAATCTATGTACTGTCTCGATGTCATTATTGCTCAGGACCCATGTTTCTGCTCCGTAAGTTACTATTGGTCAGATTAAAGTTTTATACAACTTGACTTTTGTTTTCCTAGTCAAGAGAGCAGATTTTAAGAGTGGTATATTTGCATAATAGGCCTTATTACCTTTCATCACCCTTTTGTTGATTTCTTCAGATACATTGTTTGTGTTGTTAATATTAACTCCAAGATATGTGAAATCACTGACTCCTTCAAAGTTGTAATCATTTATCTCCATTGTTTGTATTTTTCTTCTAGTTTCTGATGCTGACATTTTCAAGTATTTGGTCTTTTTTTCATTAATTTTAAGGCCTATGGTTTTGCTATTTATTTCCAATGTTGTAAACATTTCTTCTAGTGCCTCTTTAGTTCTTGCTATTAGTGCTATATCATCAGCATATGCTAGGCATTGTTTAGACTTATAGAGGATATTGCCCCTAATATTTAATGTTTTCACAGCACTATGGAGAGCGATGTTGAATAGTGTAGCTGATAGCGAATCACCTTGCTTAACACCCAATGTTTTTTTAAATGGGTTGCTATTCTTCCCTGCAATGTATACTTTACATTGAGATTCAGACAAACAAGTTTGGATCAATCTTATCAATTTGCTTGGCATTCCATCTTCCTTTAGCACTCTGAACAACTGGTTCCAGTTAATACTGTCAAATGCTTGTTGATAGTCAATGAAGAGTAGATATATAAATCAATGTTATACTCATAACATTTTTCCATTATTTGTCTAATAGTAAATATCTGGTCTGTAGTTCCTCTACCTTTCCGGAATCCACATTGATACTCATCAATTATATTTGCAGCAAAGTTGTTCAATCGCCTCTGAACTATACTGGAAAATATCTTATATTCAGTGTTCAAGAGTGTAATTCCTCTATAGTTTTTACAATCTAGTTTGTTTCCTTTCTTATATAAGCCCATTTTTCCATTCTCTCGGTATTTCATACCTTTCCCATATTTTACATATTATTTTATGTAATGCCTTCAATAATTCCTCTCCACCAGCTTTTATTAATTCACCAGGTATTTCATCTTCTCCAGGTGCCTTGCCATTTTTTAGCATCTTCACAACTTCCCGTATCTCTTCTATTGTAGGTGTTTCTATCTCAGCTTCAGTTTCTCTACTTTGATCTTTCTGTAGTTCTCCTTCGTGACAGTCTTCATCATTGTTGTTTAAGAGCTCATTATAATATTCAGCCCATCTTTCCAACACTCCTTGTTGGTCTTCAATAAGTTTTCCATGCTTGTCCCAACAACGATTATTCCTTGCCTGATAGCTTGGTCATATTTTTCACCACCTGATAAAATTTCCTATTCTCATTTGTGTCGTTTTGCTTTTCTATTTCTTCTACTTTACATTTCAAAAACTCATTTCTTTCTTCGAATTATTTTGCTGGCCTCCTTTCAACTCTGGTGATACTTGGTGAAGTATGCATTTCCACTGATTTCCAACTAATTCATTCTCCTCTTCATTTTCTGTAACTGTTTATTTTACTTTTTTTTATTTAATTTTATTTTATGTTGCTTTTTAACTACTATGGTCATCACGACATCATTACAGATTTACATTAGAGAAATTTTTATGTGACATTTGTACATTCAATTTATCATCAGTCATTAATACATTGAAATTGCACTAAATATTCACATTACACATGGTCTATGTTTTAATTTACATATAGAAAATATTGTCTTAACCTGTTAGTGTCTAGATAAATTCATAATTTTCAACTTTCAATTGTCATCAAACAATAATTGATATACATATATTTTACAATGCATATATAAATTTGTATTTTGATTTCCATTAGGGATATGCTTGTATCGTTAAAACTTTAGTTAGCAGTCAAACAGTTTACATATTTACATTAAACCTCTTTACATAATTTGATTTTATATATTTAGAATACTCTATATTTTGAATTACATAATGGAAGTATTGTCTGTATGTGTCATGCCTACATTTAATAATTTATCAGTTATTAGTAACGTTACATTTATGTTGCATATTTACATCTCTCACATAGTTTGTATTTTTTTGTATATATGCCTTCAATTAGTCATCAAACATTCATTAATGTGTTTACATTTTATAATACATATATAATTTGTATTTTGATTTCCATTAGGGATATGATTTATATCATTAATACTTTAGTTAGCAGTCAAGCAGTTTACATTAACCTATTTACATATACATTTTGTATTTATATTATATTATTTATTCCATCTTATATGGAATTATACTTGTTTTCTAACTTCAGGAAAACTATTGTCTGTCTACATCCAGCTTTGGTATTTAAACAGTCTCTAATACTTTTAGGCAGTTTGGATTGGTCTCTTTCAGTTTTAATTCTTGGCAGTATATAAGAAGGTGTTTGACTGTCCAAGCTGCACCACACTTTTCACATAAGTTTCTCTGTTTTTTGTAATTAAATGGATATGTGTCAGATTTGTATGACCTATTCTTAACCTGGCTATTGTCACTTGTTCCTTTCTAGAAGTTGGCACTATAACAGACTTCTCAAAGGTTGATTGTATTATTTCCTGTAGTTTATTAGAGTCAATGTTTCTCCAGTGAGAATCCCAAAATTCTTTGATTTTTATCTTAATATATCGGTTAACTTCTTCTTGTGGTGAACTTATTGTGTTGTTTAAAGGTTCATTAATTGCATTTTTGGCTTCTTTATCGGCTTCTTTGTTACCTTGAATTCCCTGATGGCTTGATATCCACACTAGTTCTATACTATAGTTGTTAGTCATTAGCCAAGTAATTAATTCTCTAATTTCCTTTTTTAGTAGATTTGAGTTACTGGTGTTTGTTATGGCTAAAAGTACTGATTTAGAATCTGAGAAAATTACATGTTTAGTTTCTATTCTATTGTTACTTATTATTTGTAAAGATTGAAGAATAGCTATCGCTTCACAGGTATATATAGAGAGGTGTCATGTAATCTGAATCTGTATGTTTTATTATTTGTTACTATTGCACATCCTCTTCTCCCATTCATTGCTGATCCATCTGTGTAATAGGATTTGTAATCATTGTACTTTGTTTACATTTCTAACAATAACATTCTAAATATTCCTTTGGGGGTGTTACTCTTCTCATACTCTGCTAGATCCATATTTACTTTTATTGTGATGTTACTCCAGGGTGGTAATGTAGGCTTCTTTTTAGGTAGTAGTGAGGGGATGGTCATATTCAGCTTTTTAGTATAGAGAGATGCTCTAATATATAAAGGCTTTGGTAATCCTGGATGTGCAAGATATTCTGCTTCTGTGGTATTTCTCTTCCAAGGATATTTATGAATATCCTGATTATTTGCAAACATCTTGTTTGCATATAGAATTATTTGTTCTTTTCTTCTTAGCTTAAGAGGTATCATGTTGGTCTCAACTAATATACTGATGGTGGGACTTGTCTTAAATGCACCAATACAGTGTCGTAGTGCAGTATTTTGTATAGTTTCTAGTTTATTAATTAGGTCTCTTCCAGCTGAGTCATATAAAATGCATCCATAATCTAATTTTGATCTTATTATGGCTTGGTATGTTTGTATGAGGCATTTTCTATCAGAGCCCCACTGTAATGCAGATAGGGCTTTTATGGTGTTGATTCTTCTAAAACATTCAGTTCTTAACTTGTCAATATGGATCTTCCATTCATCTTCCTGTCAAAAGACATTCCTAATATTTTAATAGCTGGAGCACTTCTAAGAATATTGTCATCCAACTTTAGAGTCACCCTTTTTTCTTCTTTCTTCCTAGAGAATATTATATATTCAGTCTTTGTTTTAGAAAATTTAAAACCAGTGTTGTCAGACCACTTTTGGAGGTTGTCGAGGGTGTTTTGAATGAGTCTGGCTGTGTGTTGAATATTTTTTCCAGTGCAAATTATGGTTATATCATCTGCAAATAAAAATCCCTTAACCGGTTTGTGGATTGTTTCAAGCACTTCATTAATACTGATCAGAAACAGAATAACGCTTAACACAGAACCTTTGGCAGACCATTTTCTATTTGCACTGGTTTAGAGAGAGTTTTATTGATTCTGACTCTAATACTTCTGTTGCTCAAAAAGTTCTTAATAAATGTTAAAATATTTCCTTTTAGATTAAGATTCTCTATTATTTTAAGTACTCTATGTTTCCAGACCATTTCATAAGCTTTCTCTATATCAATGGCGACTGCAATTACATGACTTTTGTTTAAGAAGGCTTCACATATCTCTGCTTCTACATTTATTAAATAATCCATTGTTGAATGTGATTCCCTAAAGCCAAATTGAAGAGGTGCTAGCATATTATGTGCCTCCAGGTACCATCTAACTTTTCTACTGATAATTTTCTCCATGATTTTACACAAATTGCAGGTAAGTGATATTGGTCTGTAGTTGGAAGGTGAACTTGGCACTTTGTCAGGTTTTAGAATGGGAATTACAGTAGCTTCTCTCCATGTATCTGGAAATTCCTGTCTTTTCCATATAAAATTATATATTGCTAAAAGGTATTTTAGTATTTTACATTATTTTCTTATTATTTTCCATATATTCCTTCTTCTGAAGCAATTAAGTATTCCATTTCTTTCTCTTACTCCCTTGCCCACTTCTGGCGACAGATAATTTTTCCCTCAGTAGTACTTGGACTAAGTCGTGATCTGAATCGCAATCCGGTCCCCTTTTTGATCTAACATCTACTATTGATGTAAAGTGTGGTCTGTTTACGAAAACATGATCTATTTGATTAAAAGATGAAAACCCGGATATTTTACATGTGTGCTTATGTATGTTTTTATGCTCAAAGAATGTACTCATAATCAATAGGTTTGTTGCTAATGCTAAGTTAGTCAACATTTGTCCATTTTCACTAGTTTCTGTATGGAGAGAATATTTTCCTGCCACCTTGGATATGCTTTCCTCCTTACCTATTTTTGCGTTAAAGTCGCCTAATACTAGCTTCATATGGTATTTTGGTACTTTGTTGCATTGTTTCTCCAATTTGTCATAAAAGGCGAATTTCTCATCATCAGGTCTTTCTTCTGTTGGTGCAAGTGCAGAAAATATGGTGATGTTTCGAAACCTTCCCTTTAATATGATTTTACATAGTCTCTCCCCTAATGGTATAAAGGACTGGATGCTTTTCTTCAACCTTTTATTGACTATATTGTGAGCTTCTGCCCTGTCCAACGTGGGATGGCTGCTTGCCCGGCTGCCAGTGGTAGTGAGAACTTGTTGTAGTTTAGTTCATTAAGTATTCTGTGTACTCGTATGTGATATAATAGTTGTAACTATGTACGAGAGTACTTCACTTGTTTTTTGTGTAGAATTGGATGACGGACTGGTCTACAGAAATAAATGTACCTACGTTGAATGGCACGTCTTATTCTTCCTGAACGTTATCAAAAACCAAAAGAAGAATCGGAGAGGCGTGGTTTCATTCAACGTAATCATCGTAAGAATAATGTGTGATGCGATGGCTTCACCTTTAGCAAGAATAGAATTGCTGACGGAGCGTAACTACGATTTATGGAAAATAAAGGTCAGTGCATTAATTAAATCTAAACATCTGTTTGATGAAGTAATAGTTCGAGACGAACCGCGTAAGATTGATGGTGACGAAGAAAGCATTAAAAATTGGGAAAATTGGTCGAAGAAGAAGGATTAAATATAAACTTTAAAAAAATTTTTTAAAAGAGGGGTTTAAAATTGCAAGAATTAGGTGCTAATATTGATGAAGAAGAATTGATACAATACATTCTGAATGGGTTGCCAAGAAATTACAATGAAGTAGCAACGGCATTATTAGCAAATCAACATCTCACATTTGACCACATGCGCGAGAACCTTCTACGTTTCGAAAGAAGGCAGAAGTTATTTAATACCGAAAATGAAAATAATGCGTACAAAGCTAGAGAAACTAAAAATTTAGCATGTTACAATTGCGGAAAATTAGGTCACGTAGCACGGAACTGTTGGCATAGAAAGTTTAATAGGGATAATGTTGATAACCGCAAGAATGAATCAAAGGGCGAACTTAATAAAATAAACAAAAAACTTACGGAAGTAGATAAGAATAACATGAACCCTCGAAAATTTAATTCTAAAAGGTATTGGGAAAAAGAACAGGTGTTAGTGATGAAGGAAACAAGAAACGAAGATGATGATAGACGAAAGAAAGTGTGGTTTCTTGATTCGGGTTGCACGACACATGACGTCGGAAAATGATTTTCTGCAGGATCGGATTAGTGCGAAGATAGAAATTGAGACAGCAGAAACTGGGAGAAAAATATATTCAAATTTCGTCGGAAAAGTTAAGGGATATTGTCGAAATGATTTGGGAAATATGTCTAAAATCATCATGGAAAGGGTTTTACATGTTCCATATTTGAATACTAATTTACTGTCAGCGGCAAGTATGGTAAAGAGAAACAAGAAAATCGTACTTGACAAAAAGGGTGTGAGAATATATGATACTTACAATGAACTCGTAGCGAATGGAACGTTTGATGGAAACAATTTTATATTAGAGATGACTGTAGATGTAAATAATTTTAGTGACAATGTAGGAGATAATTGTTCAAAATCTGCGGACGTATTGTGTTTAAAATGTGAAAATGTCGTGAATTTTGGCATAGGCGATTTTGTCATCTTAATCACAGTTATCTTGAAGAATTATGGAAGAAACAGATGGTTAGGGGATTGAACAATATCGAGGTCGAAAAAGGTGATTGTGAAGCATGTATACTTGGAAAATTTACTAGAGCTTCACACAAGAGTATTCATGGGGGGACCACGAATCAAATATTGGAGAGGCTGCATGTAGATCTGATTGGTCTGTTAAAACAATAGGAGGTAACAGATATATTTTGACTATTGTGGATGAGTACAGCAGACGGTATTTTATTGAATTATTAAAACTTAAATCGGATTGCGCAGATAAGATTAAAGAATTTATAACAAGACGGGAGACAGAAACGGGTTTCAAAGTAAAAACGTGAGATCTGACAACGGAGGAGAATTCACAGGATCAGAATTAATTAATTTCTACAAAAATAAAGGTATAAAGTTCGAAAGAACAACGCCATACAGTCCTCAGAGCAATGGGATTGCCGAAAGAGCAAATCGTACCATTTTAGACATGACCAGGACGATGTTGATAGATTCAGGGCTGCCAGTAAATTTTTGGGGAGAAGCTGCACAAACAGCGGTATATGTTCGTAATATTACACCAACTTCACATGACAAAGAAAAAGTTCCACTGGAAATTTGGTCAGGGCGAAAACCAAACGTAGAACATTTGCGAATATTTGGTGCAAAGGCTTATTATGGGAACGTTGATCCTGGAAAGAATAAATTGAGTCCAAGAAGTAAACCCGGTATCTTCCTGGGATACGCAAAAAACAGAAGAGCCTATAGAATTTTTGACTCAGAACAAAACTGTATTATTGAAACGAGAGATGTTCGTTTTTTGGAACATACTATGGGAGTAAGAACACACGAGAAATAAATAAAGAGAAATTGCGGGAATTTGATTATGACCGTATAACAAATTCTCAAATAAACGAAGAAGTGGTTGATTCCAATAGCGATGCTTTTGTACAAGTGGAAGTTGGAACGACGTCTAACAACTCTGTTCGAAATGAAACGAATGGAAGAGAACAAATGTACGATGACTTGACAGTTGAACCTGAAACTCGAGATATACAAAATGAAGTGAGTACTACAAATGAATTACGACGTTCGTCCAGATTAAGAAATCCTGTTATTAGGTATCAAGCGGCTGCCAGAATTGCTGATAGCGAATTTGAAGAAAAATGTTTACAACGTTACGAGACTGGGATGTGATGGCAGAGATCAAATAGGAAATATAAAGATATTGAGAAACAAATGGATTTTCACAAAGAAAATCAATCAAGAAAATGTTCAATATGAAGCACGTTTAGTAGTCGATGGATCAAAACAAGAATGCGGAATTGATTATGAAAATGCCTACAGTCCGGTTATGAAATATGAAACACTAAGAGTACTGTTGTCTATTGCAGCTACAAATGATTTTGCGATAAAATACGTAGACGTAGAAACGGCGTATCTCAACGGGACATTGAAAGAGATGTATATATGCAACCCCACAAGGATTACACATTGAAAAACTAAAGTACTGAAGTTAAATAAAAGTTTGTATGGGCTTCCAGAGGCAGGTAGATGCTGGTATTTTAAGTTGTGTAATATATTGAAAGATTGTGGAATGGTACCTTGTAAATGCGATCCATGTGTTTTTAAAAAGGGGAAAGATGAAGATTTTTTGGTAATTATTTTTTATGTTGACGACTGCTTGATTATTGGAAAGAAGATGAATCTATCTAGTCGATGAATTGATTAATCAATTAAAACGTTATATCACCATTAAAGAAATTAGTGATCAGAATAAAGTGACGTTTCTAGGGATTCGAATAATTAAAGATGAAGAAGGTTTTACACTCGATCAAGAACATTTCGTAAGGAAATGTTAAACAAATTTAAAATGAATGATTGTCGCCCAGTGAGCACTCCAGGAGCTCAAAGTGTAAATCTTATGAATTTGAAAAGTTTGAAAAGATCAACCCGAAAATATATCAAGAAATGTTAGGTAATATAGGGTACCTAGTGACTGCGACCAGACCGGATCTCGCATTTACGTATAGCAAACTTTCTCAATTTTCAACTGATCCGCGAATCAATCACTTGCAAGCACTTAAACGCGTATTCAGATATTTGCAAGGTACAAAGAATGCCAAATTAAGGATTAATAAGAATCGTGGTTGGTTGACAATATTCACAGACGCGAGTTGGTGTGTGACAAAAGATAGTAAATCTTTCGCAGGATACAATGTAAAATCGGAAGCAACTTAATAGTTGGAAGAGCAAGAAAGAAAAATTGGTAGCACTATCGTCAATGGAATCAGAATTTATAGCATTATGCGATTCTATAACTGAAGGAAAATGGTTAAAGGAATTAATTAGTGAAATTGGCTTCGACAAAATTATCAAGAAACCGACGAGCGTATATACTGACAGCAAGTCAATTATAGATTGGAGTAAAGAGTTCAAAATAACAGCAAGAAATAAGCATATGATGCGAAAGATTAATTTTGTAAGAGAAGATATAGAATCTGGAGAAACGGATTTAATCTACTGTCAATCGCAAAATCTAGACGCAGATATGTTAACAAAGATGTGAATAAAAATACATTAGTTAAACATATGATGTCTATGGGAATAACGTGATTTCGTGTTAACGGCGTATTCCCGTATCACACGAAAGGGGGGGATTGTTGTAGTTTAGTTCATTAAGTATTCTGTGTACTCGTATGTGATATAATAGTTGTAACTATGTACGAGAGTACTTCACTTGTTTTTTGTGTAGAATTGGATGACGGACTGGTCTACAGAAATAAATGTACCTACGTTGAATGGCACGTCTTATTCTTCCTGAACGTTATCAGTAAATGGTACAAGTACTGCCGATAACAAGTAAGAGAACTCACCTGCGTAGCCACTTATAGAAGCTGGCAGAGGATTCGGGAGACATGCATGACTGGAATCTGGTTTTCTATCATTGAACGAGCTGATTATATAATAAATATTGCTTTAATTATACTAATACCCACCCAAGATAAACACTTATGCCCCATACATCATATCAGTACTAAATTACAATTGACGCCTACTGCGCTCTGACTATCTCTTCCTCTCTCTCTCTCTCTCTCTCTCTCTCCTCTTAACCGTCTTTCTCTCCACCTTTTTTTTAAATGTTCGTGGGCGGTTGCCCCATTTGGCGATCTCACCCGAAAGCTCCGTGACCGGCGCTGGTAGGTGGTGGTCTCCGGTGGCAGCGAGGCTCAGTCAGCTCCAGTCGACGCCGGGTCTCCCTCGTAATTCGCGGAAGTGGCGGCGTGGTGAGAGCGATGCCTCAGGGAAGGCGCCTTTCGTCTTCCGTTTCTTCGGGTGGTGCCCGCACATGTGGGGCCAACACGCTTGCGTGCGTACACGCGGTAACGTCCACGCTTGTACCAGTTCACGTTCGGCGGCTAACGCCTCAGCGCGAGACACTGATCGCGGCACTCGGCAGCCATACGGCGACGCGATACTCAGAGGAGCCGAGCCAGTTCCGACTCAGAAATAGCAGAAGCTCGCTCACCGAAGAATTTTCAAAATAAGAAGACTGTGGAAGCTCCTCTCTCCCTATTTGTCACGCGCCATTCCCTCTCCTGTCACGATGACGCGGTGGCTCTCCGCCAATGACGCATCGGGTTGTGCGTCACGTGACTTGCCTCATCTTGGCGTACGAACCGTCAAGTAGCGCCATCTGCCTAATCTATTAACCACCCTGTGACGTAGGCCTTCGCGCCCTTTCACAAGACGAGGCGCGCCCTTCCCATGACGTCAGGGTTTTTTCTTGGCGTGGGTTTGACAAGCCGTTGGGCATTTCCGTCCCTTTGTTCGACTTCCTGTGGCTGAAAGGGATTATGGCCGAAATACCTCGTGGTGGTCTGTGCCGCTACAATAAATCCAGTTCCGTATAGTCCAGTTCGTTTCTCAGGTCCCGAATAGTACAGAGTAAAATCCTCTTTATCAATACTACCATGGCCTTCCCGTCTTAATTCCTGAAGGGCAATAATATCAAACTGAAATTTCTTAGCTTCTTCCGCAATCTCCATCATTTTCCCTGGTTGGAGCATAGTTCTAATGTTCCAAGTTCCCATTTTTATTTTATTCTTTAGCCGTGTTTCTTTGCGGAGTCGTCTCCATGAGTTAGGTTCCGTATTCCGAGGCATCTCGTTAGGATTCGTGACAAGGTTCTTTTTACAAGATAGGGCCGCCAGCCCTATGCTTAACCCCCTCTCTGATTTTGGACCGGGTTTGATTTCGGGGTTTCCTTCCCCTAGGGAGGTTGGTTAACTACACCTGGAGAGTCCCCCCACCCTTGGTTTTTCTGTCGGGGTTTTCCTTCCCTTACTCCAATGCTCCCGTTTTCAGGCGCCGGAGACTCGCCCTCGCCGTGCTCTCATTAGCTACTCTCTAAGCTCTCCCCTCAGAGAGCACCCAGGGGCCGCCACGAGGAGGAGAGAACAGGACTTGCTGACTTTTCACCCAAATCGGGTATCCTCATTACCGGGGGTTATTACTGGTATTTAGTAGTGATTACCTATGGACATCGCTAATCCCTGCCAGACCTATATCAGCCATTTGACCCCCCTTTAAACAATCTACTTTTGTGTAATCAAAATTAATATTCCCCAAACAAAATTGTATGCTCATTTGCAATCTTGAAAAAATCTGTCCTGTTTGAAGCTCTATTTCTAAGAGGGACAGATGAGCTACAAATGTAAACAATAAAAAGAGTTAAACTGTGCTACGCTTTGGACAGATGCAGTCTTTTTTTAAAAATTCTTACCAGTTACAGCCATTGAAGTTGGTGATATCTTGATCGGCTCAAACAAGGGATCTGAAAATGAACACAAACAGATAAAATATAATAAATATGAATATAATAAAAAATACTACCAAATCAACTAGAAAACCCGTAGAGAATGTTGTTTTAAAATATAACGATAAAAATGTGAACGATCCGGCAACAGTGGCTAATCTCTTTAACCAATACTTTCCGAGAATTGCTGCGGATCTCACTATGGGTCTTCAGGCACAAAATTCAAAAATTCAAAATTCAAAATGAAGAATTAAATAGAAGTTCCACAACTTTCAACTAAATTATTTGAATGCCCTTTCAAGACAAACACTTACCATGAATACTGTCAGCACATTTCTTGCTGCATACCATAGTCTCTGAATCCACAAATGATCAATTATTATCCCAAGTTTTCAGTAGCATTATTGTTCCCAGTTACATGCTGTTGCAGAAAATGCTCTTTGCATATTGACTCGCTAATAATCAAATGTGCATTTGGCGAGAGCTGGTTCCTAATATCTTTTAGCCATTCTGTCTCTAAAACAAATAATTTATTTTACAAACGTAATTAAAAAAATATAACTGCAGCATTAATCAACAAATTTCATGCATAAAAACGTAAGATACGAAAAATGAAACTCGCTTTTTCACATTTACTGGAAACCCAAATCACCACGTTTTAATGGCTAATTTTCTTTTACACTTGTGCAATTGGACACCCAGCATCTTCATAACACACAGTCATAACACACACTTCAGACAATTCGATTTAGCTATAAATCACTAAATTTCTTTCCTAAACTCAAAGTAACTGGAGGCTAGAGACGGTTAACGGTTCCACAAATAGCACGTATAGACCACACACCCTTACGCAGAAGACAGAAACTCAACCGATCAACCAGCTGAGAGAGCGCAAACTATCTATTCTACTCTAGATTGGTTATGTTCGTACCTTAAACAACGATCACAGAGAGTTGAAATACCTTACTGGAATGATGGAACATTACGTACGCACCATTCCGACTCTGCCCGTTGCATGTGGAGTTTCTCAAGGATCGATTTTAGGCCCTATTCTGTTCCTACTTTACGTAAACGATATGCCCTCGACGATTCGAAACGGAAGAACAGTTCTCTTTGCGGATGATACGAACATCCTTTGCAATAAAGAAACCGTAAATAGTACAATATCAGATGTTTCAAATTGGTTCCGAAATAACAAACTAATAGACGAAAAGAAAACGGTTTTAATGCAGTTTTTCATTTCAAATAAACAATACTGTGCTCCATTGAAAATGAACAGTGTACCATTGACTGATGTTAAGGCAATAAAACTCTTAGGTCTCTCAATTCAGTCAAACCTTAAATGGAACGTCCATTTAAATGAATTGAACACAAAATTAAGTTCATTATGCTACGCGTTCAGAATTCTTGCAAATTCAGTCAGCCTTCATACTGCTCGTTGTGTATACTTCGCGAATGTTCATTCCCGCCTGAGATATGGCATAATATTCTGGGGAAATACATCTTATAGCTTCCAGACTTTTAGATTACAAAAACGAATTGTACGAATAATAACCAAATTTCACCCACGTGATTCATGTAAGCCTCCCCTCATTAATCAAGGAATTTTACCATTACCGTGTCTTTTTATTTACGAATCAGTGGTTTTTGTCAAAAATGACTTGCTTAAGGGCGGGAATATATTTTCAGAAAATGCCGATGTCTATTACTATAACACTCGACGTAGAAATCATATTCATTAGGTGACAGTATCAACAGCTCATTACAAAAAATTCACATACAATACATGTACATTATTTTACAACACTTTGCCAGATGACATTAAACGATTAAATTCGAGAGAAAAGTTTAAATCCCAAGTGAAATCGTTTCTGCTGCATAACTGTTTCTATACAATTAGAGACTATACTGAGCATCACAAGAAAAGTAACATTAATTTTAACAATGATACATAATGCATTATTTACCATTTGGACTGTATAAATGAGTATAAATTACCTGTAACAACTATTGTACTGCAGCTTCCGAGTCAATGACCCCCATCTCGATCAGGTTTTTCGTCCAGTTTCCCCTTAAAAAACCGGCCAATTCTTTAATTTAAAATGTCTAGTGAATCAGAGGTTGAGTTGGCACCTCAAGAAATAAGAGAAAAGGCGAAAATTGTGACTTCGGAATTATCGCAACATCTTTTGTACTCTCGCAGGCGGACTGCTTAACCTAAGCCATCTGCGGCAGGAAGGGTAGCTGCCCGCTAGGTGGCCTTGGCTGAATCCTGAATGTTAGCTGCCACGAAACGATCCCATGTAAGTTAAACTAATAAAAGTTACCACAAGTCGTAGAAAAAGTACCGTATGAAACTCGATGTTATGGTTAATACACGCGTGTGACGTTTACGATACTCGCTCGTCTCGTAATATCACACTCGTGTATTATACTCATCATTACATCATCGTTTCATAATGTACTAGTATAGTTCCATTTGAAATAAAAGCACCACATATCGCGTAAGATACAAGTGATAAAATAATTTTAAATACACGTATCAATTAGCCCCATTCTCTTATGCACTTTCTTGAAAACTGCTTTGCAATAACTCCAACCATTCAATAGTTAGAGCAGGTGCTAAAGTAACTCATTCCGTATAATACGTAGCGTAAGGTTTCGGAAGTTCGTTTTCATCATCCCGCGTATTTAAAATAATAAATATATTTAATCAATGGCTAGGGTATAAACAGAAGAATATGTTGTTGATGTACACACGTCACACTAACACAACAAAACCCAACAAGTAACACTTTAACTCTATTCCACTTTTGCGCGATGAATGTGGCGTAGCCCTCACGAAATTCGTTTAGACCGCTCCACGATAGCCCGCGAACGGGTTCGGAAGGTACGTTCGCTTCACAATAAACGCCAACGGGAAGAGGAATAGTGCTATTGTAACGAATATTGCGTCACCGGCCGGCACCACCACGAACTACTTGTACGCGCGGATTGTGTCATCTGCGGGGGCTACCACAAGCTGCCTGCGAGAGCAGGTTGCGTCATGTGCCGGCAGATTATTCCAGAACGTTCGCGGGTTCTCGACGGTACTCGCCGAGTAAAAATACGCGGCGGCCGGCGACCGCGAGTCAGTGTTAAGTCCGCAGTGGAAGCTGAACTGTTAGTGGTCGCGGTGAATAGCAGTGCAGTGATTGTGCTCAATGAACCGTGGTCAGTGCATCGTACTGTGGTCAGTGACGTGAACTGTGGCCAGTGCTTAGGACTGTGCGAGCGTGTAAGAGAAGAGTAGTGTAAATAAATAAAGAGAAGTATAGTGTAAATAAATAATCAAGTGTTTTTAGTGATTCTGTTAAGAAACAAAATAAACGTTTTTGTTAAAATAATACGAGACTTTTAATTCACCACCTAGAATCGTAACACTATTAACCAGTAGCGCGTACAACAAGAACTTTACGAAACAGTTGTCGCAACCAAAGTAATTCTATCTATGCTACTGTGTTACTCTTTGTATTGCCATCTGTCAGATGTTTTTGCGTGAGCTGCTATGATTAAGGTGGTTAGAGCGAGATATTCCCTAGTCGATAGAGAGTGCATTTTACATTCAACAATAATTATTTGTGAGACATGTGGGTATTGTGAAACATGTATAAACAAACCAGGGATTCCTATTAAGAGTTTTATTTAATTATACGAATTAATTGTGTTAGATAGAAAATAAAAATATTTCAATATTATATAAAGACCTATCGTTGACTAGTTTGTTAACTAGTACCAACAGATCGCGTAGCCAAACAATGAAAAATTGAGGCATAAGATCGAATATAAAAAAGCACTATTTCACCATTAGCAAGATCAAAATTATAAAAAGTAACATTATAGACATATATCTACATATTTTTTACAGAGATCACTAATAATTGCCGAAATCTCATCTTGAATATCGCGAAATGTCTTTGGTAAATTAGGCAACGCCATAATGTCTGTGGTATTGGTATACCTGCGCAGGGCTCATGCTGCTTCAAATTGTCCTTGTTTTCATTCACTTTGAATACTATTTCCCGATATACTCTTTGACTATTTCTGTACTGTTTGGTGCCTAGTCGACACGCGGTAAACAATGTCTGAGCTCATTGGAAGTGCAATTGGTTTGAGAAAATCGTGCTACAGAGAAAAAGGGATTTCTGTTAAAATACTAGTAATAACTAGTATAAATACTAGTAGTAAATAGTAGTGCCGATTCACAAGGGAGGAGACAAAAGGATTGTTAATAATTACAGGTCTATAAGTTTGACATCAGTTGTATGCAAGCAGATGGAACACATGATTGCGGAATATATTAGACTAGTCTGGAATAAAACCGACTGGCTTTTTCAAAATCAACACTGTTTTCGTCCTAGCTATTCGTGCGACAGTCAGACTATTTCTTTATGTCAGGACATAGCAGATTCATTAGACGAAGGGAGTAGGGTAGATGCAGTAATTATAGACTTTTCTAAAGCATTTGATCTGGTTCCACATGGCCTTTTAATTGAAAAACTGTCAAAAACTGGATTAGATCATCGAATAATCTTGTGGATAAAAGAATTTCTTACGGGCCGAACTCAAGCAGTCAGAATAGGTGACAAACACTCATCGAAAGCCGATGTAACCTCTGGGGTCCCCCAGGGGAGTGTGTTAGGGCCATTGCTATTCTTAGCGTTTATTAATGATATTGCATCTGGAATAAAATCGAAAGTTAGACTTTTCGCTGATGATTGCAATATATAGGAGTATTGGCGCGTCTTCGGATGAAAATGTTTTACAGAACGATCTTAACTGTTTATGGAACTGGGCGTGCAGAAATAAGATGGAATTAAATCCGGAAAAGAGTAAATTCATTTGTTTTACCAAATCTCGCTCGAATGTACACTCGAATTAAAAGTTAGGAACTAACGATATACCGCGTGTAAAAACTGTAAGTACTTGGGTTTGGTCCTGCGTAGCGACTTGGGTTGGTCGGATCATATTAACAATACGGTCAAAAAATCATGGAGGGCGCTGCACTTTGTAATGCGCATTCTAAAAAACAGTAGTTCGAATGCCCGATCCTTGGCATATACTTCACTTGTTCGTCCTATTTTAGAGTACGGAGCGGCCTGCTGGGACCCGTACAGAAAAGGGCAAATCGAGGCGTTAGATAAAATTCAAAAACGGGCCGGAAAATTTGTGAATCATGGACGCGTTGATGGACGAGATGAATGGGAACCCTTATCTAAGAGACGGGAACGGGCGCGTTTATGCGTAATGTACAAGACATACAAAGGGGACTCAGCATGGGCAGACATCAGTAAAAGATTACAGAAACCTGATCATAAAAGTAGAGGAGACCATCCCTGGAAAATACGATGTAAAAAGCAAAGAACTGATGTAGGCAAGTTCTCCTTTGTGAATCGTACTATAGTAGATTGGAACAAACTACCTGCAAAAGGACTAGAGACTCTTCCTTCTAATGTAGTGAAATTTAAAAATATACTTAATTCTATGTAGGTCATCATTAATAGCACTGGGACTTTTATCATTATTATTATTATTATTATTATTATTATTATAATCGTTAGTATTATTAATAATATAGTCATGTCTCTTATTCAGTGAAGTGAAGTGTAGTGTGGTGGGGGCACGGAAGGGGAGGGGAGTGTAGTGTAGTGCAGCGCAGTGAAATGAAGTGAAGTGAAGTGAAGTGAAGTGAAGTGAAGTGGAGTGGAGTGTTAGAAAAGCTATAAGTCAACATATAGATAACTCAAAATTAATTATAACTAGGATATAAATCTCTAATTCTAATTGTAATTATATTTGTAAATATTCGTAATAGTTTTGTAATTGTATATCTAATTGTAATAATGTTTGCCACCGAGCATTAGCTCAAAGCAAACTTTAATAAATCTATCTATCCATGGGCGTAGCCAGGTTTTTCACTAGGGAGGGGCAAATCATAATTTGTAATTATTAAATACTATAAGGTTAATATAAGTGAAGTGAAATTATAAATAATATAATATTACAACTAATAATAAATAAAAATATATATTTAAACAATAATATTAATAAATAATCAATGAAGTTTTATAAGAATAAAATTATATAATTTCACTAGTTTATTATAATGTTATAAACAATATACACATTTTGTAATACAATGAAAGCGTTACAAATCTTACAAAACTAACAAACTGTTAAACTAAAATTAGTTTTCGTGGATTTTCTGCAAATCTCTTAAATATTTCTTTTTTATATATTTCCTCTTTTCCTAATACAAGTGCCCTGTGAACACTCATTAAACATAAACCATTTAATCGTTCTCCTGTCATTGTTGATCTTAACCAGGATTTTACTCTGCGTAAAGTACTGAATGATCGCTCTACAGTACAAGTGGTGCATGGTAGAGCAAGTGAAATGAGTAATGCTTTTTTTGTTTCAGGGTAAAAAAAATCGGCTTCTTTAACTAAATCCATCATTTGGATATCTTTTACTTGCTGTTTACTCATTTTTTTCTCCCTCCACATGGAATACCATAATTCGATTTCAGAATCTAATCCTTGGAAATCATAAAATATTGAAAACTGTTTTGTTTTTTTCCTAAAGTCATCAATTGTCATCTCCATCATATTCTGGGGATGAAGATTCAGTAGTGAAAAAGCAGCTGAATGGTCTTCCGAAAAACGTTGCTCTAATGACAATAAAAGAGAACAGAACATTGGAATATTCGGGACATACTTCCGTCTTAACACAGATTCTCTAAAAAACGCAATAATGTCTTTCACTGTAGAAATTGTGTTACGTATTTCTGGTACACTATTCCAGTCATTGACAACGAGATTTAATTTATGCGATGCGCAATGAAAAAACTGGGCTTTTTTATATTTTCTTCGTAATACACTTTGTACTCCGTTCTCATTACCAGCCATAGCTGCACATCCATCATAACCTTGGCCTACACATTTCTCTGGATCAAGTCCTTCCTGCTCCAAAAATGGTCTATGGCCCTGCAATTGTGTGAGCATCAAAGCTGGTAATTCAACAAGCCTACAAATTCTTCCCGAATTTTCATCTGCTTTTCATCAAAAATCTTAATCCGATTGACAATTGCTCTTTTCCCGATATGTCAGAAGTCTCATCCGCAAGTACACTAAATGCATACGCTTTTTGCGTCTTCTATTACGTCATCTTTGATGACAGCACCACTAAAATTAATAATTTCATTTTGTATTTGAGGAGACCTACATGTTGCATTTTTTAACATTTGATTCGTCAAAATGCTGTCTCAAGTTTTCGTCGCCAGCCTCAATTCGAAATTGAATCAAGTCTTGAAACACACCTCCATCTTGCAGTTTTCCTCTTGAAGGCAGATCATGGGACCCGCAAAATAAGATTGTGGAGATTATTGATTTTACAATTTTAGTATTTTCTTCAACAACTTTTTTGTGACCGTGAAAAAGTTGCACATCCACTGGAGCGTTAGCCGTGAAATTCCCCGCGGCAGCAACTGCAGCTTTGTGCCACTGATTAGAGGAATGTTTTTTACAATCTTCATGTAAATTTTTGTACCGTGTAAAAGGTTTTATCATAAATGAGCCAAGAACACCTTTAACAGAATTAATGGGTGGAGGAAACAAAACACAAAACTTACAAAGCCCGCCTTTAAGTGCTTTCCAATATACAAGCCATGGAGAGTATGTTTCTAGCCAAATATGTTTAAATCGTCTTTCGGATGGTTTTACATCTTTACTGAAATCATAACTAATGGGTGGAACCCAACAAGATTTCAACAGCGTACTTTTTTCTTCTGTCGTCATCTGAGAGGGTCGTCCAATCCAAAGGCCCAAATCATTTTGGAGCGGATCACCAACATGAGACTTAATTGATTCACTAGTCAGACATGTCGATGAAGGTCTTGGTTGAGGGTTTGCAGGATTGAGTGATGGTGTAAATTTAGCTCTCTTTTCGTCACTTTCATTTATGATTTCATTGTTGTCCTCCAGCTTTCTTTTTAGATTACCTTCAAATATATAAAATTATAAATGTTAAAAAATGTACAAAATTAAAAAATAGCAAATTTTATATGTTCTTAACGGTTGAAATGGAATCATAATTAGACAATAGAATCTAACAAGAATTAAAAAAACATACATTTTTCTTCTGGTGTCGTCTGAGATGATCCTTCAATCTGTAGATCTAAGTCATTTTGGAGAGGATTTTGAACATGCGTCTCGATTGATTCACTGATCAAATAAGTGGATGAAGGTCCAGGTTCCAGCTCTTTGGAATTAAGTGCTGATGTTAACTTTGCTTTTCTTTTGTTATTTTCATTTCTGGTTCCACTTTTATCGTCAAGTTTTCTTTTTTGACTACCTTTAAATGTACAAAATTATGTATACTAAAAACATGTACACAAAGACAAAATACCTCTTGTAAAAAGTTATACACAATTATTTACAGAAATTTGAATACTACATTTTTTTAATTTTTTTAAAAATATGTGAAACTGCCACTATATGCACTGATATCGGAATACTTACTGATAAAAAATTGTCTTATATCCATAACAAAGTTTTTGCTTATAATATTAACTTTGTGTGAAGTAGCTTTAGAGCAAGACGTTGCAATGAATTCTAAAATATAAAATGATCAAGATAAATTATTAATATTACGAAAAGCAAATTAAATTTATTATAAAAAAGTAATATAGCTCGTGAGTAAAAAAGTAATATAGCTCGTGATGTAATTTGGTACTCACCGTTGATGTGATGAAATATTTTTTGGAAGCACTTTAGAAGTATTACTAATGAACTTAATTTAATACACTAATTAAAAAATATGTATTTTCACAATTTTGTTCACATGTAACACGTTTGTCTTTTCCTTAAGCCGGTTTAAAGAAAACTACGATCTTCGGAACTAATACAAATGTTGCAATAGGTTTCTGCTCCATTTATCTTATCGCAAAATCTGAAGAATGCAAAAACATTTTCCTCTGGGCGAGTGTGACTTGTGTTGGACCGACTATTGCTCTACTAAGACTCAAAAAACACTTCCACTGCGCACTTCCGCGAATCTCAATGAACCTTCGCGAACGCGGTGGCTCACGACATATAGAAAACCGCCCCTCCCACGCGGTGGTCGCGGAGGGGGCGGTCTGATGTGGAGCAACCCGTGGGAACCCCAAAATTTCCTGGAACCGGGCGCGGTCACGCGGCGCGGGGCTGACCGTGCCGCCAGCTGGGGGTGTGGGCGCAAACAGGTCATAAACCCCGCCCTGTCAATGGCGGGGTTTGAAGCGCGCCGCGCCAAGCCTCGATGGTGGTCGGTCGGCGGAGTGGCAATAAAACTCGCAAACCGCGCCGTATGTATTTCGCCGACAAATGTCTTTGTTGGCGAAGGCCCCGCGCATCTTTGCTAGGGGCTGCAGCCGCGCGAGCAACAACACGTGCGGCGGCGGTGATATTGAATGACAAAGGGACATGGGCGGGCGCGCGAAGGGGCCGCGGCCCGTTGGCCGCGCGGCGCGGCCGAAAATGAATTTGCGTGCGTAAACAAAGTTTAAGTAAAAGGATTACATTTTTTATGTTTTCTGTTTATTTTATATCTTATTATTTTATATATTCAAATTTTTTTCTTCTTTCTTAGAATGTTTTAAAAACACAATACTTCGATTTGCTTTTTATACAAAATTATAAATGTCCTAAGATTTAGGGGGGGGGCAACTGCCCTCCCCCCTGGCTACGCCCATGTATCTATCTAATACTACCTACGATTGAATTTATAATTCCTCTTACTATTTCAATCAATTTACCCCTGGTTGGTTTTATATACAGTGGGTCTTGAAGCATAATACTGTGTTGGGCACTCCAGAAAAAAAACTTTAACTAAATATCACTAATTATGATAAGATAAATTCATGTACAAACACAAATGTTAATTTAACAAATAGCTTAAAAATTGAAAGTTCCATTGTTAATTTCTTATTTATAAATGCATGTTTCGTTTCTTATTGTTTCATTCAATTTATTTTTAAATTCAAATATTATGGTTCAATAAAATATTTGATTGATTATTATTCAGATAAAAACATTTCTTGAAGTTTTTAAGAATATTTATTTTCAAAAATTCAGGCACAGGGAAAGGAGTCCCAAGCTTTCATATTTTGCTAGTAGGGAAATCCAGCTCTACATTTATACCTTGCATGGTTGAAATTAACACCAGCAATTTCTAATACCTTTGTGAATTGAATTCTCACTCCTGTAGTTCTACTGATTGAGGTGCTGACATATGCAAAAGTTTGTTGCTTCGAGTCCAGTATCCACTGTGTATCTCATATAATGAAAAAGAGAATACGAATTATTTTCAAATAATTAATCATTGTTCAGGAGCTAAAATGACAAAAGCTGTTATAGAGCTCAAACTGAAATAATGCTATAATAAAAGTATAAATATTTCTATAAACTCTCAAAATTACCCATTTGCTCATAAAGTTGAATCACAGTGAATCATCATCATAAACTGCAGGCCCTTTCCTGTTTCCCAGTAGAACAGGAAGATTACACCTCCAGGTGTTCTTGATAATTTATTTTGAAAAGGCCATTGTTTATATAGCTCATATAATATAAAAGAAAAGACGTGATCATTTGGAATATTAACTGAATTGAGTTTTTCATTCAGAACGCGCAAATGCTTTTATCCATCAAATTTAAATATCTGATTATATACAAAGGCAATGTTTTCCAGGAGTGAGGATCTTTTAATAGGACCCAGAAGACCTAGAGGAATGTACTAGTCGCGCGACTTTTCTTAACGTCTGAGCTCCCTAGTGCTCAACACAGCACGACTCGGTACGGTCTGGTCACAACATTGGTCTCACACGGAACGGCACGGCAAGATTGTCAGGGCTGCCAAGCTCTGCTTTCGAATGAATTCAATTCTCGCGTTTTCGCTGTTAGACTGCTGGCCAGCTAAAAAGCCGAACTAACGGGACAACTTTTGAAAAATGTCACTGTCGGATGATAACATACATTTATACTCGATTTAGGGTAGTTTCGATTCGCTTTATGTTGGCTAAAGTTGTTGCCAACCGTCACACAAATACCCTGAATATATTACCTTCAAGCGGTAGGGACATTTTTTAAAATTTAAGTTTGCAATGAAACAATGACTACTTCCGTAGATACCGCCAACATTCAAAGCCATACAAGTGAAATTGTGTTAGTTTACGAGTGTTGCTAAAGATTTGCATTTTGCGTTTTGGTGCTCTTCGTTCTTTGGTTTTATCGTTCAATTTATTTATTTAGTAGTACTAGGCGTTTTTGAGTTTTATTTATTATTTTCCAATTGTTTTCTTTAGTAATAATAATAAAGTTAATTGAAATAGTTATAGTAGTTCATTATTTTTGTTTTAGTTTTCTTTTTTAAATTAATTATATTATATTTTTTTATTTTTCTGAATTCATTTTAATTATAAGTGGAAAATAATGGTAAGCCTAACAACATCTGGGTTTAAACTTAATACTGAACCTTTGAAGATAACACGTTTTCAAAGACTGTCTCTGGTAACAATGGATAAGTTATTGAAAACTTACTTACACTAATGATGATTTTCATTATTTTTTGAACTTACTTTTAAAAGCTAATGAATAATTGAACAGATAAATTAAATGGATGTATTTGCATTGATATTGACATAACTGGACTGTTAGGAACATTTCATTAGATCACTTAAAAACTACAATGTATATCACGTTAATTAACTTCAATAATTGTGGTATTTATTTGCGTTCAATAAAACTTATTACTACCACTTCAAAACGTGAAGTAACTGTTGACACACATCTCAAAAGCATTAATAACATAGAAGTATGACCGCAGATAACTTTTGAGGTTATATTTTTCATTTGCACTTGACACTTTTTAACACTTCTTAAGCTCGCAATAGTTGATAATGATAATTCTTAATTAACTTAATAATTATTCACAGAGTTAATATTCGTTTATAGATGAACATCTCTTTTTAATTCTACCGAAAAACGAAACATGTATTATTGAACAGTGGACTAGACTCGAGACCGCGCGAGGATTGTGAATGAGACAACAAACAAAACAAAAGTGAGAGACTTGATTAGAGTTATAGTTTCATAAGTTGGCTATTCTGACAGGAAATCTTTCCAGCTGCCATATTGCGAATTTAGTGCGGCCTGATACACGGCCTGGAGTCTAGTGTTGTGCCCTGTGATTTATTCGATTCGGATTTTGGTAATATCATATCTCCTTAATAAGCAATATTATCGTTATCTAATTATTTTCACTTGTGGTTGCTATTAATTGTGTTATTATTTGTTATATTTTATCGTTTATAATGTCCTGTTGTATGAAGAGCGAAAGAAGCGCGAATAGTATTAGTAATGTTACAGTTGGCAACACCCGTTGGATGTGACGTCGGGAGAAGCCTCCTCTCCCTGCACCCCGCGCTGGGAGACGTCAAGAAAAGTCGCGCGACTAATAAGAACTCTTGCCGGAGACTTGTCACTCGATTTGAATGAAGCGCGCTACGCGCACAGTGTTGCCGAGTTGGGCGTTACCGGCCCGTCCCTGTAGAAAGCGCGCGAATGTCTCTCTTTGGAGTGATTCAGGCTTACAATTTTGCGTATTTCTCCTATTTGAGACGGTAGATGTCCTTCAAATTGCGCATGTTGATTCTTCGAGATGCTAGCTACCTAAGAAAGAGTTTTTTAAAACATTTTCAACAGCTAGTTTTCCCACAATTTTAAAATTTCTGGTCGGCTCAGTCGGGTCGCCATAAGAGCCCATGTTAAAACGACAAATTTACGGTCTCATTTCTCAAAAACTAGACGGTGAAACAGTTTCAAATTTTACCAGAACATAGACGAACCTCTCATCATTCGATTAGCACAATAAAAAAGGCATGTTAAACGTAACACGTATCTCGCTCTAACCACCTTAAAAATACGAAAGAATATTAATTAGAAAAATATAACTAAGTACAAAGTATGCCAAAACTACTACGAACTTTCGGAACACACAACTACGAGAAACTAAAATTTTGTCAATAAACAAACAGCTCCAATGCACTTTTACTCTATATCCAGGGACTCTAATGCGTGAATGTGAAAAGATTAAGTGACGAAATACAATACAATGCATTTGCGGCCTTGTCCATTTAGAGAACCACGAGCCGCGAATGAACGTTTTATTCGAACTGATATTGCTGAAGCCGGGGTTCTGCGCGCTTCTTGAGTCACTTCATGCGAGTCAGGTGAGCGGAAACGCTGAACGCAGGCGATTGGGTGAGAGTAAACAAATGCTTGCAAGCTGATTGTTCCAGAGAAGTCACACGACGTACCACAGCACGTGGCGAGAGAACTGTCAGATTCGCTTATACACTGCCGGTACTGTATAGATACAATAAGTCTGTCAACAGATTTTTATTGTAAAATGTATTAAAAATTATGTACTAAAATTGTTAAAATGTACATATAAAAAGCAGGTCTAAAGATGGCTAAAAAATGTTGCCGAAACGTCATAAAAAATAGTACATGTAATTATATACGCTAAATACTTTTCTTCTTGAATGTCAAAAACAAGTGGAACTGTTTGATTAATAATAAGATACAATAATAACTTCTAGATGCATCCACTAGATGACGACACAGTCGATAACTGATTATTGCCTATTCTGTCTGTCGTTCTTACACATTCTTAGCAAGTGCTGTGTCCCGATGATGTTTTTTTCGTGGAGTTTCTCATCACGTCCTCACTAGCAACTTGGTTTTCTTTCATTATATTCATTCATTTAATTTTATTTTATTTTTTATTTAATTCTTTTATATGAAATACGCCTAATTATTTATATTTGCCATTGGCTACTTATATTTAAATAAATTCATTTACATTCCATTCTCAATTTTAAATATTAATTTTTGTTGACTCAATTAAAAAGAAATATGAAGTAATAAGTAATTTGCTGTCTAAACAAATAGATAGTAAACATTGATTCAAGTAGAGCTCGGATGTTAAGGCATTTAATTTACCAAATATAGGCAGGCAAAAAGGCACTAAAATATGTCATGAATTTTATGAGAGTCTAATAATTTATATTCAAATTTTATTTGTTTTACTGATATTAATACTAGTACTTACAAGGAAACGTTTTCTCTATTGTTCATCGTTACCTTGTGTAATCTTGATTGGTTATACATTAGGAAGAAATTTTTTCACAACTAAAAAGTATTTATTTATATTACGTCAAAAACAGTTAAAACTGTATATGACGTTCTGTGGAGAGAAGTGAATTCTGTGCACATTTTCAATATTCTGTGATCCCTACACTTAGTCATATACTACTTGAGTTTTGAATAAAAATATCTCCCGTGTAATTATATCTATTTTCAAGGATAAATAAGCAATAAATTTTGGGCTCTTATCCATGATGTCCTATGACAAGGAATAATACTTCCTGCCGCCACAACATGGAAACGATAATTTGAATAACTATATTTTCCACTGAATTCTAGAAGACGTGCACAGATAATGAAGTTACAATTATGTCCAGAAGCAAAACAATGGTACATCTCAGCATTTGTTCAATGGACTAGAGAAACTGGACCAAAAACTTAATAGAGATGGTCGCCGTTGACCCAGAAGTTGCGATACAATACTTGTTATATTGTTCAGAATTATACAGACCAATGGTAAATAATACATTAAATATCTTTCCTTGTGATGCTCAGTATAGTCTCTACTTGTATAGAAACAGTTATGCAGCAGAAACGAGTTCACTTTGGATTTAAATTTTTTTTATCGAATTTAATCGTTTAATGTCATCGGAAAGTATTATAAAATAATGTACATGTATTGTTGGAATTTTTTTAAGATTTTCATACTGTCACCTAATGAATATGATTTTTACGTCGAGTGTTATAATAATAGACATCGGCATTTTCTGAAAATATATTCCCGCCCTTAAGCAAGTCATTTTTGATTAAATAAACCCTGATCCGTAAATCAACAGACCAGGCAAAAGTAATATTCCTAGATTGAAGAAGAGAGGCTTACAAGAATCACGTGGGTGGGATTTGTTTATTATTCGTACAATTCGTTTTTGTAATCTAAAAGTCTGGGAGATATAAGATGTATTTCCCCGCAATATTATGCCACATTTCAGGCGGGAATGAACATTCGCGAAGTATACACAACGAGCAGTATGAAGGCTGACTGAATTTGCAAGAATTCTGAACGCGTAGCATAATGAACTTAATTTTGTGTTCAATTAATTTAAATGGATTTTGCTCCAACACAATCCAGATTTTGTAAGCGTTACCGCTCCTTATCAATCGTGTTCTTAAATTATCGTAATCAGTAATTCCTTAATTTTAATTTCGCTGTCTTACTGTTGATTAGAGAGCTCATTAGGTAGGGTGCTTTCTTTTTTTATGTAACTTCCTTGACAGGAGTCAGGAATACATTTAAATCATTCCGAGTCATTATGTTCATTCTTATTAGCACGAACAACTCCTAGCAACTCTCTTCTTCCGTCTAGTGTAAAAGGTACTGGTAATCTAACAGCCGATTGAGCTACAGCCGGGCCGCCGAATGTGACAGTATTCTTTACGGCAAAGCGAATTTCAGCATTATCACTGCAAATTTGATTCACTGATGATTCTAAAGTGCTCAAAGTGGGCTGAACTGTTCTCTTATGAATCTGAATTATTGTCTAATTCAAAAACTTTTCTTTTCATTGATGGCACTAATTTATTTGACAGTACATGATACGTTCTGGCCTTATTGCATCATGTACAAAAGTATGTATATTTAAAAGGGATGCCACATGTAATCATGTGATACAGTTCATTGTTGTTGAAAATGTTTATTGGCATCATGAAATAAAGTTTTCAAGTTAATTCATATTTGTGCTAGGAGAAAAAGAATTCAAAAACATTACTTGATTGTCAATAATATACATTTTTGATATCTCAAAGCAGTTTTTCATTCCCTTTAGTAGTTTGTAATGGCAAATGTAAATTTAATAACTTCAATATTGATAGATGGAAGGAATAATTATTTCCAGACGTACTTCAAGATAAATTATTTTCATAATAGATACTAAGATTTAAATTTATTTTTCCTATTTTATTGTCGTAACAATATGATTGTTTTAAATGTGTGATATTTTGGTATTAATACTAGAATCAATGTTTACCAAATATTATTGCCATGGTGCAAATATTATTTCCACCATGATTATTACTAGGAGAATTTGTATTTATTTTCTTAACAGAAAACAATTTTCCACGAGTTTGAATTAATTTTAATAAACCTATGTCATTTTATTTCATTGGGTTGTTTGTCATCCTGAGTCACTTCCATGGCGGGGTATCCTAGTACATAATCCTTATAGTACATTATGAAACGATGGTGTAATGATGCGTATTAATACACGAGTGTGATACTACGATACGAGCGAGTGTCGTTAACTTCATCCGAGTGTATTAATACCCATTACATCGAGTTTCATACAGTAGTTTTTCTACGACTAATGCTAACTTTTATAAGTGAAACGTTTACTTTAATCGTTTCCTAGCAGTTGACATGCAGGTTTCAGGCAAGGCCACATAGCGGGCAGCCTCGCTACCCTTGCCTCAGATGGCTTTGGTGTTCCACTCAGAATGCAAAAGTACAAATGTTGCAGTAATAATTCCGACTCACCATTTTCGCTTTTTCTCTTATTTCTGGAGATGTCAACTACACTTCTGATTCACTAGACATTTTAAACTAAAGAATTGGCCGGATTTTGAAGTTTACAAAACAACCACATTAAACAAAAACACTTGCATACCGATCTTGACGTCAGTCAAATGTTCCCTCCAGTACCTACCGCAGGTAGAGGAATTGAATTAAAGTGAAATTATGGTCCAATGTATTTAAAATAATATTCCACGTAAAAATGAATAATCTTTTTTAAAAAAGGAAAACTGACAAGCATATTATACAGTATTAAATGCAATTTCAATGTAAACAATGGAACGAAACATTTATTAGAAAGATTCACAATGATTAGGAAATGTAAATTCTTTGTTTGTAAACTTCTCTGTGATTGGTCAAGAACCCTCATAATGAAATTTGTATCCTAATGAGTATTATTATGCAACGGGTTGCAGCCATCAAATGACAGAATTATACAATGAGGGTACAAAAAATAAATTATAAATTACACCAGAACGACTAAACATAAAGCATTGCCCATTGAATTAATCGAGATATCGTGCAACATGATCCCCGCCCCTTCAACCAGGCTCAGTTTACTACGGGAGCCACACGTTCGAGTGCAGCACTAGCGCTAGTCATGAGAATTAACACGTAGTTTGTCAGCCGACCTGTATTCTTTGTGAAAGTTTCATTGTAAGCTGTGTCACCAGCAGAAAATAACATTGTTCGTTTATGATTTGTAGTGTAGCTATGAGTGTGATGGAAGATATTACTATTTTTACGGAAAGCATTATTAAAATAGAAACGGTAAGCATCTCTCTAAATTTGACTTATTAGAACGTGCGGTGTAATTGAGGATGTTCAATGTTTTGGGATAATGAATTACGAAAACGTAATTAATGAAGCCCAAACTAAGTTGTAATTTGTGTTCTAAGAGCAGAATATGTTAATGGTATGCATTCTTCAAAAGATTGTTTTTGTGTTACTTGTAGGTTAAAGAAGAACCAAGTGATGTCGATGAAGATAATAGCTGGAATGCTTTTGTGAGTAATATTTTCATTAGTAACATCATCTAATAAGCGTTTTGTGGTAAATAGAATGTAATTGAGGATTAGAAGAATTTACATTCTTCTGGGTACAATTAAAAGGTCCCCCACTAATGGAAAAACTTCCTTCGATATGAATCAGATATTCAGCAAAACTGAAATGAGATGGATATAATGATATTTGCAATTTGAATGAAAAGCTCAATTCAGTTATTATTCCCAATGAATCACTTTGATATCACTCTGTATGAGCAAATGAGAGCAAATAATCTTTAGAGTTTATAATTGTTATATATCTTCAGTACAGCATTTTTATATCGTATTGTGTGGTATGTTAAGTTTTTTACTTTTGCTCCTAAACAATAATTACCTATTTACTTGATTATTCAAATGATTAATTATTCGAGACTGATTCATATACACTTTTAATTTGCGAGATACACAGAAGTCATTGCCTTCTAGACTACAGTTGCAAGATACCTTACACGGCACTCAAAGCAGCAACCTTTAACGTAGGTTATCATCTCAATGAACAGTGGTATCAAATGTGTAGAAATTGTAAAATATTATTTTATGCTTATGCTCAAGGTATAGGTAAATGCAGAGCTGTGTTTATACTAATGAATTGTATATAAAAATGTAATTTCCACTTAGTGAGCAATTAGTTTATTTACATCAGTATTTGTACAAGGATTTCTTCTACTATAATAAGTATTTTTTAGCTAATTAATGATTTTTTTCAAAAACAATTTTAAACTTCGAAACCCACTGTATCTACATCCAGCCGTGGGCAAATGAAATTGTAGGAGGAATAATAAATTTAGTGTTCGGTAGTATTATTTATAATCGAAACCCCTTTAATCTGCACCACTATATTTTGTTTAATTGTTTGCATCCCCTTAACAATAGTAATGCATTTGAATAGATCTCTTGTTTAATTTTCAAAGCATTTAATTTTGAGTGCAACATCAAAGATTACAAAAGATTTGCCACTTGGAAATATCGTTTGAAGATTTTATCTCTAATAATGTTACTATTTTATAATTGGGGGTATAAGTAATACAGCTCTCAGAATTATGTGATGTAATTTCATTTTATCATTGTTAGTTTGGTATGTACTTTTCACAATAATTTTCATCTAAATCAATATCTTAACAAGATTAAAAATTATGCTGAAAACATTGGAATGAGCAAAAAGCTTCTGTTAAACTTACCACTGGAAATATAATTGTTAACTGACAATATAAAGCTTTATACGAAGTTGGAGAGAAACAAACTTCTGATCTTGTTAAGCAATTGAATAATCTAAGGTTTATCTTACCATTTGCTCAGATAATAAAAGAAATAAAAATTAGAGAGAAACAAGCACTTAAATATATTTGAAAACTTTCTATTATTTTACTGTTCTGTGTGACATCAAAAGGAATTGTTTTGTCTACTCTCAAATTTCGCAATGGAAAGAAATATTCCATCAATTCGCTCATAGTGATATTTTCAACTTGTCAACCAGGATTCAACAGTATTCAAAGTGATCAAAACAGAAACTTAGTGGAAGCGTGACTCCTGAGCAGGTATGCCAATCTCGAGGACAGTATGGCATTGCCCAATTTCCCAAAGACTTTTAGCCCTACTCAGATGAGAAAATTCTGGCCATAATTAGCAATCACCGTAAATAAAATTTTGATATGTTTATAGTGTTACTTTTTATAATTCTGCTCTTGGTATTTGTGTAATAGCGCCTTTTTATATTCAATCTTATGCCTCAATATTTCATTCCTTAGCCAGGCGATCTGTTGGTACTAGTTAAGAAACTAGTCAACGGTAGGTCTTTATGTGGTACTGAAGTATTTTCATTTTCCATCAATGAAACAAAATTCATTCATATAATTAAATAAAATTCATCATAAGAGTCTCTATTTTGTCTATGTAGGTATCGCAATATCCATTTATATCGCAAATAAATATTTTTCAGTGTAATAGGGACACTCTATCTACTAGGGAATATCTCGCTCTAACCACCTTAATGCAGTTTTGTACACCCGCCTTTGAAAACAACAAAGTTTACTATCTACATTAATTATCTGAAAACTACCTCCATCTCCCTAAAGCAAAATTTAAGTGAGCACTCTGTTTTTCACAAGCAAGTAAATCTAACAGAGGTCTTAATGAAAACTCATAAAATCCCCTTCTAAATGTATTTTGATTAATTTCAATAGCTGAATGCGGTTTTGAATAATGAAGATGAAACTTGTTTCTGGGAATTTGCAGGGTAATGAGCAGAGCATGTGTTGGCAGGTGCCCATAGCAACATGATTTTAGCGAAACAAAGAAGTGTTGAGGTGGAGTGTTGTTGGTGGAGGAGGGACAGAGTTAGAGGGAAAGCCAGATGGAATTGGATGGCATGGTGCAAAGCAATTCACAGGGTTGAGGGAGCGGTATGGTAGGGCAATGGTAACTTAATTATAGAATTCTTTTCTCTTTTTGCTGAATAGACGATTGTAAATAAAAGCCTCTGCAAATGGATGGGGGGTCAGCTAGTCAATATGTGTGTGTGTGTATGTATATGTATGTAATGGATTGATGGATGGATGTCTATTACAGTGGCTCTTATTTTGAAAAAGGAGGAATTTTATCAACCTCCAATGGGAAATAGGTTTAGAATGTGTCAGAAAGAAAAAAAGCCCTGTATTTTTTCAGATTTCTTCAAGCAAAATAACTTGGGCCAGTAAGCAGTTTGAATTTAACACTGGTTTTAAACCAGATTTTCTGACAATAATAGATTTCAACCGTTACGTTGAGAAATTTCTTCGTAAAGTTATGAAACTTGGTATCCCTTCATTTTTGGGGTCGTTGAGGTCGAACTTGCTGTAAAAAAAGAAAGTCGTCAATTTAAACCAATGTAACAATTTATTACATAATAATATATGTTGTCATTTTCTAGATTTTTTGAATCACTGAATTTAAATTTTATGTTAAATTTCATTTCTGATAGTTTAAATTATCAAAAGTGACATTATGATATTATCGGTCAAAAGCTGTCATAAGCTGCGCTTTTTAAATTTTATTTATTCTAGACGCCCGAATGATTAACTTGGAGCTATGATTTTTGTTCTTTTGTTTAGGGAACTAAATATGCTTATTAATTCCATGAAACATATTTGATTGTATATTAAATAGCATGATTGAAAATTAAAACTCCACAACAACTAATGGGAATTTGGAAAAAATGAATATTTTAATTAATAAATTTTCCGTACATGCATCAACTACATGTGAACAATGAATGAATACAACTATATTTTTTAAGAATATATTAAGCTGTCAAGCTATCTGACTAATGGAACAACATAAAATATGTAACATGAATAAATTAAATGTGTTAAATGAAAAACATTAGGTCCTGGCTTTACAAATGTAAAAAAGTACATCAGTTGTGTTTACGTGTTCTGAAAATAACTTTTTACCTTCCAATGTTTATACATGTATTCTCGTGGTTTAACTTTTCCTGGGTAGTAATGTTTTAATGGCTTTGAAAGCTACTTCTAATCTTCCATTTGGCACATTTCTTTATTCAGTAATCATTATAGTGATAATTCATTCACAATGCATGGCCCTCTAAAATATACCTTTTGCAGAAGCAACATGATGTCATCAAATGTATTCATTTAATTCAGATGTGCTTGAATTTCTCTGATATTGAAAGTATCTTGTGGATAATTGCATTTATGATAAAGAAGAAAACGCGCTCCTATCATCACTCGTTTTCTTGAACGTTGCACTCGTGCAAGTATACCTCTCTTTATCCACTCATTTCGTTAATTATTAGACTTTGGATCTTTAGGTCCTAAAAATGTGGTTTTAGGTGCCTAAAAAGTAGGGAAATACAGCTTTAATAGTCCTAATAAATAAACAAATTTTACGTGTCACGCCATTTAAAACTGATTTTATTTCGAAACACACTTACAGTATGAGAGATAAGATAATATTGTTATGGAACAATCATTCTAAAGGGAAAATTTTTGCTTTAATGTTTTAAAAAAATGTATGTTACTATCAGTTAATTAAAATAAAAGAAAATTATGTCTTACATGAATTTTAACCATTAATCCAACATTTTTATTTTTTAAATAAGAGATCCTTCAATATTCCTTTCTGCATAATTTTATCCACAATAAATAAGCAGCATTTCCATGTGATGTGGTAAGTTTATGTCTTTTGTCCATCACAATTAGCTTAAATGCTGAAAAAGGTCTCTCAGTGTTTGCGGTAGTTGCTGGAACATGTTAAAAAGAGAAACCATATGCTAATTAAATCCTCTAGGGAGAAGTGCCTCATGTCTGCTTAAAATACCTAATACTTCTTTTAGAACCATACATACAGGATTTAAAGAACTTTTGGAAGTATTTGGAAGGGACTGAACAACATTTTAATAAGATATTTTTAGCTCGCTTATTTCTAAGAGATGGTTAAATGAGCGTATTAAATTTGCTTGTTTAAATTTGAATTGAATGTTTCAAAATTGTTTCATAATTTAAAAATAAAATGATGTAAGAGTTGGGAATCTGTGTTTTAAGATACAGCAAACAAATTTGGAAATGTAGAAATGTTTTAATTGATATAGATTTTCCCTTTCCTTCTTTTTGTCTATAATCTGTGACTGATTCACATCTCTAATGGGTTTGTTTATTTGAGATTACATTAACAACGAGGTCATTAGCCACCACAAGAATGATTTTTAACATTGGGGTAACTGTAAGGGGACAATGACAATGACAACATGAACACACAGAAAATCCATGCCTGGGCCCAGGACAGAGAGCAAGCAAAACTAAACATTAAGTAATAATGAGTTGATTTCAGATACAAAATTGTGTACTACCACATAGTTAAATAAAATAAGAATACTTGTACACACACAGACACGAGTTTATTCACCTAATAAGCTTCAGCTAATAAACATCGTGACATGTCCATAATTGATCTATTATATCTTTCAGCCGTACCATTCAATTCATGTACATAAGGTGGACAAGCATTCAAAACAATTCCTTTTTCTTTAATTAAATCACAAATTCTTTTGTTCAAATATTCTTTTCCATTATCACATCTCAATTTCTTTATAGTTTTACCGGTCAGATTTTCAACTTCATTTATGTATTCTATAAAACAGTCATAAACTTGATCCTTTGATTTGATGGTATAAACTCTACCTATTTACTATAATCATCAATAAACGAAAGAAAATATCTTTCCCCATTAAAACCTTTGTTGCAGAGGTCCATTTAAATCTGTATGAACAATTTCTAAAATTTCTTTAGCACCACTTCTATTGTTTTCAAAAGGTAAATTATGCATTTTATTTTCAATACAAGTCTTGCATTTCATAAATTCTGATTCTAATATTCTAGGTATACCATCTAACAGTTGATCTTTACACAATGTTTGCAAATAGTTAAAATTTACATGCCCTAATACACAATGCCACTTTTCTTTTGATGTAATACCACCCTTATTCTCGCCCACGGTATATACATTAGCTTCTTTAACATTGAGTGAACTAGTCATTTCATACTATCTTCCTTCTTTCCACGCAATCGCAATTAACTCGTGATTTTGATTAAAAATTTTAGAATTATTAACCACTGATAAAATCTTGTGATTATCTGTGATTCTTGCATAACTAATAAGATTATATAGCTAATTACTGTCCAACTTTAGTACTTTTAAAAATTTCCATCTCCAATTTTAACATCTACAGGTTTTTTTAAAATTATACAATCAGAAAAATATTCATCGTTATTAATTACATGATCTGTACACCCACTATCAAGTAACCAGTCAATTTGTAATTCATTTTTGTTACTCGTCTCTTTACACGCCACCATGGATTGAATTTCTGTCAGAAAACAATTCATATTGCGTCCATTCTGTCGATAGCTGCCTCTGCCGCCTCTTGATCCACGCCGACCCGTTGCAGTCCCAACCCCCCTCGTCCACGTTGCCAATTATTATACTCCCATACTGCTCACCTCGTCCACGTTGCCAGTTATTATAACTTCCATGCTGCTCATTACGATCACGTTGCCAATTATTACCTCCTTGTTGATTGAAATTTCCTCGATTATTTCCTCTGTATTGTCCACCACGTTTCCAGGACCCTCTGCCTCTACCAGTCTGATAATAATAACTTTGCTCCTGTTTCGTCATGCTCATCTTGCTTTCAGTGTTGAACGCATTGGATCTTGTATTTAAATTTTCATCATCGTCTCTCAATTTCATCATCTGGATCTTACTTTTCACAAATTCCACTGTTTTGTCTTCCTCTTTCAGAACATCAATTAAACCACCAATGAATCTGTACGATTCTGGGAGTGTTCTCAACATGTAGTCCAGTTTTTCTTTTTCTGATACTTTAGCGCCCGCACACTTTAATTCATTTACTGCTTTCTCAAATTCACTGAAAAATACACCCGTATCATTAAAATCTTTTAACCTCAATTTATCTAACTTGTTTCTGCAAACAATCTGTAATGCTGTTGATTCTTTGGAATACATTTCGTCAAACTTCTTCATGATTTCATAAGCAGTTTCTTTGTTACTCACGAACTCTAATTGTTTATTTGTAATAGCGCTGTATATGTAATTTATAGCCTTTAAATTGCACTCATCCCAATCTTATTTGTCTGTACTTGTTTTCTCCTTTTTGATGACTGAATAGCACTTTTTCAATTTTAAGTTCACAATAATATGCTTCTTCCAATTTCCATAATCCTCACCATCAAACACTGGTATTTTAACATCTGACATTTTTCTTTCTGTTGAATATGCTTTAAATTCACTTCACAAATCTCTATAACCAACGAACTGCTACCATGTTAAATAAAATAAGAATACTTGTACGCACACAGACACGAGTTTATTCACGAGTTCGGGCTACATTATCAGACAGACATCACAGTTTCAAAAGAACTAAAATAAAAAGGGGAAAAGGAACATCATGCACTCGCTTATATACCTACACAATAGTTCGAAAGTAATATCATAGATGGCGGTTGTGTAATATAAATGTACCATGCGCGCACCTTTTCTTGACCGATGACCTTGCTTCCCCCTCCCTGGAGCCATAAACAGCTGAAGGCAAAAGATCGCAGCGAGCACTGATGACAACATTCCCAGCATTAAAACTTCGTTGGCACGAAACAGAAGCTAGTCAAAGCTAGTTGCTTTCATAGACGAGAACTTCTGTTCAGCTTTATTACCATTATCTAAAGAAATATCTGAGGCAGGTCCAGGACCATAAAAGGAAGGCATCTAAAACTCTTATGTACTGTCCCTGCTGTTGCCTACCCAGAGCGATGACCTGCCCGCACACATAGCGGGTTTGAGTTTCATCTACCAAAGGTTGGCATTACTGAAAATACTCTAGTGGCTGTCTTCGTAACTAATACCCCCACTCCGCCCGCATTTCATCAATCTATCGGTCAAGAAAAGTTGCGCGAGTGGTATACATATTCCAACACACATACCAAACCATGCTTCTACAAATTGAATTGGCTATTTAGATGGAAGGACATTTAATTTTAGATTCCTCCGTGTCTTTCAGCCGTTTTCTGAGTAATATTTTGTGTAAGGTCTGTTTTAATCTTAGAATCTTAATGTTAGATTTTTCAATTATGTGTTAATGCTATTATGTACCTTTCCACTTCCTATATTATGGGTTCCTTTCATTAATACATAATTAAATCTTCTAGGAATTAAGTACCTTCCCACTTCCTATATTATGGGTTCCTTTCATTAATACATATTTAAATCTACAGCCTTCTCCCGCTTTCCAAACATTCATATTTATTCATAAGCTGCTTATAGTTTTTGCCACAAATGCTTTTTCTCAATAAAATTTCATAATCGTGATAATCCGTTCCCAGTTTCCTTGCAATGAGGTACTGATTATGATTGCTTATGTGTTTGAAAAATTACTTTGACTTATCTTTTCTGAACATCAGCCAGTGATTTTTAGGGCACGGTCATATGCTCTGCCCAAAGTGTTAACACCATCTATCACCTAGAAAACAGCATGGTGGATCATTAGGAAATGTTAAATGCTTAAAATACGACTGACTTTATATGATATGATTTTCAGATCTTACCATTTTCATAGTTCCAGTGATATAGTTGTTTCATTTCAGATGTGCTTCTGTAAGTATTTTTGCGAACAAAACTCTTTCTGATTTAGGGCATTTGCAAACTGTCAAAACACATACATCATCAACTATCTTAATTTCACAATTAATGAGGATGCTATCTATATAACTATCCAGCATGAATACTGAAGACTTCTTTTTAGCACTCAAAAAGTTTTCTCTTCAGTGACCTTAGCTGTTGACGCACGGTGTTCTGAACAGGACCCAAACGCGCGCATAGGGTATGCAGTTAAATAACTAATTAGTAATTTTGAAATGCTTCTTTAAGAATGAATTTAACGAAACATGTTCTATGTGTAAAATAATAATATTCCAGTTAATTTGTTTTTTATTTATGTCGAAAACAGTACTGGTCATAACTGACTGATCAACAATAAAAGCTTCATTAATTTTTCCGAAATAAAGAAAAGGTTATTATAAGCATTTACACTATGAATCGGGGGGAAACGTGTTAAAATTTGTCGTGGCAATGTTTATAACTGTTTAACAAAAGTTTTCATAGGTAGAAATACAGCAAAAGCTCTGTGTAGGTAGTAACAGGAATAAATCGTATTTAATAGTAAATGGCACTAGAACACGTTTACTACTCGTTTGCCATTTTTATTCATAGACAATAATTAATAATTGTATATTATTTTACTATTACGCTACTTGTGTTTTGGACCAAAAGCCACAAAAAGATCGGGAATGGAATGGAAAAGCCATGCACAGACCTGGCCATCTCAGCTTCCTCTGAGTCTATCTTAATATCACATGAACCTTATTTTTAGCAGTTGCGGTTACCCATATGCCAGAGGTTATTTCCTGTGGGGATCATTTCACCCTATGCGCCACCTGCACACATCCATTGCTGCGACTTCGACTGTGCATGCAGACTGCGAAAATGACCCTTTATTCAAACCTCGACATGTAATCTATAAATGGTCACCATTTTCAAAGAATCCAGTCGAGGCGGCTGTTATTACCGAAAAATCACTAACAAATGACTATTTAATAAGAGTTATTAATTTCATAGCGTTTTAGTTGTTTTAATGAATGAACTCTTTATAAATGTCACTCTTTTTTCAACCTCATCAACAACAATGTTAAGGCAACAAAATTTTTAGGTCTCTCAATTCAGTCAAACCTTAAATGGAACGTCCATTTAACTGAATTAAACACAAAATTAAGTTCATTATGCTACGCGTTCAGAATTCTTGCAAATTTAGTCAGCCTTCATACTGCTCGTTGTGTATACTTCGCGAATGTTCATTCCCGCCTGAGATATGGCACAATATTCTGGGGAAATACATCTTATAGCTCCCAGACTTTTAGATTACAAAAACGAATTGTACGAATAATAACCAAATCCACCCACGTGATTCATGTAAGTCTCTCTTCATTAATCTAGGAATTCTACCATTACCGTGTCTTTTTATTTACGAATCAGTGGTTTTTGTAAAAAACACTCAACGTAGAAATCATATTCATCAGGTGACAGTATCAACAGCTCATTACAAAAAATTCACATACAATACATGTACATTGTTTTACAACACTTTGCCAGATGATATTAAACGATTAAATTCAATAGAAAAGTTTAAATCCCAAGTGAAATCGTATCTGCTGCATAACTGTTTCTATACAATTAGAGACTATACTGAGCATCACAAGAAAAGTAACATTATTTTAACAATGATACATAATGCATTATTTACCATTTGGACTGTATAAATGAGTATTAACAACGTGTAACAACTATTGTACTACAGCTTCCGGGTCAATGGCCCCCATCTCGATCAGGTTTTTCGTCAGTTTCCCTGATCCATTGAGCAAATGCTGAAATGGACCCTTGTTTTGCTTCTGGACATAAATTTAACTTCATTTTCTGTGCACGTCTTCTAGAATTCAGTGGGAAATACAATTATTCAAATTATCGTTTCCATGTTGTCGCGGCAGGAAGTAATAAGAGCCAAAATTTATTGCTTATTTATCTTTGAAAATAGATTTTATTACATGGGAGTTTTTTGTTGTTTTTTTTCTCCCTTTCAAAAATTCAAAATTTAAGTCGTATATTGTGAGCCCTGTCCAACGTGGGCTGGTTGCTTGCCCGGCTGCCAGTGGTAGTGAGAACTCACCTGCGTAGCCACTTATAGAAGCTGGCATTGGATTCGGGAGACATGCATGACTGGATTCTGGTTTTCAATTATTGAACGAGCTGATTATATAATAAATATTGCTTTAATTACACTAATACCCACCCAAGATAAACACTTATGCCCCATACATCATATCAGTATTCAATTACAAGTGACGCCTACTGCGCTCTGACTATCTATTCCTCTCTCTCTCTCTCTCTCTCTCTCTCTCTCTCTCTCTTAACCGTCTTTCTCTCTTCCTTTTTTTTAAATGTTCGTGGGCGGTTGCCCCATTTGGCGAACTCACCCGAAAGCTCCGTGACCGGCGCTGGTAGGTGGTGGTCTCCGGTGGCAGCGAGGCTCAGTCAGCTCCAGTCGACGCCGGGTCTCCCTCGTAATTCGCGGAAGTGGCGGCGTGGTGAGAGCGATGCCTCAGGGAAGGCGCCTTCCGTCTTCCGTTTCTTCGGGTGGTGCCCGCACATGTGGGGCCGACACGCTTGCGTGCGTACACGCGGTAACGTCCACGCTTGTACCAGTTCACGTTCGGCGGCTAACGCCTCAGCGCGAGACACTGATAGCGGCACTCGGCAGCCATACGGCGACGCGATACTCAGAGGAGCCGAGCCAGTTCCGACTCAGAAATAGCAGAAGCTCGCTCACCGAAGAATTGTCAAATAAGATGATGTGCAAGCTCTTCTCTCCCTATTTATGGCACGCGCCATTCCCTCTCCCGTCATGATGACGCGGTGGCTCTCCGCCAATCACGCATCGGGTTGTGCGTCACGTGACTTGTCTCATCTGCGTACGAACCGTCAAGTAGCGCCGTCTGCCTAACCTATTACCCGCCTTGTGACGTAGGCCTTCGCGCCCCTTCACAAGTCGAGCCGCGCCTTTCCCATTCCTGTGCCGCTACAATATGACTTGGTGTAGGGATCACAGAATTTTGAAAATGTGCACACAATTCACTTTTCCCCATAGCACGTCATACGCAGTTTTTAACTGTTTTTTTTTGACGTAAAATAAATAAATAAAATAAATAAACCTCGTCATGTAAACTTCAAATGGACACCCATTTTCGAAGAGGTCGGCCAAGGCGGCTGTTGTCAACGAAAAACTATTTGCATATGTTCACTTAATACTATATACTAATTTCACGGAGATGTATTCAGATGTTATAACATGTGACGTGTAATAAGAATGGATAGTACACTACTTCGAATAACAAGCAAGTTACATCCGTTTAACAAAATCGCAGCGATGAATAGTCAACTGTTAGCAATCAGAGTCTCAGAACGAATTCTAAACCCGTTTCTTTTCGGTTTCCGATCTTTAGTTGTCAGTGAATTTATGAACATCTTTTGTTGTAGGATCCTCTTGCTCCTGGCTGTGATAGTGTTTCCGTTGCGTCAGTAAAACTGGAGGGAGGTTTTATTTTTCCAGGTGAGTGCTAGTATCGTTTATGTTTTCGTATCGTTAATTGTATCTAAAATAATTGGTCGGTACAAAACATACCATATTTCCACTTTAATGTTATGCAACTTTTCAAGGGTGAAAGGAGCGTTTTTTGAGGAGTGAAAGTTGAAACTCTAGGCCCGTACGCCGAGGATCACAAACATAACGAGACCAAAAAAGCCATTTTTTTCTCGTGTAACGTTATACTCTTTTTCGCCGTACTTGCGTATATTGTGATGACCCGTCCGTAATTTGCTAGCCGCGCGGATGGTAGCGGCTTTTACCAACACAAATCGAAACGAAATTACCGTAAATGGTGTATGAATACATGCTCTCATCCGATAGTGATATTTTTCAAAAGTTGACCCGTTAGTTGGTCTCTTTAGCTGGCCAGCACTATACCCTTCTAAACGTCCTATGTGCCGCTGAAATCGATATAATACCATTCATTATACGTCTATGTGAATTACGTGTTGAGTTACGTCGGACATGATTTACTTGTATGAAAAGGCGTTATAATTGTCAAATTTGTGTTATTTGCCGATTATTGGTGATGTTCCAAATGTTCTAATTTGTAATGAATTTTACAAATAATGACTGAGATGTGTTAATTTGGAGAGATTGTGATATAAATAGTATTACATAACTATTATTTTAAAGGCTAGAAAGTAGGTACGTTGTAACGCCATTAATGTGTAGGCAAAATACAAGAAAATGTTGTTTATTATGATTTAATTCATATTCCCATTAATTCAAATCCCCATCATGATATAATTCAAATTCCCACGGACATATTTTTAGCAAACATCAGATTCGTATTCAGCAATTGAAAAAACATAAAAGAGCAAAATCAACCAAACATTTTTTTTAGATCAGTCGTTTTGAGCACGTAATGACTGGATTAAGTGGGGACTCACAAAACGAGTTTAATGATCAAAAATCGCCTTTTGTTTCCGCATCGTTACACTACTTTCTCTGTGCACGTCAATAGTAGATTCGGGAAGGGGAAAATGAATTCTCGTGTTGTATTACATCGCGGTGCGTTTGCGTTCAAAGTAGAGTTGGCAGGTGATATCTGACATCGACGACTGTTGGCGAGCGGGCGAGACACGACAGCACAAAGCAGACAGACGGTGCGCCATCGTAGAAGAGCCATCTACGCGTTCTACTTCTCTGAGAACATTGGGTAGTCATATACGTGCTAGCGACTGTAATCGCCAAACTGCACGACCAGAAGTTGTATTTGGCAGCTTAGGAGTTTGCTTCATTGTTGTGGCATTTTGAAGTGAGAGGTGGTGGTCTGAATTTGTTTTATATCGTCTACACACTTGAAATTGTTTGTTTACTCTTTGCAATATGTCGCTGCTGGGTGATTGTTCTTGAACTTCAACACGTTTGTACATGTACTTCCGATTATAGTCAACATAATGTGTAGATTCCGGCGCAAACTTTAAGTATTCTACCTGCGGAAAATATTTTCGCACGTTGGCTACACTTTAGTGGGATTGACTTAGGTGATTCTTATTTAAACTTGTTAAATAATGTAAGAAAGAATGTAATGTAGCATGAGCACAAGGAAAGTAACATTAATTTTAACAGAGATATTTAATGTATTATTTGTCATCGGTCTGTTTCATTCTAAACAATATGTAACAAGTATTGTATCGGAACTTCTGGGTCAATGACCCCCAACTCAATCAGGTTTTCCTTGCAGTTTCCCTGATCCATTTAGCGAAAGCTGAGATGGCCCATTGTTTTGTTTCTGATCATAAATGTTTAGGGGTAAAATATAGGGATAAGGCTCACAGGATTTTGAAAACGTACATAGAATTCACTTCTCCCCATAGCGCTCATACACAGTTTTAACTGTTTTTTTTACGTTAAGTAAATAAAATAACTAGTTTATAGGATTTGGATGCAGCTATTATATCCATTCTCGACGTTTCTGTATATCTTTACCGTTTGCCATTCACTTTCTAATGAAGCACTATGCTCTGCCGCCCTCCCATTTATTGACACTATAGTTTTTCTTTCCCATTTGTTTTTAATATTGGGTTTTTGTGTGTATTGTGTTTTTTGGTGCTGAATTTTTTTATGTACATTTCAAGGCGCAGAAGGCTCTCCACCTTCACAGGACGAGCACCAGGACCAGGGTCAAGTGAATCCAGTGCGGCCGGGAGGGCAGCGGCCTGCCAACAGCGCCAGCCTCGGCGTGGCCCACCGCGTCCAGCGACCTCGCTCCTCACCAGCGGCAGCTCCCAGCGAGCGTCATATCATGCGACGTGTGCGGAAAGGCTTTTAAAAGTCTAGCAAACTATCGTGCACAAACGCACACACACGGGAGAGCGCCGTATTCATGCGATGTTGCGGAAAGCTTTCAAGTAATCTAATCTCTCACCACAAGCGCACACACTCAAGAAAACGCCCGTATTCATGCGAATGTGAGAAAAGTCGGGGCCCTCGCCAGGCACAAACGCACACACACGGGAGAGCGCCCTATTCATGCGATGTGTGCGGAAAGGCTTTTAGAACTCTGGCGACCTCCCCAGGCACAAACGCACACACACGGAGGCGCCCTATTCATGCGATGTTGCGGAAGGCTTTTATAACTCGCGACCTCCCAGCACAACGCACTCACACTGGAGAGCGCCCGTATTCATGCGATGTGTGCGGAAAGACTTTTAGAACTCTGGCGACCTCGCCAAGCCACAAACGCACTCACACTGGAGAGCGCCCGCATTCATGCGATGTGTGCGGGAAGGCTTTTAGTAAGTCTGGCGACCTCCGCCGTGCACAAACGAACACACACTGGAGAGCGCCCACATTCATGCGATGTGTGCGGAAAGGCTTTTACGGTTTCGGGCGCCCTAGCCGCACACAGGCGCACCCACACTGGAGAACGCCCGTATTCATGCAATGTGTGCGAGAAGGCTTTTACAGAGTCGGGCGCCCTCGCCAAGCACAAGCGCAAGCACACCGGAGAGCGCCCGTATTCATGCGATATTTGTGGAAGGTCTTTCACGCAGTCTAGCAACGTTGCCGTGCACAAGCGCTTGCACATCTGACAACGACCAATTGGCTGCGACGCATGCTCGCTTCGCTTCAGCAGTAAGACCTCCATGATATCTCACTGGCAACGCATTCACGTGCCAAATTGAACTGTTGTTTTTGCTGCCTACTGTTTTAGGCTTCTCATGAAACGAGTAAATGTTTGTGGAGTATGAGGTCTCGCTCACGAAATGAATTAAATTAAAAGTGTGTTCGTTTTACATGTACGAAGTGTCAATGTAGTTTATTTTTTAAGTCTTTAACTGCCAATGAAATGGTAAATTGCACTTCAAGATTGTCTATATGTACTAAAGTATTAGAAATAATATTATCTATATCTATACTAATATATAAAGACAGAAGTGCGTTGTCTTACAGGGCGGTAAACTCTGAATCTACCGAACCAATGCTGATGAAACTTTTGTGCTAACAAACTCTAAGGGTCTATAGGCTATGATTTAGAACCTTAAACCGTAATATACAAAAAAATTACTTTTCTGGGCGTGTTTGGCATATCTTTGCATCACAGATTCAATAGTACATCAATGTAAATACTTCAGCAGCACGCCACCAGAGTATGACGTCTGAGATCTATTACTGGTTACAAAGTGCAAGAAAACATTGGAGTTTGAAAGTGTTCCAAAATTGAGGTTGGTTAAGAGAGTATAAAGTACAATAATATACAGTGCAGAATATACAGTAATCTACAATATACTATATATATATATATATATATATATATATATATATATATATATATATATATATATATATATATATATATATATCGTGTACATTCAAAACACCGTCTTCTTTTACATATATTTGTAAACATTGAATTGTTTGAAACAATGTGAGTGTCACAGTTGCCAAAACAGACTACAAGTGCAAATAGATGGGCAGTCTATAACATTTTTAATTGGCTACTCAGTGGTAAATGAGACTTGCTGAAATACTCGTTCGCACTATTGAAAATAATACAGCAACGGGAGTACAAATATAAATAATTCTCTACGTAGTAGGGCAGCTTTTCATTAGCACTCACAATTTCGCTATTTACACAGTTTTCATGTTTAAATTTGTAAAATGGATAATGTTTGTTTTGTGCTCACCCAGTTGAACTCTTTTCTTAAATATGTCATGTGGTGTGTAATTAAGTGTGTGTTATATTTATTGGTATGTAGTAAGACTAATTTGTGCTGTTGTTTTGCATATCAATTGCTCCCAAAGAATTAATTCACTTTTCTTTTCTCTAAAAAATAAAAAGTTTGGGAATTCTTTGTTTCTATTATTTACATTTCAAGATTCATAATGTCCAGCACTTTAGATCAAATAATGAAGATAATACTGTTTTGTTCAGTGGCTCAGTTCAATGTCAATTTATTATGTACAGGAAATGGTTATGTATCAGTATTGTTTTCATGTTTCAATGGTATGATAAATTGATTTACGCAAACAAATAAGTTTTTATATGTAATTTAAACATATTTCTGTATTTTTTGAAAATAATTATAAATACTCGCAATTACGTTTCAGCATATATAATTTCATTTACTTTTATGATTATGATTCATCAATTACGTTTTCACATGTATTACATCTATTTTCTAGCGTCTCCGTCCGAGCATTCTGGCATGTTAAACTCCGCTTAAAACAGGAAGACCTACAAAGTCACAAGTTCACTGAACAATTTCAAATCTTTCTTTATGAATACAATAGAAAAAAGAGTAAGTTTTACAATGTGGCAATTTTTGACAGTATTGGAATAATATATAAAACTCAACAAATATAATACACGAGAGTCTATAAGTATTTTATTTTGTAGTTTAGATTTTTTTATTGTTTTCAGTTATAATGTGAGGAATGTTTAGGAGCTGGAAATTAAAAGACGAAAAATGTATTTTTTTTATGAAAAGTGAGCGATGTAGACCGGTAATTTACAAGTAGGGGTCAAAAGTAATCAGGGCTTTGGGTGCGTGGCCGGGCGGAGCATGGCAGGAAGAAGCAGGGAGGAGAAGGAATACAATGGAAGAGATAGAGGTAGGCCCCGCTGCAGGGCATGAAAAGATAGCATTCCCCTTTCTGCTTAATAATTTACTGTAATAAATGCCCAAGCAACGCCGGGTACATCAGCTAGTAAGATAAAAAAATTAAGTAAATTATATGTAAAATAATGTTCAATTCCTAGTGATGCCAGTTCAAGTAATTCATTTAAAGTAAATTTTGTATTTGATGGCACAGGCTTAATTTCATGCGAAATTTAAAGACATACACAGTTTAAATAACAGCACGCTTCACCATGTAGTTCAGGATGTCCATTAGCCTTGAGTTTGGTAGCCACATACAGTCAACTCTGGTAATAATGAACTTCTAGGGGCTAAAATGTTTGGTTAACTATATCCGATGGTGTGGAAATTAAATAGAATTTCTCCATAACTATTAATTTCATTAATACAGCAAAATATCTGTCTGCTGGTTCTTGAGATTGGGTCACAAAAGAAAAAGACATTTTTTTACATTGCCGACGTTTCGGCCGTATATTTGGCCTTCATCAGGGCTAGAGAACAGATAAAATTTATTTACAAAGATATGTACAGTAGTTACATCACTTAATCTATATTTGCAGTTGAAAAATGTTTATGAACAGAATAATTGTTGTATTAATTTACCTGTAGTGTTCTTAGTTATACATACTAAACATCCTTATTGCCTATTTTTTTTTTTCCACTATTCTATACATTATAAAAATTTTTTTTTAAAATTGAGATAGGCATGCTGTGCGACCGCTTCTGTTGGCGCATGTAGTGATGCCAACTTATGAAAATGAATTGTGAACTATATGAGTATAACATACAGTATACACATTCACACACACACAAAAAGGAAAACCCAATACATAGTCAAATTATAATTTAGACATAAAATCAAAATAAATTAAAATTAAAATAATACAATTAAAAACACAAACAAACAATTAATACATCAATAATTAAATAAGAGGGTGCAATTGGTATTATGAGGCAAGGCTATTGTTGTTGATAATATTAGCATATATACTGCTCAATCCTTCTATGTCAGTTTTGTGATTACATGTTCTATTGTTGAATTTCTGTATGTATAGCATTTCCTTGGTAATTCTCTTTTTTAGATGATGCTCTTTATCAAGAATGGAAGCACTGTCAAAATCAAATGTGTGCTTCTCATTTATAGCATGTTTAGCTAGTGCACACAATGATGTCTGATTTTTTATATCATTTTTGTGCTGTGTAATTCTTTTCTTGAATTTTTGTTTGGTCTGTCCAATGTAAATGTCACAGTCACTGCAAGGAATATTGTATATAATGTTAGTTTGTTCCATTTTTTCTGTTTTATGTTTAGTGTTACTAAATACCAATCTACCAAGGTTGTTCTGGTTTTTGTAAGTAATTTTAGTGTTATTATTATCCAATGTTTTGCCTAGAGATTCTGAAAGACCCTTGATGTAAGTAATAGACCTGAACTCTTTATTGTTTGACTGTTGACTATTGTTATTTGCAATATTATGAATGATTTTATCTTTGTATTTACTGTTGAATAATATATTGTTGACTAATTTATGAGGGAATGAATTTTGTAAAAGGATGCTTTTTATAATTTGGAGATTCTTTTTGTGAAATTCTGGATTGCTCAAATTAAGAGCTCGATGTTTTAGAGCAAGTGCAGTATTTATTTTTTGGTTCAGTGGGTGGTGAGATTTGAAATTCAGATATATGTCTGACCTAATGGGTTTTCTGTACCAGTCAGTTTTGATTGTACCATTTTTATTCTTAATTACAAGAGTATCTAAAAAGGGGATTTTTTGGTTAGTTGCATATTCTATGGTGAATTTTATCTTTTGGTGGTATGAATTGAATATATTTAATAAGGTGTCACCTTTATTATTTGGTATGGCTAAAAATAAGTCATCCACATACTTGAAAATGAATGGGATGTGAAAATCAATTTTCTGGAGAGTTTCATCTAGTAACTTGTTCATCACTATGTCAGCGATAATAGGTGCACAGGGTGAGCCCATTGCGATACCATCCACCATACTATAAAACTGGTTATTATATATAAAATATCCTTTTTTCAACACAATTTATACATTTCCATAAATTCACCCTTGTTCATATTACAATGTAGTTTGATTTTGTTCCATTCTGTAGAAATAATGTCTATAGCAAGTTGCATGGGTATATTAGTAAATAATGAGCTGACATCTAAAGAAACTATGTTGTAATTCTCAGGTAATGTAATATCCTGTATTATGTTTACAAATTCAAAGGAGTCTTTAACATTATATTTGTTGTCAACTACCTGGGTTAGTATGTCTGTTAGAAATTTGCAAGAATGGTACATGGGGCTGTCGATGAAACTGACAACTGGTCTCAGAGGGTTACCAGGTTTATGATTTTTGACTAAGCCATATATCTTAGGTGCCTGGCTATTATATGTAACCAACCTATTTTTAAACCCCTTTTCTTTTGTTTAAATAAATTTAGTATAATTTATTGTTAGCTGCCTGTAATATTCTTTTATAGATATTGGCATCACCTAATAATTGTTCCATTTTATTAGAATATTCACTATACTCCATTGCAATAGTGCAGTTGGATTTGTCAGACTTCAGTATTAGAATATTGGGATGATCTTTTAAAATTTTTTTTTAATAACTTCCTTATTAAGACTTGCACTGTCTGGGTCCTGTACATATCGTTGTTTATTGATAAAATTAGTAATGATATTGGTGCATTTGGCTCTAAGTATGTCCTGAAATTGTTTGTCCTGGTTTTCTGAGATAATGGAATCAATATCAGCAATAATTTGTTCGATTGGCAGATGACTCTCATCAGACAGATGGCCTTTTAAAAAAATTTTTAATAGAATAGTGGAAAAAATAGGAATAATTATTCTTTCATAAACATTGTTCAACTGCAAATATAGATTAAGTGATGTAACTACTGTACATATCTTTGTATATAAATTTTATCTGTTCTCTAGCCCTGATGAAGGCCAAATATACGGCCGAAACGTCGGCAATGTAAAAAAATGTCTTTTTCTTTTGTGACCCAATCTCAAGAACCAGCAGACAGATAATTACATCGGGTCAAGAACCATTGAATATACAGCAAAATATATTAACAAAACAAACTGAAAATTTCAATCTCTTTGTTTGCCCATAAAAAATATTTTCAATTGTTTGATTCATACTTTATCATTAGCAATGTCTATCATTTTCCAGAGTTCATGCTCTCTCCGTACTTGATTATGCATTGTCCTCTGTATCTAAGTATGGTAAGCAGCTTACAACCAGGGGAAGCTGGAACAGCCAAGTCAGCACCCAAAACAAATCATTTATTGCTAATTAATTGCCACATTTTTGAATTAATTGCCACGTGTTTTCGTGGCGAAAACGGGGTGTGCTAGTTGAACCAATTCGAGCCACAGCTTAACGGAAACCATCTAATCATTTATTGATAATCAATTGCCACAATTTGGAATTAATTCGCGCGTATTTTCAGTCTAAAATAATCAAAGTCAATGTCAGGAGGTATGACGCAACCCGCAACATAATTCAATGCTAGGTTGACGTCAAGCCAGCCACACATCAGTTAAATTCGAGCCAGAGCTCAACGGAAACCATCTAATCATTTATTACTAATTAATTGGCAAGTATTTTCAGTCTAAAACAATGAAATTCAATGTCAGCACGCATGACGCAACCAGAAACATAATAAATAAATTGGAATATAGAGAAAACAGACGAGCACAATCACATAAAATTAACGAGATAGTTTAAAGTCATATCGAACTATTGTTTAATCTATGCATGATTTAATTACCCCTCTCTTTTATGAGATACCTTTTTTAACTTCGTAGTTATGCCATCACGTACGACATTCAAATAGATGACTATATCCGTGTTCACTATAACCGGAGTCCACTGTATTTAAGGCACCGATTGGAACCGATCCAATTTGTTAAGAAGTTCATGGCTGACAAGCTTAGGCATATTTTGTATTTTATAAAAAATGAATATTTTTTCTTGTACTTTACACATGAGGTTATTGTTTATCAACAAACTTTTTTTATTTTGAGAAGTACTTTTTCAAACGGGGTTCGTTAAATTTTCACCAGATCAAAAAACTTCAAGATTTGTTCAAAAAGAAGAAACTAAAAGATGATGTAATAAACCCCCAGAAACCCACTTAATGCAAAATGTATCGAAAAATACAAGTAGGAAAATAGGGGAATTTTCATTACCGGTAATTTCTAAACATATGGTCAGATTTTTTCATCGGTTCTATTCTCGTTTACTGATGGTTAGACTGGCGGACTGACGTTTTGAAGAAAAAAAAATGGGTATCAAGGGCCACTAAACATGCATAACTTTCTCAATGCTATGTACATGACTCCGTATATGTTCGACTACGAGAATGTAAAACTAATGTTGAGATGCGGAAATAGCGAGGGATTATCTGACGACTCCCGGTGGGGGCACAAGAGAAACGCCTGCTGGCCCCGCCCGCTCGCCCCCCTCGGGCCACTGCTTCAACGCCCGATGCGGCATGGAGATTACATTTTGCCAAATTTCCCTTTACGAGGCCCCTATTCATTCGAGTGGGACGATTCATAAGGCGTTGGATTCAGGAAGCACGCAGCCATCGTGCTATTAAGAACACAATTCTTCCATTTCATCCCGGAACTATAAGAAAACAATTTGGGTTAATCCTATATTAAATATAAGCCTTTTAATGATTGAAAATCGGACCATTTCTTCACACGATATTAGTAGGGATACTTTCGATACCTCGATACAGGGGTGGTATCGATAGCGATCGATACTTTCGGAAAATGACCCGATACTTTCAATTATTTATGCCATTCCCCATCTCTTTTGATTTTACGAAAGAATTGCCTTCTCTACATTCCTCTTTCTCCTATTTTTCTTAGCAACAAGGAACTGTCCGTCTGTTCGGATTCACTTACAGTCGTTGAAATTCCCCAACGCTGCAACGTCCGATTATCCTCGCGCCTGTCACCATCTCATGAGATAGCACGCAATTCGCGACCAATTCAGCCTTGGGAAACTCCTCCTTGTGAGCTCCTGGCAATGTAGTGACGACAGGCACGATGAGCAATGCTCGATGACAGAGATTCTGCGGAGGCATCTGACGGAGCTCTTGAATCCAGTTCTGCATTTCGAAATGACCGAAAGACAACTAGATTAGTGCATTCCATCAACAAAAAGAGTAAAGCGTGGAATTATTTTGAAGAGGACTCAAAAGACGAAAATCATGGTAATTTTAGAATATGTAAAAAACGTTTTCGCCTGGCGAAAAATCACACAATACTAGTAATTAAAAAACAAACAAACATGTTACATCAATACACCAGGTAGTATTCAACTCCACCGAACACAAGTGAGCCAAGCCACCTAATGTTGCACCGGACGTTTAAATCGTCGCAGATCGTACAAGGAAAGTGGTAGACGTTAATGATCCATGGCCAGTCCTGTCAAGATCATCAAGTTCCAACACAAATCAACCAACACTCATTGATTTTTTGGCCACAAAGAATAAATTTATATCAGGAGACAACCGTTCAATAACAAGAAAATTCGCTTACATGATACGCAAAGATAATCAGTCGATCAGTTTTGAGGACAATAGATTCAAGGAATTAATTAAACATCTTGAACCTAGATACACCATGCCCACAAGAAAATAACAACCCTTTCATCACCATTTGGATTCTCCGATATTTCCGTAGTTAAAACATATCACTGTATATGATTTCGAATAATTCATTTTCGTTATCTACATTAGAAATTTCAAATTAGACAAGTATTCTTCAAAATTTAAATTAACTTAATTTAGTTTTTCGCCATCCTCAACTACTGAATCCCCGAAAATGCATTGACATGTGGTCACTATATAGGAAGATTCTGAAGAGTGACTACGAAATATGCTGTGAGTACGAAACCACAGCACAAGAATATGAATTAAATGTGCTGACGTTCTTCCTCCTGATGCAAATCTATTATCTTACTGGAAAAACAAAGTGACTCTCCTCTATTTAAGAAAGTGCTGTTCGATACCTGTACATTCCATTAGCTACAGTGTTTTCGGAGAGACTTTTCGGTACAGCTGGATTGATGTGTAACAAAAAAGAAATAGAGTGGACCCAGAAAGAGTTAGAATGTTATTTTTCCTTAAGAATCTTTAAAAAGTTTTAAAAAATGTATGTTCATCTCAATTAGTTTTTAAATATTAAAATAGTATATGTATGCATGTGCGATGAAAAAATATATCCTTCCAATTCGATGGAACAACTTTCCTGATGAGCCTTTAAAGTAGTATGGTATCGAGTATCGAAGATCTCAGACAGGTAATGGTATCGAGAATCGAGAAATTCTAGTATCGATCCATCACTAAATATTAGTAATGTAATTTTGGCATAGTTTGGATTTGCAAAGTAGTGGCGAAAAATTGAATTAGTGTCGTTAATTTAGCTTAAATAATTTCACTAATTAATACTTTTGTTGATTTGGCAACAATTATGTGTCGAACATTGAGAATGATACGATATACTTAAAGAATAATTAAAATAGAATAATTATTACTTAAGTAAAATGAATAAAACTGCAAAGACGGATACGCTGTTTTAAAAATTAAAATCAATTTGGCCGACATTAAATATTACGATATTGGTTTTTAGTAAGAATGCAAGTAAATTAAATACATATATCTTCAAATGTAATACTGTTTACCTTTGATATTTAGAGAGATGAGCCAATCAAAAACATTTTGCATACTGTCGCGATGGAATCTTAAAAAACGCGTGAGTTATTAAAAAGTATACGCACATTTGTCTTAAGGTTCAAAGTCGCGTGCTCTTGCCCAGGGACGGGGGAGGCCATGTATGCAGGAACCGTCAAGTTCATTCCTCAGGCATATCCGTCGATGCCTTCCTAGGGAGAAAATACAAGAAAACTAAGCCTCACACCAGTTACATGCTTAGATTTCTTGTATTGTGGCGTCAGTCGGTTGCAATAATACACAGACGACAGTGGGTTAAATAATGGCTGCTTTATTTACTTAATTCCACCAGCGAAACAACCTTATTTACACAATTAAATTAATTTAAAAAGATCCCACTACTCGGAATAATCTGTCGCTGGGGCAACCATATCACTACGCTCGAAATCACATTCGATTGCATGAATCGCTGCATCCTACTTCCATACTCGCCCTTGAGTCTCCCTGTCCTTACGGCAAACACATTGCCGGACCTGTCCGCCCCCCTCGCGGCCCGCACCCAACCAGACATTCGTCGACCGGCTCCTCGACCAGATGCGCAATCCTCGAAGCGAAAGAGATCGGAGCGTCGTCGCGCCCGGCGCAGGTAGCCGGCACCCCTTCCACGCCGCCTCCTGACTTTTTCCCAGTCACATCCGCTTCCTCTATTACAAAGGCTAGCACGTGGACGCCTGAACGTTTTGCCCACGTCACGCGGCCGCTCGTTGAAATGCGTTTGTATCCACGACGCTACAATATTTCTGTTTAATGATGCGTCGCGTTACTTGATATTGTAAATATGTTGAACAGGTTTTGGTGCTGCAGTCCATCCGCACATTAGTAACACAAAAGTCGGATGGATAAGAGGAAAATAATAAGCGATGCGGAAGAAAATACCTAATTTACAGGTAGGCAAAGTAATATGCGACCTTTGTCGTCTGAAAATGTCACAAACAACTTATACCGATCTTAGTGACAACTGAAACTGAAGTGAGGAAGACGAGTGAAGACGACTACTTAGGCCCCGGAGATGCGGCGGAATCCACCATTGCGATTAGATTCCTCTGGGCCAATCACCATTTTCATTGCGGAAACAAAATCGGGGAAAATCTCTCCCTCGAAGAAAAGTAAAACCTCAATCACAATTTTTTTTAAAAAAAAAAAAAGGACACTAAATTACAAAATCGGTTTCTCGAGTTTTGATGGAAAGAGCTGCAAGCAATGTGTGTTCGATGGATCAGATACTCTTTCTGAAGTATTCGAATTCATCGTTCAAGCAACCAAAAAGTGGACTAGTGCAGACAGTCGAGGTGATCATGGTTAAAGATTCTGGGGCAATTGTTTTCAATCGTTGTTCAGTTGTCGTGTCATTGATTTAACTTGTCAAGGGCTTTTTTAAGGAACTTCTTTGTAATTGATCCTTCATATCTACAAACTTAAATAACTTTGCCCTAAGATTATACGATTTAAAATGTTCATAGTCACTTTGATAAAAATTGTGGAACATGTGATAGGAGGTTTCTGTCTGAAATTAGCCGTTATAAAGAAAATTATAAAATAGCATTATGGCGTTTTTTCTTCTTTCAATTGAAAGTTACAGTACCTCTTTTCTTTGCCCCCAATGATAGATTAATAATAGTCATTCCACGTAACACCGGACAGACAAAAATCTGAAGAGTTCCAAATTCGCATACACTTTCTATTACGATAAATAAAAGACCTGCATTTTTTGCCAAAACAAATATTTGAATTTACGAAATAAAACAATCAAAAATACTCATTTTCTCTAATATCGCAATTCATAATTTTTAGCTGTAAAGCTTGAAGAAACTTATTCTTGATCTCAAACTAAAGTGAAAGAAGCAATCTTTCAATCAACGTTTATAAAAAATACATATTTTTTTTCCGAATGTCTTAAATAGTTTTCAAAACAAGATTTTGGAATAATTCCCATGATTTCACCGGCAATATATATTTTTTTTATAATTTCAATTTCATGATGCAGATTTTTAAAATGGCTTCTGTTGTAGAACTCGTGAAGTAAAAACAAAAAAAAAAAAAAAAAGGATGTTCAACGGTGCGGCGGTGCAATGCCTTCTATTGCTACAAGCCTAACATTTATGTCTGTGACGTCAGCACCTTATGCCTTTCTTTCCGCGACTTGAAGGTTAGGATTGATTCGAACACCAGTTGTTTTGCTCATAAACTCGTTTTCGAAATAATTATAACAATTTTTGAAATCGATTAACCGCAGTTGAATATTAAATGATTTACTTAATTTAATGGACGATTGATTTAAGGACGTGTCTTATGAAATGATTTTTAACATCAATGTAGTGTATACTATTCAATACATTAGATTCTCTGGACTTTCGTTGAAAATACGTTATTCCAAATGTGTTCTTAAATACTAGTTAGAATTAGCTTCAACTAAATATCCATAATGTGAAGTATTATTTCGCTAATAATCCTAAACATTATAATTTATTTTTACCGAAATTTAAGTTTTGTCTGAGGTTTTCATCACATTTTCAGAGAAATTTAAATTAACTTTTATGATTTTAATTTAAGCTCTATATTTAATTTATCGATTATATAAATGTAGCAAATTCATTATTTTAATGCATGAATATTATTACTTACCTACAAATTCCAGCATTACGAAATTTAAACTGATTAATCTCTCTTGCCCAAAGACGGAATATAAATATTAAAATATGTGAAATGAGATATAAATAAGAAAACATATTAAATAACATATTAATATACTTCAACACAAACACAAGGAGTCTCGAACGTAGTTACGTCAGTTTCTTCTATATTTAAAACAAACTAATTCAAATCAATAATTTACAGTAGAAAATGTTTTCTTGCTCACATACTGACTTGTTCGACGATCACATTCTGAAAATATTCGAGACAAAATTTATTCTTGCATTCGCTTTCAATTGAAGGCCATTATCAATTACGCGTTGCAAATTTTGATACTTAAATCTTTCTCGTATTTCCTCTATACTCTATCTTGATGTTACTGCTGAAGATAAATATTTAGTACAATTCAAAAATATTGATGGCTTTGCAGCATGTTTTAACTTCGGTTTTCGTAGTGATGCTTGAAATTCCTTTGCATTTTCGTCAAGAGTCCCTTGGGCGAAAATAGACTTCACAAACCTGCAAGAAGGTAATGAATGTTAGAAATAATGACTATTGTTAAAATATATTTGTTAAGAATTCGTAAGACAATTATTAAACCTGACAGCATTTAATAACATTTCATCAATCTTGATCATACATATTTTTCTTCGTTTCATCGCATTTTCAGAATATGTTGAAACCATGACAGTAAAATAATTAAACATAACCTCAAACTTTGATCACGCTGAGATGTAATCTTAAGGTGCATTTATTTAACGCAAAACAATCGATAAAAGTGAACATGACTTGGGGGAAAAGCTACATTTACTTTATAGGCGCAAAACAAAGGACCGTGTCTACAATTTCTCAACAAGACAAGAGAAAGTGGACGAAACTTATTCGACTGATAAGGAAGCTTTTGGTAGTTTACAATTCATAATTGAGATTTGTGTACTAAATTGTTTAACCCTGAGACATTTATTTTAAATTATTACCACATTATTGTTCTGAAATCTATTAGAAACGTTTTTTTACCTTGGAATGCTGATTTTGTAGAAACTTTCTTCTTTTTAGGCATGCCCATTTCTTTCGCCGCCGGACAAGAAAACACTGGATCTCGGTTTTTCGTCTCGAGCCATAATTTTCCCGACATTTGGGATCGCACCATTTTAAACCCATATTCTGGATTTTAAGTTTAGTAATAATACAAATATAAGTCGATAACCGCGGCTCAGAAGAAACAATGAATCAACTAAATGGCATTTACTAAAGCAAGATGACTCGTACATGTCGGCCTACAAACTCCTAGGTCACAAGCAGCTAATAACGTAGTGTTTAGGCCTGTAGTAATAGAAGGTATTGGCCGGTGCAACGCCATCTTGAATTTCTAGAAGGCATTGGCCGGTGCCACACCGTTCTGTCAATGCCCAATGTCTGTGTCTCCACTGGGCTTGCGCACCCCAGTCCTCGCCCGTTCCTCGATGTCAGCAGGGCGTTTTCATTCAACGAAATGGCAGCAAGTCGACCAAGCAACACAAACACAAGGACCCGCCTACATCCAACAGTGTTTTGCGAACAAGCCCTAGGCCCGCGATCGGTTCAGTCCCACTGAAGCACTGACACAGTGCAAGTAATATTCTACATCGTGACTTGTGTATATGTGCGATTTTTTTTTTTTTTCGACAAAATAATTTGAAGATGGCAGATACGCTTTGATTCACGTTTGAATCCTCTCAATCTAGAAAATCATGGCGGAACAGAATGTAAAAATTTCACACATGCAACATACATGATCCTTGAAATGTTGGGTATGCAATATTTGCGCATTACTCCTAACTTGAAAATTTGTAACAGACGCCGATGAAAAACTTAAAAATTGTTTCCAAATGACAGCAAAATTTCAGTAGGTACCGTTGAAACATTTTGCTGGTACAAGTCAACACGATAGAAATTCAGATGAAGAAAGTAATTCGTAATGGAATATTGGAATGAGAGTCGGTGGTGAGATATCTCCGTAAAGCACAAGCGTCGTTGGCAAGCACATAAAATTATCACATCTGAATGGAAGTTTATTTTTATTTTATTTAAGAAAAGGAAAGTGCGACAAAAAATATACCCTCGTCCACAATTGCAGAAAATGAGACGAATCTTGAGAGGCAGAAATATTTGATATACAGGAGGTAGTACAAGAACAATGTGAAGATTGTATCATAGAAAAAATAAGGCTTTCAGAGTAGGAAGTTTTCAAAGAAAGGAATTGTCATTCCTTTTAGAATTGGCAGAGTGTTTCTCGTAGCAAACCTTTCTAAATTCCTTGATGTGGACTGGTTTTACTGTCTTGCAAAATCCTCTTGCCAGCTGCCTTTTGTCGCCGCCCAAACTACTTTTATTTTGAAATTTTCTCACCTCGGTTTTCTAATCGCAGAACCCAAATATTACTTCAGAAGTATTAAAAAAAAAGTAAAACCTTGCCTAGAATAGCAATTTTCATTTAAAAATTAGGAGCCATCTTTATGAAAATGGCGTTTAAGCGTTAATGTAAATGCGAAATTGGAAGCTCTTTTTCACAGGAATCTATTGAGTTTTCCAACAACTTCAATTCAAGACATTTGAAGAACTTTCACTTACAAATGCAATGTATAAGAATCGATGGAAATTAACGGCGTGAGAGATGTTTCAAAGAATTTTTTTTTCAAATTTGGCGCCGTACGCCGTAATGAAATCTATCATTTATAACAATGCATTGACGTTAATTATAAGCAACGAGTATGCGTTTCAAACGTCCCGCCTTGGACTTATATTTTCTCCAAAAACTGTGGGCTAGCTACCAAGGAGAGAGGCACACATGTCTTTCGTATTATACTCTTTGGAAGGAGGAGTGTGCTTTGACACTCTGAACAGGTTGCATAGGCGCTCGCGAGATCGCGCCAGCTACTGGAGATGACCGATATATATATATATATATATATATATATATATATATATATATATATATATATATATATATATATATATATATATATATATATATGCTACCGACTATCAATTTAATTAAGTGGGTGTGGTATTGTATTTATTTGGAGATATACTCTTTGGGTATTGCGACCTCAGCCGAGAGTTATTGTCGCGCAAACACTCCTGCATTGTCGTCTATTTTTGGAACTGAATCCATTTCTTAGTATGGTGACACCGGGGTTAATTGTTGGAGATTTTTCATGTGGGCATTTTCGCAAAAGATCGCCTCGTCAGTTAGAGAGCGTGGTGGCGATTTTTCATCTCGGTTGTAGTAAAAAATTATATTTTTGCCTGTTGGTAGTGGGGACTGATGCAGATTGAATGGAAAGAGCGTGTGTTTGGGCGCGTAAAAGCTGATAGTGAGCTGAAATTATATTTGCGCACGAACTATAACGGAAAACAATCTTCCGTTTGCCTAATGTAACACTGACAACAAGGTAACGTTGACAACTTTAATTTTCAATAATCCTTACGCTGAGAGAAACTATCAGCTCTTAAATAATTGTCTTTCAGAATTTTTTGTTGTGGAGCTGTGGCAAACTGTTGTAGACAAGCGATTCGTTCGTCTGTGGTTTTCCCAAAACTCTGATGAAGCTATTTTGCAGCCTTACACTTACCAAAAGTATAAAGAAAACAGTTGGAGCCGTTTTTGAGAAAATCTTTTAATTTTTTAAATTACCCATATCGCACACAATATTGCGCGAATACTACTAAAAGTTTTAAAAACTGAACACGACCTTATTTAAAAAAATAAATATGGAGAAGAAATTTCAATTGCAGGAAAATCGTCTTCAATTTTGTAGTCGTAGGAAGACGCCGAAAAAATTAAACTTTAGGTGATGAAGAGAGGGAGATGTGAAGAGAGGGAGAGATGATGAGGATATGATGAAGATGATGATGTTGTTCTCAGAAGTAATGTATTGATCACTTTTTTACAGGGCAGTACCATTCTGTCCTATTTTCGTTCATATTATGGTTAATATGTACAACTTCTCCATCTTTTAGTAAAGAACTTGTTTAATAGATCTCAAAGTGGTGGTGGTGAATACTAATTTGGTGAATACTAATTTTTAACAGCTTAAAAAATATTTCACTGATCCCTCTATTTTTAATTTTTTATCGGGCCAGTAGAAAGTGTAGAGGCAATTTTATAATTCTGTGATTTATTTTCTGAAAACTTCATGGCTTGGAAACTAAATATTACCATCACCTATTTACACATGACTATACCGATATATCATTTATTTTCAAATTAGTTCTTTTGAATTGTTCAGAAAAGATAATGACAATGTATTTTTAAATAAACTGATTAATAATAATATAGATAGCATTGACCTATTATCATTAATCAAATGGAAAATACCATAACACACCCCAAGAAAAAATCTTAATCAAATGTACTCTATTCCCGTTTGTAAATCTAACTTGGGATTCAATTCACTAGCATGGCAAATGTGTAGAACTGCTAACAACTGCGATATTGATTACATTGTTCTTTGTTACAAAGTTTATAAATCATGGAAGTATACAGCACATTCACACTGAATTCTCATATCCAATGGATCATAGCTTGCACAAAACAAGTCTCCAGCCTTCCAAAATTCTCTGTGGTTTCATTAGGTATACAAGACCCCAGACAAAATCCAGAATCATTTTGATGATAAATGCAAATATTTCTATGTTTTATTCTGCCTATTTTTTGTACTCCACATTCAGACAGAATTCTCTTATCCAATGCATCCTAGCTTGTAACACAGCAGATGTCACGTAACAGCAAGGCTCCAGTGAAGAGGCGGCCTGCATGAGGCTGTGTGTAGCAGGGTTTTTCTTCCTGCTTGCACCTAGTCTTTTAGTGATATCATTTTGAAATAATTTGTACCCATCTAATGATATAAAATTCTTGGAAAAGTCCTGTCACAAGGCAACGCCAAGTGCATTCACAAAGTCCCTCTTGTTCCATTTGAAGGATGCAATGACTCTGCTGAGGAAGTACAATCCAGAACAGAAATGATGCCTCTTTAGAAGTATCAACATCTTTGTGTGGATGACATTGCTGAGGTGCTTGTAAAAGCAGAGCAAAGTATGAAAGAACATTCATTTTTTGAAATAAACATTTTGGAGACAAGAAGTGAGGCATTAGGAGAAGATGTTAACTACATTGAATCTATATCTAGGAATCTTGAAGGAGAAATGAGTGATGGATCTGCTCCAGCATTTGAAGAAAATTTGGAACAATATTCAAGTAAGTAAATTTAAGATTTTCAGCGTGGTATGTCAAAAAGTAGTCTTCTAATTGGTAATAATGAACATATTCACAAATATTACACATTATACTATTCAGAAATTTATAAAATAGAAAGTTCTTAACTTTCATAAAAGTTCTCATTTGTTATGTCTTGATTACTCTTTAGGGAAGCAGAATTATTCTATCCCAGGGTTTAGATGATTTAAATAAAATAATTTACAAAAAAATCTTTATGTAAATTACTTCTGTGAATTTGAAATTTTATTCGGGGGAAAAAAAATTAATTTGACATTCAATTCAAAGGGTGGGATGATAATAAAATCAAAATTGCCAAATTTGATGTTTTGAAAGAGTTCTTAGAATATGAGAAAAAGCAGAAAATGTCTGAGGTGTATCCATTAAAAATTAGTGATTATAATCTTCATCCAAATTCTAAAGAAAAGATGAGAGTAAAATTAGCTGCGCAATTGTTTAGTCATAAAGTTTCCCGTGAATTGAGCTACTATGCCCCAAAAAATGGAAATAAATTAGCTGAAGATCTGGTAGAATTCATTTTTATAGTTGATAAACTTTTTGATACTTTTAATGCTACTTCAGTAAATGACAAGGAATTGAGAACTTCTGTCACTCAAAATTCTAAACACCATTTTATTTGGAGTACATTGCATAGAAGTCTTAAAGATTGGAAATTTGTGGTACGGCCTTCTAGCAAAAAGCCTCAAAGTCAATGTTTTAAATTTTGGCAAAGAAATATTATCGCTATCCAGTTCCTTTGGAAGAAGGTGAGGGAACTGGGAGTGAAAAGTATGAGAAATCTGAATCAAGATCCTTTAGAAAATTGTTTTGGTACTGTTAGGCAGAAGGGAGGCTGTAATACACACCCCACTTCAAGACTCTCTGTGGATATTTTCAAAATTTTAATGCTAAATTCTTTTGCAATGAATATACCAATTAAGAAAGGTAATGTTTTTCACTACAATATTGCCCTACTCACAGATTTGCTGAACTCCAAATCTGCCAGTAGTGAGCCTGTTCATTCACTGGAAACTTTATTGAGGGAAAGACATTCTTCACCTTCTTTAGCTTTACTTTGTTCAGTGAGCATGGAGGTTGAAGGGTGAATAAACTCTGTAATGAAACCACAGAAGGGTTATTTGGTTCTGCCCAAAATTTACTGATTTCTTTCCTTCAAAAACATTCAAATTACCATTTCCCCTCTTCTTGTTTCCAATGTTTCCAATGTATTAACCTTTGTACTCTTTCAGAACCTTCGTTGAACAACACGACGTATGGCAAGTGTACCACTTTAAATTCTACTTTGGCTTCGGATATGTTTAAATTTTTTCTTTCAACACTTCTGCAATTACAGAAGTATGGGTACAAGCCACACTTGTCTGAGGAGTTGAAGGCTTATGCCAAGGCTATTCATCTTCAAGATCTTTCTTGCAGCATACATTAAGATGAATTATGAAGCAATTTTAAATTTTATCATTGATTTTGCAAAATATTCAGAAAAATTGACACACTTATTTCTTCTTTAATGTCATAATGCAATGACAACTTTCAAAATGTTACAAGTTAGGTTCAATAGCACATTCAATGAGTGTGGTTAATTATTGATATTAATTTTAGTCTCCTTTTATTATTGTGATTTTTTATATTGTGTGCATTCTTTATAAAACATTTTGTTGTAACTTATCTCACTGCAATTTTGAGTTCAGTCTTGATTATTTTTTTTTATTTTTTTTGTTTTAGAATCATTTTATATGTATGATTTAAACTATAACTTCCATATTTAATTTTGTAGTGGAAAAGAAAAAATTAATATTTTTTTTCGTTTTTAAAAATGTCTTTTAATTTACAAGTTACCCTTGCCCTTCCCGAAAGCAATATATAAATAATAATTATTCATTCCCTACTAAGCATATGCATGGAACGTCTAGCTGAATGGCAAAGAGTAATACGCTTTCCGTATGCGACTACCGCGACTACATACGAAAGTCATTGCAACTATTTGGAAGAAGTTCGTTACACGACGGTCCCTCAACACGGCCGTGTCCGCCCACGTTGCAGAAAGCCACGTTCCAGAAAGTCTTTCTAAGCTTTGTCACCAGCGGAAATAATATTGTTCGTTTGTGATTTGTAGTGTAGCTGCGAGTGTGATGGAAGATATTACTATTTTAACGGAAAGCATTATGAAAATAGAAATGTATTTTTTAAATTTGACATATTAGAACGTGGGTAATTGAGGAAATTCAATGTTTTAGGATAATGAATTACGGAAACTTAATTAATGAAGCTCAAACCAAGTTGTAATTTGTGTTCTAATGGCAGAATATGTGAATGGTATGCATTCTTCAAAAGGATTGTTTTTGTGTTATTGTAGGTTAAAGAAGAACCAAGTGATGTCGATGAAGATAATAGCTGGAATGCTTTTGTGAGTAATATTTGGATTAGTGACATGATCAATAAGCGTTTGGTGGTAAATAGAATGTAATTGAGGATTAGAAGAATGTACATTCCTCTGGTTCTTGTGGGTAAGATCACCATTATTGGAAAACATTTCCTTCTATATGAATCAGATATTCAGCAAAGCTGAAATGAGATGGATATAATTATATTTGCAATTTGAATGAAAAGCTCAATTCAGTTAGTATTCAAAATGAATCGCTTTGAGATAACTCTGTATGAGCAAATGGGTAGTTTTGAGAGTTTATACTTGTTTTATATTTTCAGTACAGCATTTTTAAATCATATTGTGTTGTATGTTAACTTTATTACTTTTGCTTCTAAACAATAATTACCTATTTACTTGATTATTCAAATGATTAATTATTTGAAAATGATTCATATACACTTTTAGTATGCGAGATACACAGTAGAAGTCATTGCCTTCTAGACCACAGTTGCAAGATACCTTACACGGCACTCAAAGCTGCAACCTTTAGCGTAGGTTATCGTCTCAATGAACAGTGGTATCAATTGTGTAGAAATTGTAAAACCTTTTTTTATACTTGTTATTATCAACCATTCAAGGTATAGGTAAATGCAGTGCTGTGTTTCCCTATTAGCAAAATAAATTTTGGGAGTAATTTGCCCGTATTTTTGTAAATAAATATTATTAAAAACTTCATAAAATGTTTTTATCTGCTTAAATCATTGTCAAATTGTTTTCTGAACTACAATATTGGAATTTACAAAAAATTGAATGGAACATGTGTTTATAAATGAGAAAAAAAAACCTAGTTTATACTTTGTGAGCAATTAGTTTATTTACATCAGTATTACAAGCATTTCTTCTACCATAATAAGTAATTTTTTAGTTAATTAAAGATTTTTTTCTGAAGGTTTTTCCAAAACAATTTTAAACTTGGAATCCCACTGTGTCTACATCCAGCCATGGCAAATGAAATTGTAAGAGGAATGATAAATTTGGCCTTTGGTAGCATTATTTATAATAGAAACTCTGCACCACTATATTTTGTTTGTTTACATTCCTTTAACAATAGTAATGCATTTGAAGGGATCTCGTGTCTTATTTCCAAAACTTTCATTATGAGTGCAACATCAAGGATTACAAAACAACCTTGCCACTTGGAAATCTCGTTTGAAGATTTTATCTCCAACAATGTTACAATTTTATTTTTGGTGGTATAAATAATACACCTCTCAGAATTAAGTGATGTAAATTCATTTTTTCATTGTTAGTTTGGTATGTACTTTTCACAATAATTTTCATCTAAATCAATGTCTTAAGATATAAAATTCTGCTGGAAACATTGCAACCAGTAAAACGCTATCTAAGGTTTATCGTACCATTGGCTCAGATAATTAAAGAAATAAAAATTAGAGAGAAACAAGCACTTAAATATATTTGAAAACTTTCTATTATTATTAAACTGTTCTGTGGGACATTGAGAGGAATTGTTCTGTGTGACATTGAGAGGTCTTCTCTCAAATTTCGCTGCCGAAAGAAATATTCCATTAATTCGCTCATAGTGATATTGTCCACTTGTCAACCAGGCATGAACAGCATTTAAAGTGATCAAAACAAAGAAACTTAATGGAAGCGTGACTCCTGAGCAGGTATGCCAATCTCGAGGACAGTACAGCATTGCCCAATTTCCCAAAGACTTTTAGCCCTACTCAGATGAGGAAATTCTGGCCATTATTAGCAATCACCTTAAATAAAGTTTTGATATGTTTATAGTGTTACTTTTTGTAATTCTGCTCATGATAGTTGTGTAATAGCGCCTTTTTATATTCAATCTTATGCCTCAATATTTCATTCCTTAGCCAGGCGATCTGTTGGTACTAGTTATGAAACTAGTCAACGGTAGGTCTTTATGTGGTACTGAAGTATTTTCATTTTCCATCAATGAAACAAAATTCATTCGTACAGTCTCTATTTTGTTTATATAGGTCTCGCAATACCCATTTATATCGCAAATAAATATTTTTCAGTGTAATAGGGACTCTCTATCAGCTAGGGAATATTGCACTCTAACCACCTTAATGCAGTTTTGTACACCCGCCTTTGAAAAGAATAAATTTTACCATCTGCATTAATTATTTGAAAACTACCTTCATCTTTCTGTATTACTCCCTAAAGCGAAATTGAAGTGTGCACTGAGTTTTTCACATGCAAGTAAATCTAACAGAGGTAATGCAGTCTTAAAGAAAACCCACAAAATCCCCTTCTAAATGTATTTTGATTAATTTCAATAGCTGAATGCGGTTTTGAATAATGAAGATGAAACTTGTTACTGGGAGTTTGCAGGGTAATGAGCAGAGCATGTGTTGACAGGTGCCCATAGCAACGTGATTGTAGAGAAACGAAGTGTTGAGGTGGAGTGTGGTTTTTGGAGGAGGGACAGCATGTAAAGCCAGATGGAATTGGATGGCATGGTGCAGAGCAATTCACAGGGTTGGGGCATGGTAGGGCAAGTAACGAGCGGTATGGTAGGGCAAGGGTATCTTAATTATAGAATTATTTTTTCTTTTTGCCGAATTGGCGATTGTAAATAAGAGCCTGGGCAAAGGGATGGGGGGGTCAGCTAGTGTGTGTATGCGTGTGCGTGCGTGTGTGAGTGTCGCGTGCGTGGGGGGGGTGTTTTGAAAAAGGAGGAATTTTTACAACCTCCACTCGGATCTTTAGGTTCTAAAAATGTGGTTTTAGGTGCCTAAAATGTAGGGGAATATGTCTTTAATATTTCTAATAAATAAACAAATTGTATGCATCACGCCATTCAAAACTGATTTTTTAAACAATGTTTTATTTCAAAACACCTTTACAGAATTAGAGATAAGATAAGATGTTATTGAACAATCATTCTAAAGGGGAAATTTTTGCTTTAATGCTATAAAAAAGTCTTTGTTACTGTCAGTTAATTAAAATAAAAGAAAATTATGTCTTACATGAATTTTAACCATTAATTCAACATTTTTACTTTTTAAATGAGGATCCTTCAATTTTCCTTTTTGCATAATTTTATCGACAATAAATAAGCAGCATTTCCAGGTGATGTGGTAAGTTTATGTCTTTTGTCCATCACAATTAGCTTAAATGCTGAAAAAGGTCTCTGTGTTAGCGGTGGTGGCTGGATCATGTTAAAAAGAGAAACCATATGCTAATTAAATCCTCTAGGGAGAAGTGCCTCATGTCCGCTTAAAATACCTGATACTTCTTTCCGAACCATACATACAGGATTTTTGGCTACACCATTTGGAGTTTTTTGGAAACTATTTCCCCAACCACACCAACAGCTTACTTTAACTGACTTTCTGCTCTTGTAAATACTGGTTGATTCAGTGAGACTGGGCTTTAATGATTGTAATAGCTCTATAGTGTCTGCTAAAAATGTGAAATTACTGCAAATGTATGACGGATCCTGCCTCAAACCTTTCTCTTATAGGACATTGGTATACACTAACAAGCTCTCATCCTTTACACCATTTGGATGAAGTACTTTTAGTCCGAAGTTTACGAAGTAAGCTACTGATTGATTATTAGTTTTTTTCCAAATCCTTCAAACAAATCAATTGTGAATTTCCAGAATTTTCTTCATCTAATTTCCTTACAAATAAATTTGATATACTTTTCCCCAAAGCATCTTGGTTTCATCTATGGAAATCCATGTGTAGGAATCTCCTACTTCTCACTTTATTTCATTCAGCTGTGACTTGTACATGGTCTCAAGATAATTTTTTCTGAGTGTCAATTCAGAGGGTATTTTTTCTTTGCAATAGTTTTCCAACAGTGACCTCCTTGTTGTATTTTCAACTGCATTCCAAGGAATGCTGGCTACAGCGAATGCTTTACACTTACGAAAATAGAACTGATATTTTATTTTTGAGGGCATGGGCTGGGTAAGTACAGTGTTCTTCTTAGAATCTTTTTCAGAATTTGTTTGGTGCATTGAAGTTTTCTTATGTTGTATCAAGTCACTTCATTATTTGGCAGAAACCTTGAATAAAATTATATATTTAGGAATATACTTTACTGTCAGTATAATCATATTTTGTTTAATATAAAATTAAAATTTTAAATGAATAACTAGTACAACTCGCATAAAAATTTGTATAAGTTTATATAAAATTTGCAGCACTTGCACACAAATGATCACAGTAATCAAAGACTAATATAGTTACATGATTATAAAAATTGTGCCTGATTTTCAAAGAACGATTTCTGAGAATTGTTTTTGCGAATGTTTGGAATTCTTTTTGCATATGTTAAAATTACAATTGTAATTTGTTTGTTTTGCTGTTGTTTGCAATTGTAATTTCTGAAAATTGTATTACCGAAGTTCCAATTTCATATGCGGCACATTAAAATTTCACTAAGACTTTATTTATTGTTGCGCTGAGTCTAAATACCACCACACCACATTTTACCAAACAGAAATCACATAACTATCCAGTCTGTGCATAGGTTTATTGTTGAATAAAGAATTATTTATGCAATAGAAACCGTGTAGTGAATACATTGATTCGAAATTTAAAAAAAGGTGGCAAAAAAGGCACTGATAGTAGAAGAAGGCATTTATGTTGAAATAGGTGCCTATAGGCACTATAAAAGTTGGTGAATACCTTTGTTCGTCAGTTATGTGTAGTTATCTATGTTAAGCTTCAATAGACTGTAAAGGAAAACAGAGGTAAAAACAAAGATCTGAATTCTGTTAATTACTTTTATATGGGCAGGTATGTTTATCATGTTTAATTGCAGTTTCTAAAACTAAACATTTGTAATATGTAACTTTTATTTACTATGTATGTTCCTCACATAAGTGTGAGGAATTTTTTAACATAAAATAACATAGTATGACTGGTCTTTAACTTTCCTCTCAAACACAAATTTGCACCATGTTTTATTTTTTGTACTCATAAGCGTATTGTAATTGAAGGGTAAAAAAAAATAGTCAAAGGTTTGTGAAGATTTGTGTCCTCTAAACTCAGAACTTGGGTAACTTTAATAAGATGTAATTTTAAAATTGGTTGTCACATTATAATTCTACCTCCAGGTACTTAAAATCAGATATATTTATGTATTTTTGTATACATTCGTTTTAGTTTCCATGGATATAATAACAGATGAGCCCTCATTGACTTTGATACAATATATATTTAGTTATTATTTTTTGTAATTTTTATGTTCTTCCTTCTTTTATGAATAATGAAAATCCTTTAGGCTTCATTATTGTGAACTATTTTTAAAAATACATTTTCAGTTGTACCTGATGAGAGAGGCAGAACAGTCTCCAAAACATTAAATTTTATAAACTAAAATAAAATTGTGATTTAAAATACTTTTGGAAGTATTTTTAGGGATTGTTTTAAATATTAAGAAAAAGGGACTGAACAACATTTCAATAAGATATTTTTAGCTTGCATATTTCTAAGAGATGGATTAATGAGCACATTAAATTTGCTTGTTTGAATTTAAATTGAATGTTTCAAAATTGTTTCATAATTTAAAAATAAAATGATGTAGGAGAGTTGGGAATCTGTGTTTTAAGATACAGCAAACAAATGTGGAAATGTAGAAATATTTTAATTAATACAGATTTTCCCCTTCCTTCTTTTCATCTATAATCTGTGTCTGGTTCACATCTCTAATGGGTTTGTTTATTTGGTTTATTTGAGGTTACATTAACAACGAGGTCATTAGCTGCCACAAGATTGATTTTTAACGTTGGGGTAACTGTAAGGGGAATACACAATGACAACATGAAAACATAGAAAATCCATGCCTGGTGCTATTACAGAGAGTAAGCAAAACTAAACATTAAGTAATAATGAGTCAATTTCAGATACAAAATTGTGTACTACCACATACCAAAAAATTGAATCGGCTATTTACATGGCAGGACATTTAATTTTAGATTCCTCTGTATCTTTCAGTCGTTTTCTGAGTAATCTTTTGTGTTAGGTCTGTTTTAATCTAGATTTTTCAATTGTGTGTTAATGCTATTATGTACCTTCCCACTATCTATATGATGGGTTCCTCTCATTAATACGTTATTAAATGTACTAGGAATAACTGCAGCCTTCTCCCGCATTCCAAACTTTCATATTTATTCGTAAACTGCATATAGTTTTTGCCACAAACGCATTTTCTCAATAAAATTTCCTAATCATGATAATGTCAGTTTCCTTGCAATGAAGTACTGATTATGATAGCTTATGTGTTTGAGAAATTACTTTGACTTATCTTTTCTGAACATCAGCCAGTGATTTTTAGGGCACGGTCATATGCTCTGCCCAAAGTGTTAATACCATCTATCACCCAGAAAACAGCATGGTGTATCATTAGGAAGTATTAAATACTTAAAATATGACTGACTTTATAAAATATGATTTTCAGATCTTACCTTTTTGTTTAGTTCCAGTGATATAGTTGTTTCATTTAAGATGTGCTTCTGTAAGTATGCTCAAATATTTTTGCGAACAAAACTCTCTCTGATTTAGGGCATTTGCAAACTGTCAAAACACATACATCATCAACTATCCTAATCTCACAATGAATGAGGATGCTGTTTAATGTAACTATCCAGCATGAGTACTGAAGACTTCTTTTTCATCACTCAAAAAGTTTTCTCTTCAGAAGTTCTGTCCAAGATGTCTTTTACAAAGACCCTTATGTCATTTGCACATGATAACAGCTCGCCCAGGATTGCAAGAAGTATGAATACAATTTAAAAATAGTATTTGGCTTAAAATCAGTTACTGTTAGATGCCACATTCTAGCGTTAATTCATTGCTGTTGGTATTACATATTTTGAGTATTTGTTTCCTGTCAAAGAGGTAGGTTTCAGACAATTTGTATGGTACAAAATGTAATACTATATACTAATTCCACGGAGATGTATTCAAATGTCATAGCAACATGTAACGTGTAATAAGAATGGATACTTCGAATAACAAGCAAGTTATATCCGTTTAACAAAATCGCAGCGATGAATAGTCAACTGTTAGCATTCAGAGTCTCAGAACGAAGTCTACACCCGTTTCTTTTCGGTTTCCGATTGTCAGTGAATTTATGAACATCTTTTGTTGTAGGATCCTTTTGCTCCTGGCTGTGATAATGTTTCCTTTGCGTCAGTAAAACTGGAGGGAGGTTTTACTTTTCCAGGTGAGTGCTAGTATCTTTTATGTTTTCGTATCGTTAATTGTAACTAAAATAATTGGTCGGTACAAAACATACCATATTTCCACTTTAATGTTATGCTACGTTTCAAGGGTGAAAGGAGCGTTTTTTGAGGAGTGAAAGTTGAAACTCTAGGCCCGTACGCCGAGGATCACAAACATAACGAGACCAAAAAAGCCCTTTTTTTTCTCGTGTAACGTTATACTCTTTTTCGTCGTACTTGCGTATATTGTGATGACCCATCCGTAATTTGCTAGCCGCGTGGATGGTAGCGGCTTTTACCAACACAAATCGAAACGAAATTACAGTAAATGGCGTATGAATACATGCTCTCATCCGATAGTGATAGTTTTCAAAAGTTGACCCGTTAGTTGGTCTTTTTAGCTGGCCAGCACTATACCCTTCAAAACGTTCTATGTGCCGCAGAAATCGATATAATTCCATTCATTATACGTCTATGTGAATTACGTGTTGAGTTACGTCTGACATGATTTACTTGTATGAAAAGGCGTTATAATTGTCAAATTTGTGTTGATATTTGCCGATTATTGATGATGTTCCAAATGTTCTAATTTGTAATGAGTTTTAAAATGATGACTGAGATGTGTTAATTTGGAGAGATTGTGATATAAATAGTATATCGTAACTATTATTTTAAAAGACGAGAAAGTAGGTACGTTATAGCGCCATTAATTTGTAGGCAAAATACATGAAAATGTTTTTCATGATTTTTGTTATAACTCAAATTCCAACGGACATATTTTTGGCAAGCATCAGATTCGTATTCAGCAATTCAAAAAACATAAAAGAGCAAAATCAACCAAACACTTTTTTTTAGATCAGTCGTTTTGAGCACGTAATGTCTGGGTTAACTGGGGACTCACAAAACGAGTTTAATGATCAAAAATCGCCTTTTGTTTCCGCATCGTTACACTACTTTCTCTGTGCCACGTCAATAATAGATTCCGAATGGGGAAAATGAATTCTCGTGTTGTATTACATCGCGGTGCGTTTGCGCTCAAAGTAGAGTTGGCAGGTGATATCTGACATCGACGACTGTTGGCGAGCGGGTGAGACACGACAGCACAAAGCAGTCAGACGGTGCGCCATCGTAGAAGAGCCATCTAGGCGTTCTACTTCTCTGAGAACATCGGGTAGTCATATACGTGCTAGCGACTGTAATCGCCAAACTGCACGACCAGAAGATGTATTTTGCCAGCTTAGGAGTTTGCTTCATTGTTGTGGCATCTTGAAGTGAGAGGTTGTGTTCAGAATTTGTTTTATATCGTCTACACACTTGGAATTGTTTGGTGTCCTCTTTGCAATATGTCGCTTCTGGGGGATTGTTCTTGAACTTCTGCACGTTAGTACATGTACTTCCGATTATAGTCAACATAATGTGTAGATTCCGGCAGCAAACTAATTATTCTACCTGCGGAAAATATTTTTGCATGTTGGCTACATTTTAGTGGGATTAACTTGTGTGATTCTTATTTAAACTTGTTAAATAATGTAAGAAAGAATGTGATGTAGCATGAGCATCACAAGGAAAGTAACATTAATTTTAACAATGATATTTAATGTATGATTTGTCATTGGTCTGTTTCATTCTAAACAATATGTAACAAGTATTGTATTGTATCGCAGCTTCTGGGTCAATGACCCCCATCTCAATCAGGATTTTCGTCCAGTTTCCCTGATCCATTAAGCAAATGCTGAGATGGCCCCTTGATTTGCTTCTGATCATAAATGTTTAGGGGTAAAATATAGGGATAGGGATCACAGAATTTGGAAAACGTGCACAGAATTCACTTCTCATCGTACTCATACACAGTTTTAACTTTTTTTTACGTTAAATAAATAAGTAAAATAACTATTTTATAGGTGTTGGATGCAGCTATTATATCCATTCTCGACGTTTCTGGATATCTTTTCCGTTTCCCTTTCACTTTCTAATGAAGTCAAATACTATGCTCTGCCGCCCTTCCATTTATTGACACAATAGCCTTTCTTTCCCATTTGTTTGTAATATTGGGTTTTTGTGTGTATTGTGTTTTGTGGTGCTGAATTATTTTATGGACATTTCAAGGCGCAGAGAGCTCTCCACCTTCCCAGGACGAGCACCAGGACCAGGGTCAAGTGAATCCAGTGCGGCCGGGAGGGCAGCGGCCTGCCAACAGCGCCAGCCTCGGCGTATGCGGAGCATCTCCCACCGCGTCCAGCGACCTCGCTCCTCACCAGCGGCAGCTCGCAGCAGAGCTTCAATATCCATGCGATGAGTGCGGTAAGGCTTTCAGTCAGTCTTGCAATCTGATAACACACAAGCGCGCACACAAGCGCATACACTCAAAAGAGCGCTCGTATTCATGCGATGTGTGCGGAAAGGCTTTCAGTTATTCCAGCATTCTGATCTATCACAAACGAACACACAGGAGAACGCCCATATTCATGCGATATGTGCGGAAAGGCTTTTAAAAATTCAGGCTCCCTCGCCAACCACAAGCGCACGCACACGGGAGAGCGCCCGTATTCATGCGATGTATGCGGAAAGAGTTTTACAGTACCGTACAGCTTAGCCGTGCACATGCGTATCCACACGGGTCATCGACCAATTGGTTGCGACGCGTGCTCGCTTCGTTTCAGTTGTAAGTCAGCAATGATCACTCACTGGCAACGCATTCACGTGACAAAGTGAACTGTTACTGTAGCTGACTCTTGCATCCTAATCAGAGACTAGAGTAAATGAGTGTACAGTGTGTGAACTTAGGCATGAAGAGAAGTAAGTTACAAATCTAAATGAAATGAGTGTCTACGTTGTACATGTGAAAAGTGTTAATAAATTTTTTGGGGTAATTTTTTAATACATTTAACTTTAACTGTGAATGAAATGGTAAGTATAGTCCACATTCTCTAAAGCTTTCAAAATAATACATTTGCAATTGTAATACAAAATCTCATTTTTTTATATAATGTGATTTCTCAATTTATACGTGATAAAATTATCCTTATCTTGTGAAGACATATCATGAAAAAGTAATTGTTAAAGTAAATTTTACATTATTATTATATTTTATGTGAAATTTGTACCTTTTATTAACAACCTACATCACCAAGTAGTCCAGGGGTGACCACTAACCTCCAGTTCGTTAACCACATATTTATGACGTTTAGAGCCAAGCCACATTGTTGAGATAATTGGTTTACACACGGAGACTTATCTTGCACTTTATGAAATTTGTTTCCCTCTACACATAAGATTAC